>JAEVFF010000006.1:310078-895759 GCA_018901945.1 Pugionium dolabratum
CCGAAAGACAGAAGGAAAGACAAAGATTACCATTAGGCAAAAGCAGGCGTTCCTCGGGGTGAAGACTCTCTATCGTCAAACCAAAGTAAAAGACGTACTCGTAGGTCTCCTTGATTAGCGAACAAGCACAAGGCCTAATATGAACTTGGAGCTGCAAAATCCCAAACGAAAGTCGTTCTCCACTCATCTTAGGTCACCATGTGCTTAGAGCTGTGCTGATTTTCAGAACTGAAACTCTTCCTTCTGCAATTAGTTCCCTGATAAAATGCATTCTCACATCGATGTGTTTTGTCCTTTCATGGTGGACCGAGTTCTTTGCCAAAGCAATAGCACTCTGAGAATCACTGTAAATCTCTTGAACTCCTTGCTTTCTGCCCGGTTCTGCATTCAAACCACTTAGCCAAATACCTTCTTTGATTGCTTCTATCATGGCCATGTATTCAGCTTCTGTTGTGGAAAAAGCTACAACCTTTTGAAGCCCTGACTTCTAGCTGATAGCTGTTCCACCTGCCGTGAATACATATCCAGTAATAGACCTCCTTTGGTCCCTGTCTGAAGCATAGTCCGAGTCACAATATCCCTTGATTTCGAACTTCCTTTTTTTTCTGAAACACAATCCCATTTCTCTCGTTTGTCTTATGTACCTCAGTACCCACTTGACTGCTTGCCAATGCTCCTTAATTGGCTTTCCCATGAATCTACTTATCACACCAACAAGATAAGCTAAGTCTACCCTAGTACCCAGCATTGAGTACATGATAGAACCCACAACATTTGCATAAGGTATAGATCTCATATATTATGCCTGACTCTAAAGCTCTTCTTCTTTTGCTGATCTCAGTTTGAAATAAACTCCAATGGGTGTAGATACTCCTTTTGACTCTTCCATATTAAAAGTTCTGAGAACCTTTTTCAAATAGTCCTTCTGAGATAGTTCTAGCACTCCTGCTCTCATGTCTCGTTTGATTTCTATTCCCAATATTCTTCTAGCTTCACCCATGTCTTTTATCTCAAACTCTAATTTTAGAAGATTCTTCAATCTCTGTATCTTTTCACTATCTTTACAAGCTATAAGTATGTCATCCCCATACAACAGTAAGTAAATGAATGACGCTTCATTCAGTTTTTGAAAGTAGATGCAGGGATCATATTTACTTCTGAGATAGCCAACTCTCAGCATAAATGAATCGAACTTCTGATTCCATTATCTAGGACTTTGTTTCAATTCATATAGAGACTTCTTGAGAAGATAAACATAATCAGACCCCAACTTGGATTCATAACCTTCAGGTTGTTCCATCACAATATGTTCTTCTAAATTTCTATGAAGAAAAGTTGTCTTCACATCCATTTGATGAAGTTCCATGTCTTCTTCCACTACATATGACTAATGAGTCTGATTGAGACATGTTTGACTACATGAGAGAAAATCTCCTGATAATCAATCTCTTCTCTTTGTGAATACCTCTTTGCAACCAGCCTAGCCTTTAATCTAGGCTCACTGTGCTCTTCAGATCCTTGTTTCCTTTTGTAGACCCATTTGCAACCAATAACTCTTTTATTTGCAGGTCTCTTAATGAGCTCAAACGTTTTGTTCTTGATTTGAGATTGCATCTCTTCATCCATTGCAATCTTCCATTTCTCCCAATCCTTATCCTTTTTGGCTTCTTCATAACTACTTGGCTTTGGATAACCTTCATCTTCTGTTCCTAGGAGAGCAAACCCCATTGTGTTGGAATCATGATACTTCAGTGGAGGTTTTATTGTTCTCCTAGTCTTGTCTCTAGCCAATAGATAGTTATCTAAAGGATCTAAAAACATGTATCCTCCTATGATTCAAAACATTCTTCATTTTTATATTGTGTTCTTTCTTCACTTGATGTCGTTTCCTTCTGTGTTTTAGTGTCTACAGGTACTGTATTAAATTCATTCTGAATCAAATCATCTGTAGTTCATGTTATGTCACACATTGTCACATCTTTTTCTATTTAAAAATTTGAAATCTCCTCAAAATGTTTGCACATGAGATCTTCTTGAAAAACGGCATCTCTGCTGATCACACACTTCCTCTCTTGGATAAGCCAGAATTTATGTCCTTTTACCCCTGGAGGGTATCCTATAAACACAACTTTCTTTGCTCGAGGATTAAGCTTTCCTTGATCACAATGCACGTATGCTACTGATCCAAACACCCTTAAATTTTCATACTTTGGTTTGGTTCCCAACCAAATCTCTTCTCGGACTTCATAATCTATGGCAGAAGATGGTGTATGATTCAGTTGATGAGTTGCAGTACTAGCTGCCTCTGCCCAGAATGATTTTGGTAGTCCTGACTCCACCAAAATGCTTCTTACCTTTTCCATCAATGTCATGTTTAACCTTTCTGCAATCTCATTCTGTTGTGGGGTATAGGAACACGTTTTATGCCTCATAACTCCTTTTTTTCTGTAGAAATCTTCAAACTCCTTGTTGCAATACTCTAAACCATTGTCTGTTTTGAGTACCTTAACCTTTTTTCCTTTCTGATTTTCAACCATTCTCTTCCAATCCACAAACTTTTCAAATGATTCATCTTTTCTTTTCAGAAAATAGATCCATGTCCTTCTTGAAAAGTCGTCAATGAATAATATGAAATATTGACATTTGCGGAGAGACAATGGCACATTAGATGAACCCCATAGATCAAAATGGATGTAGTATAATTTTTCCTTAGTAGTAAGCTTAGACTGGCCAAAAGATACCCTGTGTGCTCTTCCATAAACACAGTTTTCACAAAACTTTAGATTTGAGGCTTTGTTCTTGTCTAGATAGCCTTTTTTGAGTAAAGCTTGCATTCTCTTCTGCCCTACATTTCCTAGTCTTCTATGCCAGAGTTTTGTTTCATCTTTAAACTTATCTACTACATTAGACTCTCCTGTAACTACTATTCCTTCTAACACATACAAAGTATTTTTCTTCTTACCATTTAGAAGAGTTATACGTCCTCTGTTTATTCTTAAAGTGTCATCCCTACACTGAAACCAGCATCCTAAGTCCACTAATGTTCCCAATGAAATAAGGTTCTTAGACATAGATGGCACGTACCTGACATTGGTTAGAAGCATAGTAGTTCCGTCTGAGTTTTTGATTCTGATGCTTCTTACACCTTTTACTTCTGAAAACGTGTCATTGGCCATCCTTACTTCCTTGATGTTTGCTTCATCCAACTGAAGAAACCAGTCTCTCCTTGGTGTCCTGTGAAACGAGCAATCGGTGTCGATGACCCAGGCTTCCTGAAGATCATTTGATACAGAAAACAAAGCCTCATAGACCATCAAAGCAGCCACATCATTCATCTGGTTCATGACATTAGAAGACTCTCCTCTTTCTGTAGAGTAATCTTTCCTGTTTCTTTCCTTCCAAACTGAGCACTACTTTTTGAAGTGTCCCTCTTTGCCACATATCCAACATTCTCTTTTGTTTTTCTCCTTCGATTTGGATCTACTTCTTGCTTTTGAGTTTTCGTTTGGTTTCTTCTTTTCTGACCTTCCTGTGTTGTCCTTTACATGAAGACTTTCTGCTACATTTTTGTTCTTTCTAGAACTCTGGCCAATATCCAACTGTTTTGAGTATATGGCTCCAACAACATCGTCTAGAGTCAATGTGTCTTTACTGTACTTGAGTGTATCTTTAAGGTGGTTAAATGAGCTCGGTAGAGACATTAAAAGTATGATGGCTTGGTTTTCATCTGGTATGGAGACCTTCACATGCTCCAGGTATGCTATTAAATTCAGCAGCTCATCAGTCCCTTCTTCTATCGAGATAGAATCTAATATCTTGAAGATGTACACCTTTTACTTCAAGTATATTCTGTTAGGGAGAGCTTGAGACATGTATAACTGGTCCAGAAGTCTCAGCATACCAGCTGGAGTCTTCTCCTTGATGATTTTTCTTAAGACATGATCCCCAACACTTAAGATTATGGTGGATCTTGCCTTTCTTCTTTTCTCTTCTAGCTGCACAATCCTTACAACGTCCTCCTTTTCCTCTTCTGGACTTGGAGCAGTAGATTCCTCTCCTTCTATCACGCTTCCAGCTCTTGTCAACTTCTCAACGTCTTGAGTCTCCTCTATTCCTTCAAGAAGGCCAAGAATCTCCAGATGTGCTAAGGTTTTTTCTTTCCATAGCATATAATCCCCTTTTCCGTCGAACTTCTCAAGCTCCACCCGCCCTGTAGTCATCTTTTCTTTAGAGCAACTTGTCTTAACACTTAACCCGTAAGCTCTGATACCAAATGATGAGTTTAAGAAGTTGTTTCAGATTTGTTTTGTGTTGAGTATTTGTTTGAAAACGTAAAAGAAACTAAGCACACAGTCAACTTTAACGAGTTCGGCTTAGTCGTAAAAACTAAGCCTACGTCTCGCCGGAAAAGTGTTTCCGGAATCCACTAGAAATCTGTTTCTTACAGGTGAGAATTCTTAGACACACTCGTCTCTCTTTCTTCCTCACTGTCACTCGAAACTTAGCCAAATAATACAACGAAAACAGAGAGCTATATATTGACTTATAACTCGACTTCCTTAGCTCCTTTTCTTGACCTCAAAAACGTAATTTGTACCCTATGATATGCTGCAATAAACAAGTCAAAAGTCGACTTGTTCCCTTGAGAATAGCACCATCAGAGAGCCTGAACAAACCCTGTCTCGAGTTACCTTAGAAATGGTTGCAGAAGTACTTGTCCGTGCAACGTTTTTTTCTGCTCTTTTATGGAACCCTCTCTTTGACTTACAGGCTTCCTAGTTTTCGTTTCTTCTTTTCCTGAGGCAGAAACCTTTTAGTTCATTCAGAACCTTCCATTAAATTTAACAACTTAACCGACTTTGTTGAGATTATTGAACACACTCTCAACAATTACATTAGTACGAATATAAGCTGAACTAACTGATGAGAAGCAACCTACCTTCAGAAGACATAGATTTTGAAATCCAATCATTGATTTTTCCTTTCACATGTTGCAAGAGTGGGGGAATACTTTGCTATTGACAACTTCTTTCAGTAAAGGGGAACTCCAAGGTATTTGATTGGTAAACAGTCATGTGATAGTCTCGTTGAGCTGCCAAATCGGTGGATTTCTCTAGTTCTCAGTTCTGATGAGAAGATAAGAAGTCTCATCACAATCCATGGAGAGTGAGAGTGAGATTATTGCAGATTTATGAGAACAATCCTTATGTCAATTCTCTCTTCAGGCGTATTGAAGGCATAAATGGATGTAAAAATGAACTTTAGATTGTTGCCTATTGTAATACCGTAAGTTAGAAACTCAAATAGATGCATGGTGCTTACAAATTATAATGACTATATCATCGTCGTCGATTTGTGATTTGAAGCATAATTCCAGGTTTAGCAGACTTGAGATAAAACATTATGTGTGGTGCCAAAATAATTCCAAAGAGATAGATGTTCCTCATTAGCCAATTATGAAAGGAACGATGTTTGCATGGGTGACTTAGACCTTGGACATTCCAAAAAAAATAGTTGAACACTCATAAAGATGCTTTGAAATTCACTCCTAGCATCTGGGGGGCATTCATCACATAAAAAGAGACATATATATTTCATTTTTATGTAGTGAATAATCTTTAAAAGGATATAATCGGTGGGTGAGATAGTGGAATGTAAAGTTTGAACAATGGTAAGGGGATTTAAAAGTGGACTAGATAAGAAGATCTTTTGAAAGTTAAAGCAAGCTAAAGGGAGGAAAAGAGGGGAATAACGGAGAGTTAGGACGACTTTAGGGATGGTATACAGGGAGGATAGTAGTGACATTGATTATTGAAGGGTGTGAAACACTGCTAACCTCAACAGTTTTCCTATAAGAATTTAGAATAGGTATGCCATTGGATGGGCTGCTCGAACAACATCATTATTTTCTAGGGATTGTTGATATCATTTCCAAAAAGTATACTCAAACTTTCTTACAATGAGAAATCATATATAGTTGGAGAAATAAAAAAGAGATGAAAGAGCATGCATAAAATATACAAATTAGGGTTAAAAAAAATTTCAAGAAAACTTATAATCACAATTTCTTTACCACAAAACTTACCAGATGTAAAAGTATTAAGATTATGAATAAAAAATAGATTTTAATCGTTAAAAATAGCTAAAATAATATAATTACATGTATTAGATTCGTTCGAGATCGAATAGAA
The DNA here is from genome assembly GCA_018901945.1 of Pugionium dolabratum. Classification (NCBI taxonomy): domain Eukaryota; kingdom Viridiplantae; phylum Streptophyta; class Magnoliopsida; order Brassicales; family Brassicaceae; genus Pugionium; species Pugionium dolabratum. The sequence goes on from JAEVFF010000006.1 coordinate 316,270, forward strand.
AAACTCTGAAATTTTCTTTCTACTATATCATCAAAATCGAATGATTTTTTGTAGATCGCTCAATCATTTTGATTATGACCAAATTTCCAAGTCGTGAGCCGATCAATTTTGACTTGGGATTGGTCGATCTTGAATTAGATCTATCGTTTTTGAATGTGTGGTCGATCGTTTTACTTAAGGCACTTTGGATTTTTTTCATGTACGAGAATTGATTGGTCTAGTTATAGAATCGTTCGATCTTGTCCTAGTTTTAGTTAACTTCTCAGTTCATCTAGAATTTATCATTTCACAAATCAAATCTTAAACGCATTTAGATTTATAAATATTCACAAAAGATTCTAAAGATTCTAAAAATTATTATCATTGGTATGGATTCAATTTAAAATGTAAATCAATGGTTAAAATGCATCAAATACCCAACAAAAAAAAATTCAACTTTCCTTTGATATGGATTCAATTTATCTGAAATAGACCAACTACCTATTGTTTCTTTTTTGGCCCAAGATTGTGTTTTATTACAAAAGCTCAACATGTTCTTTTTGCGCTCTTGAGAATGTGGTAGCAAATTTTGATCCAAAAATTAAAAAAGATCTAATTCATGTTCATTAGTTTTAATTCATGTTTTATATTAGTCGGTTGAGTCAAAATTAACAATTGTTCGGTTTCGTTTCTAAACTCTATTTTTCCTATTTGTGCTTCATTTCGGTGTTTGACTTACATTTTGAGTTGACAAAAATTGAGAAAAATTGAGATAACATTTTGTCGTGTTTTTTTCTAGAAAAAAACTACGTAAATTTCTTTTGGTAAGATTTTTGTGTATAAACTTTCTAAAAAAATTAAAAATAACAAAGGGTTAATAGGGATGAAAATATTCTCTCCTTATGATCAAACAGAAAATTGGGTATTTTAACTTCCTCTATTTATAACTATAGTTCCAATCGACAGGACAATATCAGATATTTAATCGCAATTTATAATAAATTTTAGTTAGATTTATTTCAAAAATATCTTTCGTTTTTATCTACTATGACGATTTTAAAAATATAGAAATAATCTCATATTTAATTAATAACAAGAATGTTTTGGATGATGTATTACTACAAAAAAGCACAAAGGACGCTTTTGAATGGATAAGTCTAATGGCAATGGACAAAGTTAAACAAACATCAACAAATATTTCGCATACAACTCATCATATAATATACAAATATTATATACTATAATTTGAAACAATAAATTACATTTAGGGTTTAAGGTTTATGGTTTAGAATTTAAAATTTAAGGTTTAGGATTTATGGTTTAGAGTTTAGGGTTTATGATTTAGAGTTTAGGGTTGAATATTTAGAATTTAGGGTTTAAGATTTAGGATTTAAACTTTATGGTTTATGGTTTACGGTTTAGGAAATAAAATAAATTTTCAACTTTAATTTTAAAAATACATAAAATTTTAGTTTGAGAGATATATAGTACTATACAATAATTTTTGTGAAGAAATAGATGTATCCATCCAATGTTTTCTACAAATGTAACTAGTTTTAAAAGAACAAATTGTTTTTACTATAAAAAATTAGACCGCATACGGCCATGATAATTGGGTTGATGAGTTAGTTGATGAGTTAATAAAAATTCATGCGGTCTGACCAAGTTCTCTGTTAGCTAATTACGGAGCATGTATTAAATTATATTGTTTTTGTGTGTAACACTTTGATACAGTACAGTGATGTGATATCATCAATCCATCATTTTATTCGAAAATGAAAAAAAAACAAGTATTAATACGGTTAAAATGACCGTCGACTAGATATGTGTATTCAAATATTCAGTTTAATTTTGTTAGGTTATATTTTGTTTCAGTTTTTTCGTTAGTAAAATTAAAAATTTATTTGATTATTTATATATTTTATTTTGATTTCGGTTCGGTTATATTTTAGTTTTGGTCAATTTGATTATTAAATTTAAAAATCGAAATTAAGTAAAATAACTAAAAATATATAAAAATAACCAAAAAAACTAAAAATAATAAAAAAAATAACTAAAAATAATCGAAAATAACAAAAAAATAACCGAAAATGACCAAAATATCCAAAATATTTTTGGATAACCGAAAATAATTTGAATTTTTTGATATTATTTTGATTTTTGGTTTAGTTTTGGTTAGTAACCAATAACTATGGTTTTCCAAAATAATATATATTCGATTATTTATTTATAATTGAATACCAAATCAAAATATGTATTTTATTTTGATTTCGATTTAATTTAAATTATTTGTGGAGGTCTATTGTCCATTGTACTGATGCAACAGAGAACACAAATTCTAACAAAAAAAATAGAAAAGGAAAATTCTAATGTTGAAATTATTCTTCAATGTTGATATGATTGGAGTCAAAAGAACAAAATTCTAATAAAGTGTCTGAACAATGAAAATTTGAAATAGCGGGCAAATTCTAAACATAAGAATTTGACAAAATTCTAATATTTTTTCATTAAGTAAAAAAATTTCAACTTTCTTTATTTGAAAAGAGTTGTGCTTGACAGATAGGCACTCCCACTCTTGTCCTAATAAAGACAAATTTTCGACACAGACCAATAATAGTAGTAGAAATATTTGATAAAATTTAAAAATAATATTTTAAAATAATAACATTTAAAATTTTTATTTCAAATCTACTATTTTAAAAATAATTTTTTTGAAAATCATAGATAACTATATTAAAAATATTTATTTATTTTAAATAAATTATACATAAACTTAAATTTTATATTTAAATTTTTTTCTAATTTAAATTTTTTTTTTCAGTTAGATAAAATTTTAATATATTTTAATTTTTAAATTTATGTTATTATTGAAAATTTAAAAAATAATATTTAAAAAAATACTCTTTTAAAAATTATCCAAAACTTAACTCGATTAAAAACAATATTAACAACTATCGCCGAATAATGTTTTTGTGTTTATATCTTTAATTCCATACATCATTCACTTTACACTCTATTTTAAAATAGAATATTTTTAATTTTATTACATTTTCAGTTTTGAAAGAAGATAATAAATTTGATTACTCCAAATTCAATTTTGAAATGAACTTTTAAAAGTGATTTGATTACCATTACAATTTCTGAACTTTTTGATGTGCAAATCGCATCAGCGAGAAACCCAAAATTCAAAAGAAGAACAAACCAAACAATTTCTGACAAAAAGTGAAAAAATTGCATTCATTTGTTAGCAATCAATCATTACCATTGCTCATTGAAACTAAAGAAAAACCCTAATCTTTTGTTCATTCTTATTCACCATTAGTCTTCAGAGGTGGGATCAAGAAACCACTAAGCGTAAACAGAGCCATACGAGAGAGTCATAAGAAGCACAGCGGCTTGTTCTTCTTCTCCGAGCTTCCGCCGTTGCTTCTCCACCGTTGATCTCTGCTTCATCCCCAAATCAATCATCCTCTGTTTGAGTGAATCACCCAACTTTCTGTTTCTTTTGAGATCAGAATCTGATTTCTTCGTTTTCTTTTCCTCTGTTCCTCTTCTTTTCTTCCTATTTCTAATCCCACATGCGTTACACAGAGACTACATTGACATTTACAAAAAACAGAGATCAGAACAGATTTTAATCAATGATGGATCTCATTTTACCCCTAACTAAATCTAGTGTTTATAAATCTAACCTTAGGACCAGAGGGACCACCACGCCAAAGAGGGGTTTTTGTTGTACCACAATCTACACAACTCTTCTTGTCGTTAAGATTGGTTTGGTTCTGTTCGATCAAATCTCCAACTCTTTTTTTCATGGCTTTCGAATCCACCTGAAAACATAGAAGATCAACACAGAGCGATTAGGTTAACAGCTGTAATCAAACGGAGCATAGATCGCGAAGTAGAAACATTCACCTCTTCGATATGATCTAGCATTATCTACTATCAATCAAGATTTATTCAGTATTGAATCGAAAAACAGAGATCAAGTAAGAAAAGAAGAAGCTACGACATGATCAGATACGCAGAAAAGCAAGAAGAGGTTCAGAAGAGAGAGAAATATTTTTTGAAGAACCGAACCGACAAACCCCGCACGGTTCGAATTAAACCCTAATCTATTTATCCTTTAAATGACGAAAATACCCTTTATTACTTTTGTTTTAACAGAGGAAGCCACCCGCCAAAACGGCGAAAAATGGAATTTCGAGAAAAAACTTTTCGCTTATATGTGATTTGGTGAAAAGGAAAAAGGCGCCAATTTGTTGACCGGTGTGATCAGATACGGAAAGGTGTACGGTATTTGGAGTAGTCAATGATTAACAAGTTTAAAATCGTAGCCGTCGATTAATATGTCTCTTACGAATGGCATCAACTCACTCAAACCTCAAAGAATCGAATCTTAGATTCTAATTTGGTGGTGGAACAAATTAAATTACATACAAATTGAACTTATAGTTTAAAAGCTGTTCTATCTTAGATGCAATTGGTACTTTATTATCCACTGAAAAAGCAAAAATTAAGTGGAAAATTGAGATACTGTTACTAATTTAACGATGGATTGATGTGTGTGAGAGAGGGGTAATGAAGGTAGATAGGATTAAGACCATTTATTTATTATTATTTTGCATGGTTCCAAACCAGATGGTCCCGGTCAAAATAGCCTTATAGCATATATTACAAAAGTAATATTTTAAAAGAGTATATTTCTTTGTTTTAAATATAATATATTGAAAATAAGATTTTAAAAATAATTACTGAACATATTTATTTATTTAAAATAAAATAAAATTAATATTTTTTTTAAAATTTTTTAATTTAAAGTTTAAATTTTCTATATTACAACAGAAATTTTCATATTAATTTTTTTGTTATTATTAGCAATTTAAATTAATAGTAGACTAATTTTAAAATATTATATTTTTAAAATTTTCTTTTAAATCTAATACATTAGAAATAAAATTACAAAAAACCATAAATTATTATGTGAAAATAATTATTTATCTTAAATAAACTATATATAAAATTAAAAAATAATATTTAAGATTAGCTTTTCCAATTTATGGTTCAAATTTTTTTATTAAAAAAAACATTTTAATTATTTTAGTATAAAATTTGTGTTATTTTTATAAATTTAAATGATTAATGCTTGAACAAAAATTTGAAATGTTTTATTTTTAGACAATTGCGATAGTAATATATTTATAAACTAAACTTAAAAAATATTATTTTGAAAAATCACCTTATATTTAAAAGGTTGAAGATATAATTGTTGACAGCGTAACAGACAGAAGAATGAAAGGGACTAATTGTCTCGGTGTCTCTCCTGGAATCACATAAATGTTCGTTCCTGGACTCGCATCTTTCTTGATGGGCCTATGTCCATTATAATTATTCTATCGCTCCTTTCTTTTGTTCTATACAATTACCAAAGAGATTTCAAGAATTTGAATTGGTATATTATAATGTTTAAAGATCAATATCTTTATTATGTTCATTTTCTCTATTCCTACTATAAATTATACATTATATGCAAGTTGCTTTAACGAAACAAGATAACTTGATGACATCGATTCATCTCTAACTGTAACAGGACTTTCTCGAGCCACCGTAACCATCCGATTCGTAGGCGATCTTGGAGGTGATGCATAAATAATTGATGCTTCAAGAATTTCTCTACGTGTATTTTCGAGATCTTTCGATTTTTTATGAGCTTGAAGAACCGTTAAGTAAAGTCCAATGGCTAGAAAGATAGTTAGTAGTGAGAATATTCCGGCAGCTGAAAACAATCCTTGTCGAATTACTAAACAAGTAGGCTTTGGTTTAGACCAGTTTTTTAGATGTCCTGATTCCACACTAAGTCCCACCAACAGGAGAACTTCTCCAACACCAAAGCAAAGCCTTACAAAATAAAGAAATAATATAAAAAATATTACTAGTGAGAAAATCATAGAGTAATACTATAAAATAGTATTCTTTTAATTTTATCTTTATAATATAGCACATTACAAATAAAATTTCTAAAATAATAAAAATTATTATGTAAAAATAATTATTTACCATAAATAAACTATATATAAAACTAAAACATAATATTTGGATTTATTTTTTCCAATTTAGAGTTTAAATTTTTTTAATTAGAAAGAGATTTTTATTTATTTTAATATTAAATTTATGTTATTTTCGGAAATTTAAATAATTAGTGGTATATTTAGAATAAAAATTTGAAATAATGTTATATTAGATAATTACCCAAAATCATAATTGTATAAGAATAAAATCTTAGTCACGATTATAAGAATGTTAATTAGAGTAAAAATATTTTTTGGGTTAAGGCATAAATTGCTTTTTTAGATGTTATAAATGGATTTAAAATGTTTAGTCCATCGCTAACAATAATTTAAATATTCTTATTAATAGATTAGGAAATATGGAAAAATTCTTAAAGGTAAATTAAATTTTGAAATTACATATATATTTTTTAAATATGCATTTTTTCTAAGTTTATTAACGAAGTTTTCTTTACTAAATGATTTATAATTACTTAGATATTTAAATTAATCATTTCAATTTATAATTTTATTTATTAAAATATATTGTTTCTAATTTATATCAAGATAAAATTTTCTTATCATATATGAAAAAGCGTACTTTTAAAAAAACCTTAGTTTTCAAATTTAAAAAAACTTAAATAAGATAATTTTCAAGTAATCACTTAAAATCTTACAATTTACGAAATATTTTAGTCTATCGTAAAATGGGTTACATGGGATTTCATGTATGGCATTTCATGTTTTTGTGACTTACCAATCAAAGTTTTATGTTTCAAATTTTCAATGTTATATGAGACATTAATGGTTGCATTAGACTAATTAAGTATACTTACCACGTTGAGACGAAGAAGAAAGCTGCTTGAAACGTGAGTCTCTTTGCAGAAACAGAGTCAGGATCCCACGTAACCAGAACCATTGACGGCGATGCAGTGATTGCGATTAGTAAGTACATGTGCAAACCAACCATCGCCACTGCTAATCCCACGAACGCAATCGTACCGCATAATAATGGCGTTTTCCCATTACTATTGTACACGCACGTGTTGCTTCCCCATGTCGCCTATGTGAAAATGCGATTATACGGGTTAGTTTGAAATATAATAAATAATAAAGAGAGAAATTAAATATATGTTAAAATGCAAAAAACCGGATAAAAAAACTGCAATGTAAAAAAGGTTCGTAACCCCTAAAATCAGGGATGTCTCTGAGGTAAAGCTCGTAAAGCATTCGTTTTAGGCACAAAATAATGAAAATTTTTTTGGTTATATATAGCAAAAAAATATTCGATTAAGGAGCATCAATTTTTTTATCTGCTTGGGGCAGAAAATGTTAAAGGGTAGGCCGTGCCTAAAATCATGAGAAATTGGTGTGCATGAGGAAGAAAAAAGGTAGATACGGTTTAGAGGTTTAACTCAGTTTTGGACAAAAATCTTAACTAAAATTAGATCTTAAACGACCTTCACCAAAACTCAAGACTGAGCCCAGTGTCTCTGCAGCGTTGCACGCGCTGTTTGATCTTTTTTCTCTCCAACATTGTGTTTTTACATGAGTTCTCCTCTCTATATATTAAAGAATTTCTTTCCAAGTTTGTAATATGTGATTTTTGTTATTTTTTATTAACTTAACCAACAAATTTATGATTTTTTCATAAATGTATGGTCTATTTATCATTCATATTTTAACCATTTTTGCAATTAATATTTAGCCTATATTATCCAAATTGAATATACAAATTTGTTACCAAAAATTGTTCCAACAATATATTCTTATCCATGAACATGTACCTGAGATCTCGTGGCTTCGGCATAGAGGCAGAGAACAAAGCAGGAGAGGCCAAAGATTATGGTAAAAACGACGATGAAAATACCAGTTTTGCTGGTGAGATCGGTAGTTTTGTGATTTGGAACAAGATCTTGATGGGTCACAGCTCTTACTCTTGTTCTCGACATGGCTCTTGTCATGTCTCAAAGAAAACTTACATGTTTTCAAAGTTTTTATACTTTGATTTGTTTTACATATATATAAATATATATTGAAAATTAGAGAGTTGAACGAAAAAAAGAGAAAAAAGAAGAGGGGAATAGTGGAATTGCTTGTGGCAAAGGTTGCTTAAAGGCCAAAGATTCGAAGTTTCCTTTTGCGATATCTTTTTGAAACACTGTAAATTTATTAAACAATGATGTGTAAAATATATAATGTGACGAGAGTTCGTTAATGGTCCTAGTTGGATGATTCTTTTCATATACATTCTTTTTATTTTGTGTTCATACAAGGACAACTGAAAAAATACTATTTTTTTTTAATTTTACAGTTATTTATGGTAAATATATATTTTCAAAAAATAATTTGTGTTGTTTTTGAATTTTAAATTTATAATGATAAATTTAAAATAAAAACATAAAAAATATGCTATTTTATAATTTTTTTTTTATAAAACATCGTACTTATTATACTGAAAGTAAATCATGCAATTTAAATTGTCCAAATGAACATAATTTATCAATCTATTGCACATGTTAAAAAAAACCAATTATTTTTAGCATTAATCATATCTTTAATATATTATTTAAAAAATATTTTAAAAAATAATTTCATTTTAATGTATTATTAACAAAAATATTATACTGACGTGTCATCACCACGGTTAATTTCAAATAAATATATAAATAAGTTTAACTTAGTAGAATAATTACAATATATGTCTGTTATTAGTTTGGTTTTGAGAATTAATATATTTTATGAAACTAACCAAACAATACTATTAAATTTATAAAAAACCAATTATTTTTATTTTTTTAATTTATATATACAAAAATTAATATTAAAAAAATTAAATAAGAATTAAGATTATATAAAGATCTAATTTACATTTACTAATAAACAATATTATAAAATTTGTGAATATTTTTCTCATGCATAACATGGATATAAATCTAGTTATCTTATTATTTGATAGAATTATCAACGAAACATACCAAAAAACATTATGAATAAATATTAACGAAAAAACAGAGTAAAAGAATCATAAAAAGAACTTCAAAGTGTGCTTAGTAATGGTCTAAACTAGTAACCTACACTTATTCTAACTCTCTTAACATACTCAAACAAGCCACTACATAACCTCAAGAACCACTATAACCAAACAAAACACTAGACTTCACAACCTAAAGATCGAGTTTCATTTCTCCAATACCTAAGAGATCTCAAAGAACATCTTGTGTACGATTCACTTTTTTCTTGTATCACTCAAGTGTTATTTCTCCAATATCTGAGAGATTCCAGAGATCATCATTTTGACAAGTCACACTACCTTGAAACTCCCAATCAAGCAAATCCTCACCAATCCCAAATCCAACTTCTGAAGAATTACATAGATCGACCCACCAATCTTTATCACCATCTTCATTTATATTTGAACTCAAAACACTTTCCTCTCTTCCTTTCTCCACATTCATTTCATGATCAACTTTTGTGAGTCCTATGTGATCAATATTTGTCTCGCTTCCTTGTTCTTCTTCAAACAAACCCACACAACAACTACTATTGTCCAAACTCTCACATACTTTGTTTTGATCTTCTTTCACTCCAATTACAACCTCTTCACTTGTACACTCCCAAACAAAGCTACTCATGAGCCTCTCTATCTCACTATCCAACCACTCATAAGGTCCCAAAGACTCTACTTCGAATTTACCATTTTGTTCTACCTCACTAATCTCATTCTCCAGCTCTTTCGATTGTAAGAAACATTGTGAGATCGTCACCATTTGCTTTTGTTTTTTCATGGATGACCTGCTAGTTCTTCCCTTTTTCTTCTTTTTCTTGGTTTTGTTATTGTTCTTAGCTCCAGAAGAAGATTGAGCTTTTCTCGGGACCAAATCATCGACGATTAGATTGTGCTCCCGTCCAGAAACAGCACTCGAAGAATAGATTTTGCGGCTAAGATGTGAGTTCCAATAGTTTTTTATTTCGTTGTCTGTTCTTCCTGGTAGGTGTGCTGCAATAAGAGACCATCTACAAAAAAACAATTATAATTAAGCACATGCATATACATGAGACAATATAGATGTAGACAAACCAATTAAATCATATACTCTATCGGTAGGAGTGAGCGCTCATATATTCGGTTCGGTTTCGGTCGGTTATTTTTTGTTTTAATTTTTTCTACTGGAGAGATTAAATATCTATTCGATTATTTTTATATTTTGGTTTGGTTTTGTTTCGTTTATACCTCGGTTTCAGTCGGTTAAATTATTAAATTTAAAAACCGAATATAACCAAAATAACTGAAGATAACCAAAAATAACTGAAAATAACCAAAAAGTAACCAAAAATAACAAAAAATAACCGATAAATAACCAAAAGTAACCGATAAATAACCAAAAGTAACCGATAAATAACAAAAAGTAACCGATAAATAACCAAAAGTAACCGATAAATAACCAAAAATAACTAAAATATCCGAAATATTTTTGGATAACCAAAAATAGTTAAGTTTATTCGGATATTATTTTAATTTTTGGTTCGGTTCAGTTAATAACCAATAACCACGATTTTCTAAATAATATCCATTCAGTTAATTCAATATAACCAAATACCAACTAAAATCTATTTTCGGTTCAGTTTTGGTTCGGTTCATTCGATTCGAATTATTTGTTTAGACTTATCTATCGCAATTTGGCTTTCCATCAGCTCATTACCAAAAACTTTTCTTATATATATAATTAGTTTGTAAATATGTTTTGTAATAACTAAGAATAAGGTTAAAATATATTTATTGTTTTTGCCGTATAATTAGTTTTTCTTACTATTATTTACCTAATTTATAAATATTTATTAAAAACAAGGTTCCAATAAGGTAGCAAAGAACGACCACTCATTGTTCCAGTGGTCAGAGTCAGTGACAATCAAGGCCGTACACATTCACACGAAACAGATAATAAGAAAATCAATTCAGTTAGATGTGTCGCAGCATAATTCCAAATGTTGTTTATTGACAATAAGTCAACTTAGATGGTAATGGACAGACGACAAAAAAAAAAAGATAGTAATGGACGAATTTAATTAGCCTTTACAAAAAAAAGATAGTGATGGACGATTGCTTTTTTATGTGAAAAGAAAATAAAAATTAGCCTTATTTAAAATAAATTGGACCGATCCAACGGCCATTAATCGCTGCACTGTTAAGATGGTCACAAGATCAGAACAGTAGATTTAATATATTCTTATAAACAATTATAATTTAAAACTACTTATGTTATATTAACAAAAATACCATTCTATAAATATAGATTAATACTCTAAATAGCACATTTTTAACTTTATTTTCCAAATTTAACACATTAAAAATAAAATTTCTAAAATATCACAAATTATTATATAAAAATAATTATTTACCCCAAATAATCTATATATATAATTAAAATATAATATTTAGATCACTTTTTCTAATTTATGGTTTAATTTTTTTATTAGGCATAGATTTTTAATTATTTTAGTATTAATTTATACTATATTTGGAAATTTAAATGACTAGTGTTATATTTAGAATAAAAATTTAAAAGAGTGTTATTTTACTCAATTGTCCTTCTATATATGAAAAAACCATAAATTATACTAACTTTTCTATAATTAATAAATTTTAAAATTTTTATTTTATTTAATAGGGTTTGAAATTCATTTCTGAATTCCGATTTAAACTTTGGGTTTTCATATTTATAAATATAAAAGTGATTTATGTATTTATATTAAATAGTATAATGTATTAGTTTATTATATATATTTTTATATATTACAATGTATGGTTAATTACAAACAATATTAACCATTTTGAGCAACACATGTTCTTTTTTAAATTTAAAAATGTGGCAAATTTAGTTTTTTAAAATTGTCACAATTTTGAATATATTTACTCAAAAAAATTCTGATCTATCTTAAAATTGTGTAATATATAAGTTTTTGACTTGGATTAATTAAATTGGTTTATTACCTGTTGCCGAGAAGAGAATGCAATTTGACGATGACATCTTCTTCTTCGGCCGTAATATTTCCTCTTTTCAAGTCTCTTCTTAAATAGTTTATCCATCTTAATCTGCAACTCTTTCCACATCTCAACAATCCTTCACACAAAAAATAAAATTAGAATTTAGAGAAATTGAAAGCATTTTGTTCTGATGTCAAAGCATTTTCCAATACATCAACAGTCTGCATTCTACTTGAACATTTAGTCCTTTCCAAATGCTAAATCGAAATAAGAACTAAATGTGATGCATGTAGGTTATAATTGAACTATATATATACCAGCTTTTTTAGGTAAAGATCGCCAAGAACCTTCACCATTGGTGTGAATATAGTTAGTGAGAAACTCATCTTCCTCGGCAGTCCATCTCCCTCTCTTCAACCCTATTTTTTCACAACATGGAGCCCTACCCATTTCTTTTTGATCTCTTCTCTCAAAGAGAAAGAGAAAACACTTTTTGGAGTCTTGAGTGAGAGAATAAGTGAGTAAAAAGATGAAATAATCCAGGTGATTAATATAGAGAAGACAAAAGGGAAAGAAAGAGGGAAGTTTGAAAACGACTTCGTATAGGTTTGCCAATGAACCACGTTGCGGTGGAATTAAAAGTTATGTATTGGCAATCTTCAAAAAACCCATCACTCAAAACACACTCCACGTACCTCTCCTTCTAACCTTTGGTCCCTCTCTCTCTCTCTCTCTGTCTCTCTACTATTTTCCGTGATTTCAAGATATTTAATATTATGTATACTTTTTATACGTACTTGCATATATATATATGCATATGTAATATAGATATATATGCATATTACCTACTTGTATATGCATTTAATGAATTTGTCTTTTTTTTGTTATCTGTACCTAACGGATCGGTCAAATACCCAACATTTTTATACGAAAATTTAGCAATCTCATACGATAAAAAGTAGAGTCAAACTTTATATCTCTGGTATAGATGTAGAAATAGTGCATTTAATGAATTTGTTTTGAAAATTGTTTTGTGCACTTGTTTCCCTCCTCAATTGTTAGTTCATTTTTTGCATTAATTTGAATGGTGTTCAATTTAATTTTTATAATTCAATATATATAAATTAAATCATTTTTTGTCACAAGGCCACCATTAACCAGCCTAATACCGCAATATTTTTATATGAAAATTTAACATATTTATACGAGGAAATATAGAATCGGAATTCATGGATGTACGCAATGGTAGTACAACCAGTTAATTAATTAATATGAGAAAATGTTTAATTAATTAGTGTAAGTGAAACGTTAATATAAGATTTAAATAAGACATTTTTGGGACAAACAACATTAATGCAACAAGGTATAAAATCAGAACAAGGGACAATAAAACGAACACGTCTAATGAAGTATTAGAGTCGGCAACAATGGCTATGTTAATAGAAAAGAGGTTTATGTGGAAGATCTTAGACCATATTCAGAAGTGGGCATATGTATTGATTTGTGGTAGGCCATAATTATTTGTTGAATAGTAATCACATGGATCGGTTAATTCCGGTACCATCAAGAAGGTAGGTGAATTTCAACAACTTTCTTGAGATCATGGTCAATATGTACGGCTTATACTTTTAAAGTATTGTTTGGAATAACAATGAATTTACCAATCGCAATATGGAACATCATATAATCATAGTATTATGATAACATTAAAAAAAGAGTTTTACACTATTTTCCAATAAATAAAATCTAAAATTTATTTACTAATATAAATGGATTTCAATAGTTAAAATAAAAAACGGATTTTAAAAATTAGAAAATTAATATTATAAAATAGTATATTTTAAAAAAAATATATGAATCTAACATCATAAAATTAAAATTCCAAAAATAACATAAAATTATATAAAAGTACTTATTTATTTTAAATAAATTATACATAAAATTAAATAATTATATTTGGGTTTATTTTTTCTAATTTATGGTTTATTTTTTTATTAAAATATATTTTAATGTATTTTAATCTTAAATTTTTGTTATTATTAAAAATTTAAACTAATTATGTTATTTTTGAAACAAAAATTTAAAAATATGCTATTTTAGAAAATTATTCTAGTTAGAATAAAAAATGAATTTCAATAGTTAGAATAAAAACGGATTTCAATAGTTAGAATAAAAACATATTTGTTAATGTGTATATGCGTTTATTTTTCAAAATTTTAAATTGAAAAAATATGTTTTAAATTTTTATCTCATTAAAAAACAATATAATATAATTCCGGTAAGTATATAATATTATATAATATTTTAAATAAGAAAATAGATGGTCTATTTTTTTAACAGTTAAAATTAATTTTCTTATCAAATTTGTAACAAACAGTAAAGTAAATTATGAAAAATTTATGTGACATGGGATGTAAAATAAAATATATAGATATACTATATAGACATTTGACAGTTAAGATTCGCACTTAAAGCAAGTTATGTCATTTCGTATTTTCGAAATGCCATGATTTTTGCAGCACGATAAATTACACAATCGACAATACCATTTTGGAAATTTTTCTCAAAAATCTTTTACATGTCAATGGTACGAATACTCATTGGAATATTTTGACCCCAAATTTTGATGTATAAACGTTTTTTCGAATGTTTTTTTCGGGTGAAAACATTTACAACTTCAAAATTGTATTATCGGCCGTCGTGCTTTTATGACTTTAAAATCGTATTATCGACCGTCTCAAACTAATCGAATCACCGATGCAAAACTTTTCAACTTATCTAGATGATGAGTTTGATAAACATGATACAAAACAGTAAGTCTAACGGTATGCTAATGGAAAATCATCTAGATCTCCACCTGCAAAATATTTAAGGGAATAAACGAAAGAAAAGAACTGAAATAAACAAATGCAGTCAGTAATGGCTCACACTTGCCCACTGAAACGAACAACATCAAACAACCAATCCAATCAAAAAAGAATGTTCATAAATGCTATGCCCATATCATTACATGGATGCCATTGCATACGTGAAAATGGCAAGAAAGTTTATATTGATGAAAATGTATGTGACTAATGAGTAATGTCAGTCATACAGACAGTACAAACAGCAATGTTGAATATTGTGATGGAAAGAGAATACCGTGAAATATAATGAATTTGGTCATGCATCAATGAACCAACTCTCTAGTGATTCATTTAACCTACTAAACGTTTTGATAGTATCTTTTGTGTTACATGCTAACCATTTTATTGACTAATTTTCCAGCAACATAAAATAAATTTATAGCTGAAGATCTCTCACTACAGGAAAACAAAAATAATTTTGATGAAAGCATCGATGAATATAACCCTTCGAAAATTCTCGACGAATTTTGATGGTTTTTAGGAAAATTGATTAAAATAATAATCTTTTAAATTTTTATTCCAAATATAACAATAATCATTTAACTTTCCAAAATTAATAGCACAAATTTAATCATAAAATAATTAAAAAACACTTCCTAATAAAAAAAATTTAAATCCTAAATTAGAAAAAATAAATCCAAACATTATATTTTAATTTTATATATAGTTAATTTGAGATAAATAATTATTTTTATATAATAATTTATAATATTTTAGAAATTTTATTTTTAATATGATAAATTTAGAAAATAAATTTGAAAATATGATATTTTAAGATATTACTATTTTTTTTAAACTGTCCCTTGAAAATTGAATATTATATGGTATTGTCTATGAAATAATACAAAAAAAGGAGTCATTCGTTTTAATATTTTATGCAGTCTACAAACACAAACTAACTAAACTATATACATTAAAGTATGAGATGATCTTTTTGGTCGTCAAATATGAATTTAAGTAAGACCAAAAATTGCCTTTAAGTCGTGGGAATATACGATTGTTTGGCAACGTTTGCAAAAGCATATACCAACGAATTCACATTCCCTAGAAAACAAAATAGAAAGAGATAGAATAAGAAGCAATTAAAGGACCACTGTTTGATTTTTGGAAGATATTTTTCCATTCATCATAACTGATTAATTGGAAAGGCCGAGAGACTGATTCGACTACTAGCATTGGTACGAATACTATACCTAATTGAAAACCATTTACCTCTTTATTAGCAACTCTAGAGAATCATCCATAAAATTCAACTCAAATGTGACATCACAACAAAGTGAATTGTAACCAATACATCCTATACTATTTGGATGTGTACATAGTTTTATCAACTACTACTTCATTCAAAGTATGCTCTCGTTAGTGCAGTCAACTTGTAATAATTATATCGAACCGTGAAATCAGTTATAAAAAACTATGGTGATGGTACATTCTTAAGAAAAATACAATTAAATATGAGTGTAAGATATTCGTAATATATTAATTGAGAGTAATTTTAACATAGAAACTTTATTTTAACGTGTGATTTATAAATTTGTTATGGTGACCTATCACACTATCAAAGCATTTTAATACAAATATTATTTAATATATAATTTATTAGATTATTCACGAAAACTATCGGTTGACAAATATTTAATAGTAAAATATATGTAAATTTATAATATTTTGACATAAAATATAAAAATAATATAAAACAAAATACTATTTATTTTAAAAATTTAGTCAAATAAAATATAATACAAAAATTTAGTTTAGTTGAATATTTATCACATTTACAATTTCTTATTTATTTAATGATATTTTTATCCAAAATAAAAACAGTTTAACTACATTTGTATAATTTAATTTTATTATCTATTTTCTTTATATAAACAGTATTAAAATAATAGAAAAAATATTTTAAATAAAAGATAAATTATATATATATCTAATTTACATTACTAAATAAATAATTAATTATAATGTGTGAATATTTTTTTTACGTATGATGTATATATAAATCTAGTATATATATATACATAATATTTTCAACATATATAATAGATGATTGAATGTAGAAAGAGTGAAGAGTAAAATGATGATGAAATTATATATGAACCAGTCACGTAGGCATCACGAGTCTCTTTAGTAACAACAAGCACATGCTTTGCCATTAAAAGCATTGCTCTTAATTCTTTTTGTCCTTCTCTCTACGCTTTTGTTTCCTAATTTCTCTCTCTCCCCCCTCTTTTATCTTTATTGTTGAATTTAGATTTTTTGATGAGAACTTGAATGATTCGACTTAAATTTAGTGAGCGTGATTTTAGTTAAAATGTAGAGCTGATATTAATCTATCAATTCAGCGATATGACAAGCTATTGAATATTTTTTTTTTAATTTCATTTAATGACAACAATCTTTTTTTTTTATATATTTCTAATTTACTAAATCTTTAAGATTTTTGCATTAAAGGTCACATTGTTGTTCATCAATACTGTCTGGAAATATCTAATACCGTTTTTGATATCTGACAAAATCGAATAGTTTTGGAAAATCTCCTCGACTTCTCGAATATAGCGAAGATTGTCATACCAAGTGGTTATGTACCCGAATTGTTAGACCGATTTCATTTTATGCCAAACTCGATGTTAGAAGTGTGAAAGCTACGTACAACATTGATTTCTTGTAAAATTCATAGAACAATCCAATTATTGAATAGTCACCGGTTCTTGAATTTAAAACAAAGATTTCAATTTTAGTGGATGCAAACTTTTGTTTAATTAATGCACAAGAAATTCTAATAATAATAACTAAAAAAATCAGACCAGTAAAAGATTTGTATATAAAAGATGATTTGAAAGGGTCCACGCGTAAGGGTCAGTTGGTATAAATAAAAGGCATAAAGAGAGAGGTTTAAATGGGGAAGCAGGTCCATAAGGATCCTGCGATCCCCTCACCAACTTGCATAGATCTGACCTTTTGTTATAAATACGTTTTGTTTTCCATATGAGCACTTGATCAATTAATAACCTAACCTATCTATCATTTTGTCTCATTTATATATGATTTTGTCATATCAGAGGTATAACATATAAGTAAATTTCGGTAATTATTATATTTAAGTAATATGTTTTATATATTATTATTATACAAACTATACTTTTATATGTGTGTTTTTGTATTGAATTTTACCAAAATTATAGTTATGTACGTTTGTCGTGCGGTTGCGGCTCTGGCACATTATTGTTTGTTTAGATGCCAAAAATATTTTCGATCAATCGCGGCGGTAAGACATTGTGTTATTCGTCGTAATTTTTTTTAACGTTGGTTAAAACACCGGTGCGAGTAAAAATCTTTGATCAACCGTATGCGCAACCGCCGGTAATATACAAACAAACAACATATGATGTATTTGCAGTGTTGACTGCAGTCATAACCGCAACTGTAACCGCAACCGTCTCAGATAAATAGACGAACAAAACTTATATTCTTAAATTAGTTAAAACAAATTAATTTTATCGTTTGTGTTGATTGTCATTTATGGTCATTGTAAAAGTAATATTCATAGAAAATTATCTACTATACATTTTGGAAAAAAAATTAGATGAGGCTGAAACACAAGCATCATTAAGATTAAGATATTTCATAACTAAATTATTATTTTCTGTTGTAATCAGCATCGATTACATGATTAGTCTATTCAATAATTTGTAATGTTGTGTCATTATATCAATCACATCTATGATTAATATTACCTAACAACATAATACTGACACTGACATTTAATTTTACGGTTTGGTTAGACAATGAAAAATATTTATGTTATTAAAAAATTTTGTTCTACCGAGTTATAAATGACATATAACTCAGTTTTGTCGATCCGATTTATAATGTTGATGTGTAATTTAATTTATATTTTTAAATAAATGTTTCAAATTGTTATATCAAATCTAACTAAACATCATATCAAAAAAATTTTGATCCATATTTTTTTATAATGATATTTAAATTTTTTATTTAAAAATCATTTTTCTTTGATACATTTTTAATTAGCTTTATAAAGCAAAACTATATATGTTCGAGTTTTATTACTTTTCGTTGAAATCTTAAAAATCAAATTTCCAATAACAATAATCAAATGTTTATGATTTGTCGCAGTCTCATCTGTAAGTTATTTTTTTGTCAGTTTGGGGTATAGGAAGTTCTTCCCAACAAGTATTATTATGATGAATTAGGTAAATAACGTATTACAACGTATTTAAAATAAAACTATATTTAGATTCACGTATAAAAAAAATATTCGTATATTATAATTAATTAATTATTTAATAAATATAAACTATATATTTATATAAAATATTTTAAATATAAAAAATAGTAGATAAATATTTAAAATTTTATATGTTAATTATGTATTAATACATAAATTAATTTATTTTGTTATCATGTATTTAAAATTTTATATATATATATAAAATATATAATTAATTATATTTTAGTACTATGTAATTGAATTCAAAAAATATTTTTATAATTTAAATAAATTACATATATTATTGATCTCATAATAAAATATACTGATTTTTTAACCGAATTAATAACAGTTAAACATATTATAATTATTATAATAATTTAAATTTATTTATACATTTATTTGAAATTATTTATAAATTATTGTATATGTAAGTAAAAATAATTATTTTTTTCGAATTTAATATTATTTTTGATTATTTTAATTAAATATATTGAAATACATATTACAACGTATTTAAAATAAAATAAACAAAAGTTTAAAAAGAATAATAGAAAGAAAATTTCATTTTTTGTATCCTTAAACTTTGTCTTTAACACGTTAATTTATAGTTATTTCCATTTTCGTTATTTTCAACATTTTTTGAGTTTATTTATTTTGTGAAATTGTTATGTGATTAACCTGTTATGCTTATTAATTTCTTAATATGTATTTTTTCTTTACCAAACATTAATTTCTTTATATTATTTAAATTATTTTTCAATATTCAATGTGAGATATTTATTTTTATTTAATCGTTATTTCATATTTATTTAAAACCTAAAAACTATAAATCAAGAGTACAATATAGGTTGGTGACTGTGGGCGGAAGATGAAGGTTCGTCTAAGTTGGCTTATTCTGTGCAGAAATAGTGAATTCTAAACATTATAACAACTTTTATAAATTAAATTTATTTTGTTTACTGTGTTTTCCATATTTAATCCTCCAAAATGTAAATTTTTGGCATAAAATTTGAAATAAACTTAAAACATTATATTTGGATTTATTTTTTATAATTTAAGGTTTAATTTTTTCTATTAAATTTTTAAATATATTAATTATAAATTTATGCTAATTACTGGAAAATTAATATTAATGATTTTATTTTGGAACAAAAATTTTAAAACAAAATTATTTCAGAAAATTTTCTTTTTAATATTTATTTCAGATTTATTGATTTTAAAATAAATGCGATTATTTTATATTTTTATTTGGTTCAAAACTTTAGTTTATTTTGCAGATTTGTCCTTTCAACATATTTAGTTTTGGTAAAAAAAAAGCAAGAACTAAAATATGATAAAGAACGATAATCTTGAAAATTTATATGAACTCTGATCATTCAGCATAAACATTATATAAAACGAAAAACGAGTAGTTCTCTATTAATAGTTTAATACAAATTAAGATATAGGTCAATATATAGTAATTCTCAATTAAGCAAAAAGTATAAGATAATGTCTAACATTTACAAAGTAAGTAAAGGTATTAGAGAAGAAAGGCAATGGTGAACACAGTCCCAAGCAACGGTCCACATCTTAACTTCATCTTCTCACTTCCATTTTCCTCTTCCTCTTCGATATGTTTAAAAACGTTGAAATCACCTGCATTCAAATTTTAACCAAAACATTAAACCGGAAACAAAATAATCGGTGTAAACCGGATCAAAAACGAGTCTTTAGAACCAAAACCTCGTTCAGGTCCGTAGCTGCAGCCAGCCTTTAGGGTTTCACGGATGTTGTGAATGGTGGCTCTGTTAAAGAATCTGAAGTGGTGAAGAATGTTTTCAATGCAATGTAAAGCCAAATGTGTCTCGGTGAAGCATGGTCCTTCGCAGAACTCCTCCGTCCTTGCCACCGGAATATTTAGGTCTCCGGTTAACTTTAACCTCCATGCTTCTTCACACTCTCTGTAAATCTACATTTCATTTGGGAGTTTTAGGTGAAAACTGTAATCAATTAAAGTAGCGATTGAGGCTGAGATGAAAATACACAATGCTTAAAGTTTAAGTGTATATTATTGGGAGAAACTTAACTAGTTTGATCTAAACCAAGCTTGAAAAAAAAAACTAGATCGAAACATTTAACAAAAACAAAATACTAGTTTGAAATCGAAATATGCTTTAACTAGTTAAAATTTTTAGCTATAAAAACAAAGTTTCCTAAAGAAACCGGTTTATGACCCCGAAAGCAAGGTTAACGATTTCTTGTGTTGCAAGTAATTGATATTTATTACGTGTTTCTCATTTAAGCATTCCAAAGCTTTCGCAGCTATCTCCGGTGGATCCTCCCCACCTACGCCTGATCCTCCTCCGCTACCGCCTAATCCTCCTCCGGTACCGCCTAATCCTCCTCCGGTACCGCCCAATCCTCCTCCGCTACCGCCTAATCCTCCTCCGGTACCGCCTAATCCTCCTCCGGTACCACCTAATCCTCCTCCGGTACCGCCTAATCCTCCTCCGCTACCACCTAATCCTCCTCCGCTACCACCTAATCCTCCTCCGCTGCCGCCTAATCCTCCTCCTCTGCTGCCGCCTAATCCTCCTGCTCCTCCTCCGCTGCCGCCTAATCCTCCTGCTCCTCCTCCAAAACCTCCGCTTCCACCGCTACCACCCAATCCTCCTCCGCCAAAACCTGTCTCCTCTCCGTTAAATCCAGTACCACCGCCTCCCGCACCTGCCCCACCACCTTCACCTGCAGCTTCTGAATCGTCTTCTTCACTGTAAGTACTCCCTGTGAAATAGACATTTAAAGTAACCAAAGCATGCAGCACAAGTAACATATATGTCTCTGTAATACAAAACACAAACCTGGAAAGGAGACCAATAGGAAGAAAACAACGAGAACGGCGACTGAGACTTGGAGCTCTCTAATGAGTGAAAACGCCATATTGTAAAAGACTTCATAAGAACATAGTTACTAAATGAACTTATATAATTTTACGTAGGTGTTTCTGGAATATCAAGACTTGTGGTGCAAGTAAGTAGAGTTTAGTTTCTTGTCGAAGGTAAAAAAAAATTACAGAGTTGAATTATTAGCAGTTGAGTACAGGCCACCAACCCCTCTTTTCCCGTTTATACTTTGAATATTGTAAACCATTTAGTCACTGCCATGTAAAGAAACCATATTGGGAAGAAGAAAAAAAATCAAACCTAAAAGTGATCACGAATGAAATTGCTTTGTTAATATATAGCAAATGAAGATTCTCAAAATATTACAAAAACAGCAGCAAACATAAATACGTATTCAAACCAAACATAAAAGTGATCTTAGATACAGATGAATGTACATTTTGAAGAAAATCCCATCCACCACACCAATATCTTGACAAGCTCTTTGATTTAAAAAGGTAAAAAGACTAAAATAGTACATTTTTATCTTTATATTTTAAATTTATCACATTAAAAATAAAATTTTTAAAATAACACAAATCATTATGTAAAAATAGTTATTTACATCAAAATATATAAAATTAAAATATAATGTTTGGATTCACTTTTTTCAATTTAGGGTTTAAATTTTTTTTATTAGGAAGAGATTTTTAATTATTTTAATATTAAATTTGTACTATTTTAAAAAATTTAAATAATTAGTGCTATATTTGGAATAAAAACTATTTTAGTCAATTGCCCAACTAAACAATAACTTGTAATTAAATCAATATTTTTTTCAAATGATATTATCAAGATTAAAATATACTAAAACTTTATTTTAATAGAAAAAATTAAATTATAAATTGAAAAAAATGAACCAAAATATACTGTTTTAAATTTATTTATAATTTATTTAATGTAAATATGTATTTTGATATAATTATTTGTGCTATTTAGAATTTTAATTATAAAGTAATAGATTTGAAATAAAAACTTTAAAAACTATGATTTTATGGTATTACTCTAACTTATAATCTATAGTTTTATATCAAAATTATCATTTATTTTGCTTTAGTACTTTCAACAGTTTACAAGGGCTCCTAGTACATCTTTCTTATGTTGGGAGCCACAAGTTACAATAACTTTGCCAATTGACAAACAAATTAAAAAAAAAATAGAGAAAAAAACACATCCAAGAAGCTACCCTTTGGTGCTTCTTTACAAATTAAAACCTTTCACAAGAAAATAACCTATTTCTCTTTATATATAAATAAGAGGAAACACTCATTTCTTTAAAAGGGTTTCCTTATTTGTTGTTTTTTCTTCTTCTATATGCTTCAATCAAAGTTGCGGTTGGACCAAAATAGTATGTTTAATGTCACCAATGTGCAACTTATGTTCACCCATTGGGATTCTCCTTTTTCCATACTCATCCACTACACCAAGATGCTTGCAAGCATCAATATCAACTTGAATGGTACGTTTTGCTCCTGCCGTGACATGAACTTTCTCAAACGCTATCAATTGTTTGTTCATTCCCAACCCTTTTACTCCGTGTGTCGGCGGCTCTGCAAAGACAAACACCGTGTGGGTTCCATCGAATTCACCGGTGTTCGACACTTCGACATGGAGAGGCATTTTTGGAAATGTATCACAGTTGGCATGAGACACTTTGATGGAATTTGATGAGGAGTTGAAAATGGCAGAGTTGAGATTGACAGAGTTGAGATTGTAATGTGAAATGGAGAGTTGGGCTAATGGGCTTTGGGCTAAACTGTGAGTGAAGGTTGTGTAACTTAATCCAAAACCAAATGGAAATACCACTGGGCCTTTGTAGAATCTGTAAGTCCTTCCTGGGTAATTTCCAGATGCTCTCATGCTCATTATCGTCATTGGCACTTTTTTTACATAATCTTGTGGATACCATGTCATTGGTAATTTTCCTCCTATAAAATTCGAATAAAATATAAATTTCACTAAACCAAAACAATATGTAATTGAATAAGCAACGTACCAGGATTTGCAGCACCAAAAATGATATTAGCTATGGCAGCTCCACCCGCTTGACCCGGATACCCGGCCCAAATGATAGCAGAAACACGTGGATTGTTTTTAGCGAAAGATACATCGATGGGTCCACCACTCATAAGAACCAAAATGACTGGGCCTTTAGAAATTTGGGCCACACGGGTCACAAGTTCTTGTTGGTAACCGGGTAAAAGTAATCCGGTTCGATCTCGTGTCTCTGCTTCTATCGATTGATCCAATCCCATCACAAGCACCGTCGCGTCAGCGTTACGCGCCGCGGCCTCTGCTGCACCAAATCCTTGTTTTCCTGCACAAGCTACGCCGGCGCAACCAGCTTGGTGAATTGTTCTTGCGTATTTTGAGATTCCTTGCAATGGTGTTGTATAGGCACATGCTTTTCCTGTCAAAACGTAAATTTAATATTTGTATCAATAATAATAAAGGAGATTAAGTAAAAACATAATTTTATTTTTATGATTAAGAATTTTATCTGATTCACCTGCATAGTTTCCGATCATTGTTTCGGTAACATCGGAATTAGGACCAATCACAGCAACGGTGCGGTGGCGTCTAGGTGAAAGTGGAAGAGAACGACCAGAGTTTTTAAGAAGAACAATTCCTTGATGGGCTGCTTCAAGAGCTAAATGTTTATGGGCTGGAGTACAAACATCTTTCGGCCCAAGATTAGCATACGGCCCAAAATTACCATCAAACATTCCAAGTCTCATCTGAACCGTTAAAGTATTGGCAAGTGCTAAATTCACGTCATTCTCTGTCAACAATCCTTTCTTTACTGCACCTTCTGTGAAAATCGCCAAAAAAGGTCCGCAATCCAGATCCAAACCTGTAAAACGACAGATGTTTCAGAAAAATCGATAGTTTTTGTGAACTGAAAACATCAACGGTGGAAAAACAAAAACACTCACCAGCTTTAATGGAGGCGGCGGCAGCTTCCTCTGGAGTGTTGGTGTAATGTTGTTGGTTGAAGAAAACATCAACAGAGTCACAATCTGAGACAATGTACCTGTATATGAATTCGAAATTAATTTCTAAGGTTAAGTTCAATGTGAAGCTTTTGATTATGTTGACTTTTAGAATTTACCCGTTGAGATGCCATTGACCACGAATAGTGTTCTTCAAGAGATTTTCGTCAGCACAAGTTGGCTTTCCGTTGACTTGGTTGTACGAACACATTACACTCGCAACTTTTCCTTCAAAAACGCAGGATTTGAATGGCACGTTGTATGTGTCTTCTAAATCTTGTTTAGTGACCTAAATTCATTACGAGTTTAATAAATAATTAAACTCAATTTACTTGCTAATTATCTAAATTAATAAAAGGATTTATGTAGAATTAGGTGTATTTATTTTGGATAAATGATAGATAATTGCTGGTACGAGTTAGTTAACAAAATTTTGTGCAATAAAAAATAATAATTTTATGGAGTATGTTTAAAGAAAACAGGTATGCTAATACGATTTGAGGTAAGATAAAGATAATATAATATAAAAGAGTAATATATTAGAATAGTATTTTTTAAAGTAATACTTTAAAATAACATATTTATAAGTTTATATTCCACGATAAAAGTAAAATTTCTAAAGTACCACAAATAATTATATGAAAATAATTATTTATTTCAAATAAACTATATATAAAATTAAAATATAATATTTGTATTCACTTTTTCAATTTATGTTTTAAATTTTTTATTAGGATGAGATTTTTAATTATTTTACTATTAAATTTGTAATATTTTTAGAAATTTAAATGATTAGTACTATAATTGAAACAAAAACATGAAATAGTGATATTTTAGACAATTATCCTATCTTTTAAAATTTTTTTTCCAAATATAGTATATTAAAATTAAAATTCTAAAAATACCACAAATAATTATGTAAAAATATTTATTTAGTCTAAATAAATTATATATAAACTTAAAATGTTATATTGGAATTCTTTTTCCAATTTAGAATTTATTATTTTATATTAAAATAAAATTGTAATGTATTTTAATATTAAATTTGTGTTATTATTAGAAATTTAAATTAATAATACTATTTTTAGAAAAAATCTTAAAATGTACTATTTTAGATAACTGTCCTAATATAAAACTTTAAAATTAATATTTAAAATTATTTAAAAAAATTGAGTAATTAAGATTTGAACATGGGTATCTAGATGGTTACGTTTTTGAATTATTTGAGAGAATCGAATCTTTTTTGTGATAATTTAATTTAAAATGTTTAATTTGGAAGAAAAAGATAAACGGCAAAGGAGGTTGGTCCAAGTTGGTCCACATGACCAATAAGGATAAGATTCTCCACCACAATTACATAAGACTATGCTTATGACACATCACTATAACTAACGCCGCCTATTGGCTTAGCTGTTATGTTTTTTCACGTCACGTCTAATATAAAACTATTCAATCGTGAACACAAAATTAATTTTTATATTTTTTAAAAAATTTAATAGTTTTGTCATTTAGATATACATATACTAAATACATAAAAAACAAAAGAGCTAAATATTTTAAAAAAATTTTATTGTACTACTGATTAATCCATAAAAAATATTATTGATTAATTTAACAAAATAGATGAAAAAATTATTATTAAAAAATTGACGGATAAACTTTGATTAAAAAGAAAAATATGACATATAAATAAGATTTACTAGTTGCACATTTAGATATAAATATGAAAAGCAAATAAATATATCATATATTAGTTTAAGAAAAATATGTAAAAGTTTAATATTTTTTTAAATTAACACATAAAGAATATGACATATAAATGTTTTTTACTAATTCTCCTTTTCAATTAATATTAAGTGATTATTAGAAAAATTGATATTTAAATTTTAGGTTAAAACTACATAAATTTTTTACTAATTAAATATCTCAACTAAAATTTATTGTATTAAGCAAATGTTTTGTTAGTGTTTGGTTTAGACACGCATACAAAATTATATACATAAATTTCAAATAAAGTGGATGAAAAAGTCGTTACAAGATTACAAAATGACACTTCTCTCACGGAACTATAAATAATTATTAACGATTGAGACATATATATATATAGATATAAGCTGTTTTCTTAATTTAAACGAATCTAATCATGAAACAAGATAAAAAGACGATAGGCATTTCAAGAAATAGAGAAAATGATATAAAGTAGAACTTTCTATTTCGAGAAAAATAAATTTATATATTATTTTTTATCAATCACTTACGGGTTCTGTTTTATTTTCAAGCAAATTATAAAAACTAATAAATAGTTTTAATGCCTAAGAAATAACAATGAAATGAAAAACTAACTGCAAACACACATAATTAGACATAATTGTGTATAGGAATTACCTTAGCGTTGAAGTGGAAACGGTCGAATCCATTCCAGTTATCAAGATCATAAGCAGTGTAATGTTTGCAACATGCGGCGACTTTAAGACGGTTACCGGCGGCGTTGCCTTGAAGTCCCCGGACGTAGCTGGCCGCATATTTTCCGGCGACGACAGGATCTTCTCCTGGAGTTTCTTGGCCTCGACCCCACCGTGGGTCTCTCAATATATTCACATTTGGGCTCCAATATGTCAAACCAGCCACTCCTCCATTGTACATAGCTCTTGCCTCATCCGACACAACCTTTTTATTTTATTTTTAATCGTGTCAATTCTGATATATTCTCCATACAACTTTGTTTTTTTGTCGAGAGAAATAAATATTCTACATGTATGGCTAAAAAAGTACTATTTGGTTATTAACTGGTTATAGCTAGTTTGCCCATGATCGTATTTATTAGTAAATTTGGCATGTATAATAGATATATACTAAGTAATATATCAAAGTGTTACAAAAATCACCAAATTCTAATACAACCGTTATATATATTTCGTTTAATATTTCTTTTAACAATATATGCACGCTATTGGTTATGGAATTTTTCTAACATGCCTTTCTGACTTATATGATAGACTCATGTCGTAGTCTAATAAAATTTATGTGAATTATAAATTTCCAAGAAAAACATATATAGAGACCTATTCCACTAATCAAATTCTAAATATTGACCACTATGATGCCGATGTCTTTTCATGTAGAGAAATCATAAAATTTAGTAATCTCATTTTTAAAAATGTACGTAATTATTAAAATATATATATATATATATATATATATATATATATATTTCTAATCTATTTCCTCACCCGTCCGATCTCTTCCCAGAGAGACTGATTGAAAGAAGCTGCGGTGGTGATGACCTGAGGGAAACTGGTAGCGCCGGGAAAAGCACCACCAAACTTAGCACCGGGACCAACGTCAGAAACGCCGTGAAGAGCCTCAGACCACCATTCATAGCGTCCAATACCAAGGCGTGGCACGGCGGCAGCATTGTTGACGAGGTTACGGATCTTCTCCTGCAACGTGAGCCGTCCAATCAAGTCTTGAACCCTCACGTGGATCGGCAGATTGACCCGACAGAATCGGAGCGTCCTGGTCAACCCGTTTGCCGGGTCACATGCAAAAAGTGGCCGAAGTGACTCTGACGAGTGAACCAAACATAAGAGGAATACAAGTATAACTACGATCCTTCTGCCAATTACTAATGTTTTACTATTACAAGACATTTTTTCTGTCTGTGTTTTTGTGTATGTGTGTGTGTGTGTTTGCAAGTATATATATGATGTTTGTGTTTTACTATGGGAGAGAAAGTGTTTGGGAGTATTTATAAAGAAGTTTTTCAGCGAAACTGGTGACAATGGATAAGAGTCTCTTGTTATGAACAATAAATAAGATAAAGATAAAACAAGCAATTAAGTTATACAGGTTAAGAAAAAAGAGATATTCCAAACATTCAAAAATATATTTTTTTTAGTTTGTTAAAAATATTTAATAGTTTTTTTTCCTCATTTCTTCAACATATTTCCTACAATATTTACACTACAAAACTGTCAATATATGATGATAAGAAGCTACGACATCCACAAAACCGCTAATGCCATTAAAACAAATTAATATATATGGGCAATTCTGCAAAATACCACTTTAAAAAAATTTATTTTAAATTTAGCATCATTAATTTATTTTTCCAATAATAACACTAATTTTAATATTAAAATATTTTAAAACATTTTTAATAGAAAAAATAATTTTTAAATTAGAAAAAAACTCAAACATAATATTTTAAGTTTTATATCTAATTAATTTAAAATAAATAAATTTTTTTACATAAATTGTTTTGCTATTTTTGGTATTTTGGTTTTACTGTGATAAATTTGGAATAAAAACTTAAAAGTGTTATTTTAAAATATTAATTTTAATTAATTGGATGACCTTCATTAAAAATTTAGAAAAATTGTTGCAAATATTACAAATAATATTTTCACAAATCTTTATCTTATTTGCTATATATTTATATCTACCGAACTCAATTATTACGAAAATATTATTTATCTTATGATTTTTACGTAACATTCTCATTTTAATTTTAAAAAAATTTGTTCTAACTGTTCCACAGCCATAAAAGATATCTTCTACACGTTACAAGTTTTCAAACCTCCGGACACATTCATATTTAGTGTAACATTCCGACCGCTCTACTGTCCACAGATTGCGAAATTTTCTTGTTTAATACGTAAACTTCAAAGTTAAGTTTCAAAGTTACCTAATCAAACGAAATTTTCTTGTTTAAAATTATGCGATGACCATTGAATTATTCAAAGGTTTTTGAAAATTTTATGGATTGGTTTTAAAGAGCATTACACAATTTATTATATGTCTTTTCATTCATTTAATAGTTAACTCATGATTCAATTATTTAGTATAATCTCATTTTCGTAAACTATCAGAGTTTTGTAAACAAAATTTTATTGAAAACTCTGGTGAAAAGAATTGTTAGCCAATGGAAATCAAAGCATTTGGATTGGTTATAGATATGCATAAGCATGGACAAAAAATGTCATGGGGTCAGACGAGACGATGACAATAAATAAATAAATAAATATTTAACATTTATACAGAAACATATAAAAATTAGTTTATAAATGAATAAATAAATAAAATTTAAAATGAAACGTAAGACCTAAAAAAAGGTGAGAGACAAAGAGAGAGAAGTTGTCACGGGTGTCGACTCTCCACCAAATTAATTAGTCATAACAGCCCACACTTTTTTCGTTTAAAATTGTGATTGATTATTCGTTTCTTTATTTTAATTTTCTACTAAATACTTAGAGATTTGTTATTTAATTCATCTCTTTATTTTAACTTTTTATTTAATATTTAGAGATTCATCATTTAATTCATTTTTATTTAAATTTTCTATTGAATATTTAAAGATTCGTTATTTAATTCGTCTCTTTATTTTAATTCTCTATTAAATATTTAGAGATTTCTCATTTTTAACTCTTTCTTTATTTAATTTTTATTGAATATTTAGAGATTTGTCATTTAATTCATCTTTTTATTTTAATTTGAATAATTGATAAAATAATATTTTTTAAAGTTTTTGTTATAAATTGAAACGGTAACTTAAAATATACTGTTTTAAGATATTATTCTTTTAATTTTCTATTAAATTTTAGAAATTTATCATTTAATTTTTAATTTTATTTTAATTTTCTATTAAATATTTAAAGATTTTTCATTTAATTTGTCTTTTTATTTTAACTTTTTATTAAATATTTAGAGATTTGTCATTTTATTTATTTTTTATTTTAATTTTCTATTAAATATTTAGAGATTTATCATTTAATAATTTATCTTTTTATTTTAATTTTTTTATTGAATATTTAGAAATTCATCTTTATTTTATTTTTTTATTTTAGTTTTCTATTAAATATTTAGAAATTTGTTATTTATTAAATAAATGACTAACCCATCAATTTAACAACGGTTTTGTTTGATTACAGATTTATATCTGATAAAACTATATATATATATATATATATATTTATTGTTTGTTGTGATGAGCACTAATCTATAACTTGTAATTACTTTTGGAGATATAAAACAAAATTGTAATTATTTGGTTTTGATTAAAAATGACATTTTCCTTCGAGAGATTATATTGGATACGCAACTTTACATAATTATATAATTATTAGAGTCTTTGAACAACTTCTCTTTAGTCGCTGTAATGGAATTTTCATTCTTTCTTTCTCTTTTAATCTGAAAATTATCATTCTTTTAGTTGACGACAATTTGAGCGTTAATGATAAACTGGTAGTTAATTACTCTGAAACTGATAGTTTTTTTTTATTTTTGTTAATGGATCACAAAAAGCCGATCAAAAATGCTAATATTTTCATACGAATATTTAATAAATTTATATGAGAGAAGGTA
This sequence comes from Pugionium dolabratum, assembly GCA_018901945.1. Classification (NCBI taxonomy): domain Eukaryota; kingdom Viridiplantae; phylum Streptophyta; class Magnoliopsida; order Brassicales; family Brassicaceae; genus Pugionium; species Pugionium dolabratum. Next base: position 347,705 of record JAEVFF010000006.1, read on the forward strand.
GAGTGGAACTCTATATTTTTGTGATGAAAGTAGAGATGGTACAACCAGTAAATCACTTATTCTTCTTCTCTGAAGCGGATAGTTATATCTTTTTTTTCGTGGGTGATAGTTATCTATTAATCAATTCATATTACTTTATTCAAATCATATTTAGACATAAACATAATTGAATGCATGTGTAACAGATTATTGTTCCTGCTGCAATCGATATTCGATTTGATTTTTTAAATTAAGGCAATAAAATTTTCTAAAACTGGTATCAGTAATTATAAAAGATGGTTAAATATGTATTATGATAGTAAAAGATACTGATGAATTAATGATATAAAAAGATACTGATGAATTTTTTACTAGCTAATTTTTCAATAATTTAAGTTTTAAATTAATTTGGTGTAAAGAGTATTAAAATAGTACTTTTGTAATGTTTGTTCCAATTTTAGTATTTTAAAATTTAAATTTCGAAAATAGCAGAAATAATTATATGAAAATATTTATTTACTTTAAATAAATTATACTTAAATTTAAAATATTATATTGGGTTCATTTTGTTCCAATTTAGAATTTTTTTCATTAACAATAAATTTTAATATATTTTAATATTAAATTTATTTTATTATTGGAAATTTAAGTTAATGATTCTAATATTGAAATAAAAACTTAAAAATATGCTATTTTAAAGAATTGCCCATTTGTAAAAATAAAAGAAATTATATGTTTTAAAAGAAAATTATTTATGAAATTGTAATATATTATATTGTTATTTCAAAACATATATTTTTAATATCAATATTATTAAATATATTTCTGCACATGTTGAAATATCAAAATTATATTATAAAATTATTAATTTAAAAATATAATATATTTCATATATATAGATTTTCTTGTAGTTCTAATGTAGATTTAAAGACAAATAAGATATATTTTAGGATTATTTAAGAAAAGTATTGAATTATTTTCGTAATAATTAATCTTATTTAAATTTTTTATTAAACCTAGAATTAATCCAAACATATATAAATGTAGTTACAATTAAGGTTAAAACAATAAACTAATTAGAATTTATGTTTGACAATAAAAATAATAGTTAAATAAAAAAATAAAAAATAGAAAATGTAATATGTAATGACAATATCTCCTTTAATACATAGAAGATAAGAAATATAATACATAGAAGATAAGAAATATAATACAAAAATCTAACATTACCTTTAACAAACTTCTAAAACTTACGAAATTTGTTTCTTCTTTCCAAAATGAGCTTTCAACAATATATTACTTGTAGTATTAATTTTTTAATATTTTAAAAATTAATATCATAAAATAGCACATTTTAAAATTTCGTTTCAAATTTAATAGTTTAAAATCAAAAATTTAAAAATAGTATAAATAATTATCTAAAAATATTTATTTATTTTAAATAAATTATATATAAACTTAAAACATTAAATTTGAATTCTTTTTAATTTAAAATTTAAATTTTCTATAAAAATGAAATTGTAATGTATTTTAATCTTCAATTTGTGTTATTATTGGAATAAAATCTTAAAAATATTATTTTTAGACAATTGTCCTATTTTTTAAACTACAATAAAATATATAAGTTAAATATTTTAACTACCTGAAAAATGTGGAAATAATATATTAAAATATTACTCTTCTTCTCATATTTGTATATATTTTTTGCTTCTAAAGAATATATCCTCAAAATTTTTGATCTTTCTAATTAATTAAGACAAAAGAACAAATTGCATTAAAAACTCGAAAAAGCTGCATGGAGAAATGAAATTGACTTATGTTAAAAAAATGTGACTTTTTCTTTTAACAACTTTAGAAAATATATAATGACAAATAAGAAAAATGTAAAAAAAATGAATTCTGACATGGGATATGTAAAAAGAAAGAAAAAGAAAACCGGAAATGGGATTGGTAGAATGATTTTAACTGTAAGGTTCACAAGTTGTCTGAGCAACCAAAAAAAGTTTGACAGACACGTGATGCTCAATGAAGAGCACTCTCTCGTGAGTCGTGACCCATCATTTTTACTTTCTTATATATTCTTTTCTCCCTAAAGTAACAGTTAATTATATATATATATATAGTTTTTTCTTCACACAAATCAGGAATTTGAACTTTTTTCGAAAGAGAAAATAATTATCTTACATAAACAGAAACATAACAGTATATATATATATATAATGATTTTATGATTTTGAATCATAATCATCATTTGGTGGCAAAGTGGTTCTCACTTTAAAAAAGTTATATTGTTGGCATAGTAGAGAGATCATTTCTTTCAAATATAGAATTATGTCATGTTTTTCATTTATTTGAAAATATGATGAATAAATTGTTCAACTACTATATTTACTATCAACATTAGTCATATGGTAAAAACATATATCATTTTGTAGTAATATAATCTTTTACATTTAAAGATAACTGAATTTTGAAAAAATAAGTATAATTTATTAGAAAAATATAATATGGTTAAAAATAATTATGATATGATGATTATTCAAATATGATATAAAAGTTTAAAAAATAAATTTATTTTTAACAAATAATTAAATATTACTAAAATTATAAATCGAATCGATAAAAATGAATGGTATATCATCTATAATTTGATAAAATATGTAATATTCCAAAATATAATAAATTTCAAAATAGTGGATAATAAAATAATAAAATATACTTTAAATAGATATCATAAGTAACATCTAAAAGTTTTATATCTAGAATATCCAAAATTTAAAATATTTTATATTAAATAGAAGCCAGTTTATGAAAAATTATATTAAATGCGAAATACATTTGAAAAAATTTACATATCAATAAAAAAAAATAACAATGTAAAATTATAATATAATAGTGAGTAAATGTGACATGATAATTTCAGATATAAATTTGATTTTCAATAAATAAAAATTGAATAAGTAAACCTATCTTTATGATTAAAAATTACTTCGATTCAGCAAATGATTGCTATTTTTTATATAACTTTTTTTAAATCAAATTATATTTTGTAAAATTTTAATTTACAACAAATAAATTAAATTAATGTTATGTTTAAAAATCAAAACGATTGAATTCAATGAATAAACCGAATGAATATGATAGTATATGTATCGACACATTTGATTGTCTTGGTAACATATTGTCTTATTAAGAATTTCTTAATAACATAAACTAGATTTGTACACATACCATATGCGGAATAAGATAATTATTGAATAAATATAATATAGTTTTAGTTATAAAATCTATTATAGTTATTCGTGAAATATTATTATTTCATGGCAACAAAAAATATTGATTAATATTTTTATTACAACGATAGTTTTTATTCTATTTAATGACTGATTATTTTTATGCAAAATACATTTTACTAATAAAATATTAGAAGTGATGATTTTTTTACCTAAATAACAAATACCCATGTTTTAAAATATTAAATTTATAACATATTCTAGTTAAACAAATCTATTTTATATGAATGATTAGTAATCCTATTTTTATTTTTAAAATAATAAAACAAAAATGAAAGAAAAAATATAATGACTAAATATAAATAATGTGATATAATTGAATTACATATATTATTTTTTGATGCGATTAACTATTAATTATTTATAAGTTTTCGTATTTGTAATCTAAATAAATAAAAATAATTATTTTCTAAAATAACTAGTTGCTTTTGGTTAGTTTAATAAAATATATGGATATTCTAACCAAATTAATAAAAATGATATCTATTATAATTATTATTATAATTTAAATATATTTATAAATTTATTTGAACTATGACACAACATCAAGACAGTAGACTGTTAGAATAAAATTACTTTTAAAAATATTTTTGAATTAATAATTAGGAATATCTCTTATTGTGTAACAACACCGTAAACTTGAATGTCGGTGCCATTGAAGGTAGTTTATTCAATGACACAATAATACAAATTACGCTAATCATATAAGTGATTAGTTGGTGAAAATGTTTTAATTACAAGCAAGCTAGTGTCTCTAAATTTTTTTTTAATACTGTCGTGCGTAGATAATTTTACATGACTATTGCTTTTACAATCACCATAAAAAAGAATAAAAAGAAACGTTAAAAATGATTTGTTTTTACTAATTTAAAAATAAAATTTTGATAAAATTAAATACAAAAACACATATTAAATTTATATTGTATAATAAACATATAATACAATACATATCATATTTTAGTTAAATAATAATTACTCAATTTTAATTATTGTTATACTCACACCATGAAAAAATCATTTAGTTTTAAATCATAAAATTATCTAACACAAATTTGAATTGGACTATAACCACAACAAATAACAGGCCGGTTTATAAATGCTAAAGAGGTAATAATTGAACTAAGTTGTTTTCAAAGTTTTTCTTCTAAAATATTATCAGTAATTTTTTTTAAATATCATTAAGAGTTTATTTATTTTCAAAAATATCACAAATACTAAAAGTAAATTTTTTAAATTATAATTTAAATATTTGGGATTAATTTTAATATTATAAGTTTTGTATTTTAGTTTTTAAGATTTATAATATAATTTTACGGTTTAAAAATTAATTTTATTTTTGTGGTTTTGGAAAAATTTAGTAATATGTGTAGAAAAATAAATGACTGGCGAGCTATTTCCTCTGGAACTATGTCCATGTAACACTAATTAGATTTTGACCCGCACCATGCACGGAGTAAATTATTTATTATATTTTATACAATGAAATTTTATAAAAAATAATATATATAATTAGTTTATATATTGAAATATTGTCTGAAATTTTAAAAATCATATTACCATGATAAAATAATATATCATAATTGTATTATGTATAATGTAAAATATAGTTTTATCGATTGTTTTATATGAGTAAAAATTCATTTTCTATGTGAAAAGATTTGAATATTTGAAATTTAAAAAAATTCTAGTAAAGAAATATTTTAAAACTCAATTAAAATTAAAACAAAATATAAGTGCTTATACTAAAATCACTAATAAGATAAGTAAAATATTTTGGTGTAGAAATTAAAATATGTTATCGATAAATATAAAAGAGTATAAATATAGTTTGACTATTTTCAATTAAAATTTAAATCAAAATGTTGACATTGGCATATAATAATTTATGTATTGATTAGTAGTACAATATAGGCAAAGATTTATAAAATTGACTCTAATGATTTTATGTGTATTAATGGTGATTGAATGGCATATATAGTAATTTATCTAGTAAATTAAGACTTGTTTTAAATTTGTTTTGAGAGATTATGAGGAAGCGACATCTCAGCTGATATAGTTGTAAATAACACAGATAAGGTTATTTTTTTTAAATGATTCTCAATTAATATATTAGAGACTCCACACAATGTTTATACTTAGTACTATTTATACATATGTATACACACGATTTATATTTCCATAGGTACAGAGTTCGAAGTTTAAATCCTCCAATATTCTAATTTAAAATTAAATTACATTTAACTATAGTTTATTGTTTAGTAACTAATGCTTAGTTTCAAGAGAAAATAAATTAACTTGTGTTAACACCCGATTAACATGTAATCTAAACCCGACCCATAATTTTAAACCAAATTTGAAAATAAAAAAACTCTAAATCGCAAACTGATGAACCCTAAACACACATTCAGGAAAATCTAAATTCGAAGTTGAATCCAAAAAATTGAGCTTTCTTGTTTTTGAAATTGAAGTTTCGCATTATAGATTATTTATTATGCACGTCCAAATATTTCTATTTAAAGTTTGAAATTTAGGATTTTTGAAGAAAAAATTGAGAATTATGATATTTATTGGTTTATTTGCGGTTTTTAGTGCGAAATTGTGGGTCAAATGTTTGGTCAAAACAGGTTTTAATTTTTAGTGTTGTTTTGGTCAATACACGACTGGTTTAGTATAAGATTCAAACGCGATAAAACCAAATCAGAAAGATTTAAGTTTTGAATTCTCTACAGGTGGATTAGTCCAAAAATAAACTATTTATCATATTTGAACAACTTTTTATTTTATTTTAAGAATTAGCTATATATATATGTGAGTAACGTGGAAGAAAATGTGTTGGTAATAACTCATGAAAGGAGATAGATTCAGTAGTAAATCACTAAAACAAAGGATCGATCAAGCAGCTAATACTTGTTAATATGTTTTTACAAGAAAAAACATGTGAAAGTCAAGTAAGTATCTTTTGCATAGATATATATTCACATCTCTTGCAAAGTAAAATAACGGCATACGAAATATATTGAGTTTATGCGTAAACGTGTAACTATGTTTACATATATATATATATATATATACGCAAAAAAAATCTCAAAAATTCACCAAATCTTTAATATTTGCTATAAAACTATATAAATTAGTTCAATGATTAAATCGAATACTTTTGATCGAAATTATAAACTATGTTGATTTGATATTTTTTCATTTAATTTACAAATAATTATAAGAATATTTTTTTCTTTATCATTTTAATCGAAATTTTTTGATCGTTTCAAATTCATCGATGTTTAAATCTTTCTATCGTAGATCGATACGATCGATCGCTGCGTTTAACCGTAAAAATCTATAATAGATAAACAAACATTGTTTGGTCACAGATCGTTAAGCTTCTTACGACAAACGAATAATACTATAGATTAGTTTCACATTACGCGGTCACCAAACCGATGTTGTTTAAATGAATGGAGAATTCTTATGTTCGAGCACCATGAAACTTAGATATTGGTGATTTTTTTCTTTTTGTAAAATGTTTAAGTTTTATACTATTTTTTTGTAGAGGAAATGAGGTGCACCACAAACTAGAAAATAAAATAAAATAAAATTTACAAAAGCAAACTTAAACATGAGCCTATAAAAAGAGAAAAAACGATAAAACAATAGAAACCAATAGCTAAGCAACTTAACGATAACTTCCGAATAAAACCACACACTAGACATGAAGACTAGACAAAGCGACCACATGAAAGCAGATCCATCGAGTAGGCTTAGAACATGGTATTGACACACATTACCGTCATAAAAGGCTAGCCTTTAAACTTCAATCTAGCCATGTTTACAACTTTATACACAACAAAGACCCATTTGAAGATAAACAAACAAAAATCAGCCGCTCTCGATCACATAGTCTTTTTGGATGCTAAAAAAACTAGAGATATTTTTATATTCCAAACCAAATTAAAGTTCCATTCATAAATGACTACAAAGAGAGTTTCTACCATTGTTGGATCAATTTGATTCTATTTGCATTACAAAATAAAGGTACTATATGTATTTATTTAATCATACATAAGCAAATGTCTTTTTAAAAATTAAGAGCTTTTAATTATGTAGTAATGTTAGACGTTTGTTATATTGTGGCTGAAACTTATGCATTTGAAAATATGAGTATTAAATAGATAGTAGTCTTTGTTAACCGTAATTTCTTGTAAATGTGGTTTTTGCAGATTGTTGTTCATTTATCTGCAACATCTATTTGCGGTCAATCGCAGCGATCAAACGCATGTTATGCATCACAATTTTTTTACTATTGATTAAAACAGTAGTACGAGTAAAAATATGCGATCAAGCACAATTGCAACCATCAGCGATAGATAAACAAAAAATATATGCCACAACTACAGTTGCAGTGTTAATCGCAGCCACAACTGCCAAACATTATATTTTAAATTTTAAATTGGAAAAAGTAAACCAAACATTATATTTTCAATTTATTTATAGTTTAGTTGAGGTATATAATTATTTTTACATGAATTATTATATTATTTTAATATATTTAATTTAAAAGATAATTTTTAAAAAATATTATTTGTACTCTTATAAATTTTATGTATTAATGAGAACTCAAAATAATTTGTGTATTTTTTCCATAAATTTTAAAAAGTTAGTGTATTTTTAAGAGTTTTTCTCTATATATAAGGTTGTTACTGAGTGATGCGAGGGTCCGGATTATATACTTTCCACAATTATAAATTATATTTCGAAGAAACCTACGAAATATTTGTAAAAAATTACTTAAGAAATAAATAAAAATAAAATAAAAGAGTACTTCAGCCGTCATTAAGGAAAGAAAAAAGAAAAGAGCATTCATATGATTCGATGTCTTCGTTTGCCACGTCAGCACTTACAATCAATGTCAATTCGTGTTCATCCAACCAACCAAACAAATCATTTTCTGTCGAAAATGGTAACGAAGACGTTATTCATATCTTTTTGTTTACATAGTTTTGTGGTGACTAATGATTGTATGGATTTAAAAGGAAAATTTCCATAAGGCTAATTTAAAATACTACAAAAAAATTTTGTTATAAGAATATATCAATAGTTTGATTTTTTTCTTCAAAAAATCAATATTAATTTTAATATATTATAAAAGTAAAATTAATTATTAAACACTAAAATTAAACCATAAACTTTAGAAACTAAATATTAAACCTAAAAATTAAACAAAAATACAAATATTTATATAAAAACTTTTAATAATGATTTTTGTGTGTTTGTAGTATATTTGAAAAAAAAGAATTTAATGTATATTTTGAAAAAACATAAATTATTGATTGCATTTTTGGGTTATAAACTTTGTTTGGTATTTTAAGGTACTTTTCTTTCCAAAAATTTACACTTTCTGTTTCTTATAACATTATTATTAATTTTGAGTCAAAATTCTGCATTATAAATATTAAAAATAACTAAAGTTCTTCTTAAAAAAATTAACTGGAATAGGAAAATTCAAACATGATATTTTAAAGTTTTGAAATTATTTAAGATAAACGAATTCTATCATATAAAAATTATAGTAATGTTCGTAAAAATAAATAATTTAGTAGGTTACTATTGAAAAAATTTGTGGTATTTTAAAACATTTATTTTAAATCAGACTGCACAGATCCTCATACCAAGAAAAAAGTTTTGAAATTTTATACTAACAAGTAAAAAAAGCTCAAACAATACATTTACGAAGAAAGCATCTAATCACCATTAAATCCGATCATTGATTCGGTCATTACTTAATTTAAAAATCATTAGTTCGGATCTCAATAACAAATTATTGATGCATGTTACATGATATATAGATGTGGTTGATATAAATTACACCTTTATGTATAAGCAAACAATCACATCAATTATGAATGGATATATCTCTACAAAAACTTATACAAGTTGGAAAATATTTAAGATCACATATCTATATATATATACGTGAATCTAAAAATAACAGAAAAATGGGATAATTTTTGGATAAAAAGGTTGGTGGTTTGCTTGAAGGCATTGCCAACTAACAATATCTGTCTCTATGTAATCCCTATTCATATACTCATATGCATGCACATGTACAAATAAACACATACATAATCTTTTATCAATCATTTATTTTATATATATATTATTTATTATATAGTATTGTTTTAATTAAATTAGCAACGTAAGGTGACTTTTATGCCAGAATACGTCTTCTTGTTTCCAACCTTCCAATTAGGCCTGGGTTTTCGGTTTATTCGGTTTATTCGGATCGGTTTATCCGGTTTTCGATTTTTTCGGTTTGTGAAAAAACTGTCCGAAAAAAATTTATCAGAAATCGGTTCGGTTCGGTTTTTTTATCGGTTTAATCGGTTCGGTTTTTAGTAAATAAAACTGTTCCGAATTAAACCGAAATATAATTTGATTCGGTTTATTTCGGTTTAATTCGGTTTATTTCGGTTTAATTCGGTTTATTTCAATTTATTTCGATTTATTTCGGTTTATTTCGGTTTATTTCGGTTTATTTCGGTTTAATTCGGTTTAATTCGGTTTAATTCGGTTTTCACATAATTGCAAAACCCATCCATATCCTCAGAAATATCTCCTTCATCGCCTTCATCATCGGAAGACTCGTTTTTCGTCATCGGAAGACTCGTTTTTCTTCGAATCTTCACCGGAAGACTCGGATTCTTCTCCAGATGAGCCAGATTCTTCTTCTTCTTCCTCTTCACTGGAAGATACCAAAGGAGGATTCTCGATCTGCTTCGGCGCCATCTAAACCAGCTGAGAAAGACGAGATCTGAGGAAATAGGAAGCTTTTGGAAAACGTTGCTTAGAGAGACTGCGGCGGAAAGGCAAACAAGTTAATATGAAAACACAAAGCAGATAAATTTTTCAGATCGGAGGAAAAGAAGAAGAAAAAGAAGAAAACGAAGAAGAAAAAAACGAAGAAGAAGAAGAAGAAGACGAAGAAGAAGAAGAAGAAGAAGAAGAAGAAGAAGAAGAAGAAGAAGAAGAAGAAGAAGAAGAAGAAAAAGAAGAAGAAGAAGAAGAAGAGGAGGAAGAGGTCGAAAACTTCTCTGAAAATTTTTCAGATCGGCCACACAAGGAGAAGAAAAATTTTCAGATCTGAAAATTTAGGGTTACCATTTATATAGGTAAGCCGATTTTCGGTTTAGGAAAACCGATCGGTTTTGTCTTCCCGAACCGAACCGAAATGTAAACCGAATAAAATTAATTATTTAGCCGATCGGTTTAACGGTTAAAATTAAACGAAAACCGAAACCGAAAATTTTCGGTTCGGTCGGTTCGGTTTTTTCGGTTTTCGCCGAAAACCCACCCCTACTTCCAATAATATTAGACAGCTCTGTCTCTATCTTAACTACTCATTCGTCTCTACACTCTATCCACACACCTCATCTCTCATCTATAATCATATTGTATATTTTTATATACACCACTTTTAGGTAAAAAATGAACAATTAATTAAGAAAATGTATTGATTAAGCTTATAATATGTAACGTTGTGGAATTTGGTCTCTATAAAGGTAGTATGTTTTGCCCACTTTCTAAGTTGTATGTTAGTAAGCCTAAGTACAGAGAATTATAGTTATATACAATCAGTCAAAAATTCGAAAAAAAGAGATAAGAGCGAGGCTGGGCCCGATCGAGACGAACCTAACTGAATAACAAATTTAGATTTGATATATAAGATTTATAAAGTTTTGTGGGTCACATTGGTTGGAGGGTCATGTTATCACCACAAATTCGATCCGAATGATATTATGTTTATTCTATTACACGATATGTCATAAATTTGAAATGATTGTTCCATATGACATTTATAAATTAGAAGTTATCAATAACAGTTTGAAAACTAATATAAATCGAGAAAAAGTTGAAGTAATGTGACGATGATGTTTTTTTTAAAGAGTATGAAAATATCTAGAGGAGTAGTAGATCAGTGGCTTAATGTTAATTTCATATGTTACAAGAATTAATGCCTGAGTTTTAAATGTAAGATTGTGAAATGCTTGTAAGTAAGTTATGGTATATTGATTAGGTGTATTAGCTGGCCTTGAGTTTAAAATACCACAAACTAGAGAACAAAAAAAAAACGTTAACAAGATATTAACAGAGTTTAAATTCATGAATTTAATGAATAAACTTATATTTTTATTTACTATTGTATTAAGAGTATTTTCAAATTGAAAGCCAATTATTTTTTTTTATCAATATCACGGACAGCAATCACGAGCTTGTTTCGTTTGAGTTCATACCCGACTCCGTGTATATACATATCGAGATTGAGATGAAGAACATGTTATGAAGCTTAGGAAACTACATTCTCTGCACCATGCTGTTGGCTTATGCACTGGATCGTGAGATCATGGTGCTTTGATGATAAAAATTGGATTGTTGCCAAGAAATACACGATAACTCGATGTTGACAGTCGAATGGTTAAAAGATACAACCTCATACGCATCCAGATTCATATATAAAATGCATCCAAATAAATAACTAGTCATGTTGTTGTATATAGATGAGTTGCAATATCTATGGTATTGTGTGTTTGACAAAGTTAATGTTAAAATACGAAAAACCGAATAAAAAATTGCGATGCAAAAGAATATACGGAATGAGAACAATTGAAATCCGATTGAGAAAAAGTTGAAATTCGTAGATACGAGATTTGATTTGTTTTCTCAATTCATTAAATCTTCCACAGTTTACCGGTTTAACGATATTATGAATAGCAGGATATAACCACGATGATACTATAATCGAAACATCTGATTATAAAATTTACGAACAAATCTCTTTGATATATACTTTAGAAACTTACAAATATGAGACGAGAAGGAAGAGGAGAGAAATTGTTGAACGTATTTCTTTGAGATGAAATGCGTGAGAATGCAAAGAGATGAATCCGTTAGTAAGGATTAATGCTCGTATTTATAGTATAAGGGAAGTAGTTTCGTAACTCTAAAATCGTGGGAAATAGCCCAACCGACAAGATAATTGTGGGCGTATGAAGGAGAAAAAGATGGATGCGATTTAACGTTTTAACTCAGTTTTGAACCAAAAATTTAAGCAAAATGGTTTTAAAAAAACTTTATTGGGTGTATGGCTTTTCACCAAAATCCAAGACCCAAAATTGGAGGCCATTAAGTTTCTATTAATTTTTTTAGTTGAAAAAAAAATCAAAACTTAAGGCAAACAAATAAAATTTATTAAGTTTTCTATTAAAATTATGTATACATCTTAAAATAATTATAGTCATGTATCAACATTAATTAAAAGTGTTATTTTTATACTAAGACTATATAAACCGAGTATCAAATGACCATAATATAATTCCGTTAAATTTAAGGACGACCATATCAAATTTAAAAATAGTTTTATAATGGTTTTAATTTTTGTAAATTTTATATCAGAAAATCGAAAAGCATTCAGGAACCAACACCTATTCTAAATTTGTAAAAAATATTTCTTTGTTACAGTTTATAAATTCCTAATTGTGACGATAAACTTGGGTTTTGGGTTTAGCATTCAGTAGAGAGACACAAAATGTGTTGCTTTTAAAAATAGAAATTAATTGAAAGTTTAATAAGTGTACTTCCATTTGAAGATTTGAAAATTATGAAATTGGAAACTAAAACATTACAAAAGATAGTTTAATAATTTAATGAAGAATCTACACACAAAAAGTTAAGAAAATATATGATACAGAAATTAAGCAAATTCATTTTGAAAGTAAATATAAAACAGAAATTTCATAGAATGGTAGAGAAAAGGAGTAATTGGGCCACAAAAGAAGAGTAATTGGGCCATAAAAGGAAAGAGTAGTTGGGCTACACACTTTTTATGTCACAAAGATGAAACGGCCATTGGGTCACGCTTTCTCCGTGGATTTTTTTTTTTGTTTTCTTCGTTAATAAATAATTATGTGAGAATATTGCTTACTTTAAATATAATATAAATAAAATAAAATTATTATGTTGAGTTACCTTTCATTTGAAGTTTATTTTTTTTTTTTATAAAATCGTATTATCGTTTTGAAATTTAATTATATTGGTATTTTATGAAAAATTATAATGTTGTATTTTATAAACTATTAATAAAATAATATTAAAAAATTATATGGAGATGAAAGCTATTCCAATTTATCTTTTTGGGCTGTAGTGTGGTTTTATTCTTTCTACATATAAATTATATCAGATTTTTAAAAATACTTCTAACTCAACACTTCAAATTTTTAACCTGTTCAATAACATCATCTTAATATTTTTAATTAAAAACTTACACTAAATCATAACCTCATTCATGATTAGATTTGAATATTCGAATATTTTTTCAGATTTCGATCGATTCTTGCAAATTTTGGATATTTTAATATTACAAAATTAGGATTCATTGGGATATTTTATAAAAATTGAAACCTTTTTATTGGATGGTCATAATACTTCTCAAAAATCAAAATTTTTGATGAATGGAGGAACATCTCAGTTCTTTTTTTATAACTATATCTATAGCCTCACATTCGCGAGCTGAATTCGTTGGCTAGTTTTGATCACCCCAAATTCGATTTCTTCCGTGTTTCTGAGTACAAGATTTTCGGGATCAAGAAAGTCATAAATAAATTTGGTTTGGATTCGGTTTCATTCCATCCGATTTCAAATCAAGTTTGTATACCCGAAATATATATGTTACAAACTAAAAAGTTGGCTAAATATAAATAAATTTTTATTAATTATTGATTAATATAATTAAAAACTTTCGGATATTGCGATATTTAGTTTAAAAATAACTGATATTTTAAAATTATAATATTGGATAATTTAGTTATATCAAATCTAAATATAATTAATATTTTTAGATATATCAGTTTGATTCAAATTTAGTTCTGGTTTTTGAGGTATAAGAGTATAAGATCCGAATATTTTATTGATTCTAATCTGATTCAAAATCTCTTTTTTGGATTGTAATATTTTGTTCATCCGTATTTAGGACTAAAGCAAAATGATAATAGATGCGATTTTATCCAATATTATAATTTTAAATTATCAGTTATTTTTAAACCAAATACCGTAATATCCGAAAGTTTTTAATTATATTAATCAAAATTTAGTAAAATTTTATTTATATGTAACCAACTTTTTAGTTTGTTACATATATTTCGGCTACACGAATTTGAAAATTGGATGGAATGAAATCGGCATAATTTATGTTAAAAGATATATAAATGAGTTTAATTTGGTTAGAGACACAATAATTATTAGAATAATTATAATATATATCATTGTTATTAATTTGATTAAAAATACTATATATTTTATTAAACTAACTAAAAATATTATTAAATTCATAAAAAATATTTATTTTTACTTATTGAATTTATATATACAAAAAATAATATTAAAATATTTTCAAATAAGAATTAAAATTATATAATTATTTAATTTATATTTATTATTAAACAATATTTTATAATTTATGAATATTTTTTTCTATGCAAAATGTGAATATAAATCTAGTTGACTTATCATTTGACAAGGAGACTTCATCGACTAGAAACAAAGGTACAATAGAAAACCCCTCAAAACTTATTTTCTTAAACCATTCCATTTTATGTAGTCTATTTTAGCCAAACTGGTTCTGTGTTAAAAAACTATACTTTTATTTATATGTGCTTTATATATTCCTTAGTTGTGCAAACAAATACAGGAAGCCAAAAATAGTTGATGATAAATTTTCGCATGTTGTGTTAGAAAAAGGAAGAATTGCATGTGTGTAATTTTCTTCTTAATTTTGTTTTCGTTTTCTTCTCTGGTCTTTCTGCGTTACGAAGGTCTAAGAAAAAGCTTTGTACGCAGCAAAAAAAAAATATTAGAGAAAGATGAAAAGAAAACACTTATACATGTAAAAAAAGAGAGAGAAACTAGAGAGAAGTATGTCAATGTTTTTCTTGTTTCTCCGATAATGGCGGTTACGAGTTTCTGTTGATTTCTTCACTCTCACCAACTTAATCTCCCGCTCTTTTCTACTCCGTCTGGTTCTGTATCTCACGAACCCTAATTTCGCTTCATTGTCTACCTTTCGACCACCGTACTTACTTTTGCGGCTCGATTCGGGGATCTACTGTAGGGATAGCTAGCTATGGCCGCCCCGCAAAATTCGCAACCTAACTCCAATTCGATGCAGGTGTGTCTCTAACACTCTCTTTTGTTAGTTAGTTATCTTCTTGTTTCGTTAGTTTGCGCGGGGAAAATTTACTGAGAGTTGGGTGCTCGTTAATCGTTACTAGTCTGAATTGGTCTTTCTCGGTTCTACGAAGTTTAGCTTTGTTATAGTTACGCAACAATTGCGAACCAATTCATTCGTTCTGTAAGACGCTCTGTTGGTAGTGTAGCACAATCTTATAGTGGAAAGTTTCACAGCTCTCTGATATACGTGCTTCCTTGTGAAGAAGTTGGGACTGTACATAAGCTCTTAAAAATGTTCATGAGTACATTTCCAATTGGTTTCGTGATCATTTGCATGGTATCAGTAACCGTTTGCCCAAGAATGTTTACATCAAAATAATTATTTTAACCTTAAGCTGTTGTAGCCATCTCATAGTTGTCCCCATGGTTTAGAGAGTGAAGGTTTACTGTTTGAATGAAGATGGTAAATGGGATGATCGAGGAACTGGACATATCAGTATGGACTATATGGAGGTTTGTTCTAATTCCTGGTTCCATCCTGCTGCCAGAATTTCTGCAGTGCTCATTCTGGAAATAAACTTGTAAAGACTTGTAGCTAAGTGGAAACACTATACAATGCAGCAATCGGAAGAACTTGGCCTTTATGTAATTGATGAAGAAGATAATGCGACATTGCTTGTTCACCGCATCAGCATTGAGGACATTTACAGGAAGCAAGAAGGTAGCCTTGTGTATTGTAGTTTTGTTGACTATTGTATCTGGGTTTTTTTTATTAACTATTGTATCTGTTTCAATATACAGACACAATTATCTCGTGGAGAGACCCAGAGCGCTCAACAGAATTAGCTTTGAGCTTTCAAGAGACTGCGGGATGCTGTTATGTATGGTTAGTGACAAAATTATTATATTGCCTTCTTTCGGATGAGCTTCCATTCTACAGATCATTCTCCTGACTGCAAAAATGGTACTTTGCTCTATTCAGGGATCAGATATCTAATATGCAACGGAATCTAAATTTCAACTCTCTGAGCAGTAAGATTTTTGTTTTCAAGTATGGTGACTGCAACTTTTTGTTAAAGCACTTCCATGAAAATTGAAACTTTCTATCGTTTTCCAAGCATTTTTGATGTCTGTTTGTTATGTATCAGTCACAAATTTTGTAGTTGACAATGTAATCATCTCTTCTTAATCAGGTGAAACATTTCACAACATGAACAGTGAGTTGGTTGAGCTTCCTGATGTAAAACTTTCTACTCTTCCCCAAATACTTAAGGTTCTAAGATAATACTGAACTTCTTTCTTTGCATTGTGGTTAGCTTAGTGCTTTGCCCTTCTTTATATGTCTCATTTGTGTTGATGATTGCAATTTATTGTAGGGTTGAGGCTTCAAATTTTTTCTCTTGGTTGCTCTTAGATGCCTACTTTTGTTTAAATCTCATCGGCTTTTCATCGGATAGAGTACTACTAATTTAGTAATTTCAAAGTTTGTCTTGATCATTTGTATCTCCCAGAATTACAATTGTTTGTTCTCATCTTAATTTATTCTGTCAGTGTGCATATATGTGTTATCTATCTGAGGAAGTTTTCTTGTGTTAAGCAGTGCCCATTAATGTCCTGAACTTGCATTTTAGGTCTCTATTTTTTGAGGATTTTAAGTATTTGTTTCCACCTTCTTTGCAGATTGTTACTGAAAGTGGCATTGAGGATCAGATGCAGTTAACAGAACTTATGTTAAAGGATAATGTAAGCTTCAAATGCCTTCCGAAGGTCTACTGTTTTTTCCAAAGAAATAGGGATATTCATTCTTGTCCTTATTCATTTTAGTGTAATACCTAATTGATTTCGTCTGCACATACTTTTACCAAACACAGATTTTGTTAACTGAGCTTTTCTTCTTACGTTTAGCCTGAGTTATAGTTTTGTACTGCTCTCTTTTTTCTTCTTTTTTTTCTTCTGTAAAGATGTAATTGTTATTCTTGTTAATTTTGTCAAGGAATTGACTCTGAAAATTCCCTTAACCTACTTTCTTTCCTGATACTTGATGCAGCTTGATTTCTTTCAGAATTTGATGAATGTATTTGACATCTGTGAGACCTCAAAAAATGTTGATGACCTTCACATGATGTTCAATATTGTCAGAGGAATCAGTTAGTATTCACATATATCTCAACATCATTTCTTTCCTACGCTTCTGAATTTTATGTAATATGCAGCATTTCTTGTACTAATTTTTATGCAGTTTCGCTCAACAATCGTCAGATCCTGGAGAAAATCTTAGGGGAGAAACTGATCATGAAAACTATTGGGTGCCTTGAGTGTAAGCTTAATGTCGTTGGTCGACCTTTGATGATCTTAACTCCAGTGGCGACGAAGGGCATGTCCAGTAGAATTTAGCTGTTGGCTATCTATAGCATAGGCCATTGTAGAAACATATTAGATGCTATTGCCATATTGTAGCTTTTGAGACCTGACAGCGTTTAATAATATGCCATGTGGACCTAAACTGGTAACTTACCACCTGTAGAGGGAGAAGAAATCACTTTCTCTTGGTTTTGTATTCTGAAATGATTAAATGGATGGTTCGTTTCTGTTTGCTCTAACCTAGGAAGTGCATAAACCATAAAGGTTATAGGCCAATGTAATCTTTGATGATAAAGAATGATGATATTTCGTTTCTCCTTACAGATGATCCCAACACTCGTCAGCCTCAACATCACCGGAATTATCTAAAGGAGCAAGTTGTTTTTAAGGAGGTAATACAATATTTTGTATGTTCATGAATCCATGTGATTCTGGACCAGTTAGCACAGACTGAGCTTAGGGAACACCGGAACAGGGGACACATTATTTCGTTAAGAAATATGGGTGACGTACTATGTAGGATTTTATAGAAAAATTTTAAGACTTGAAAACATCGTTTTAACCCCATTATTGTTTGCAGGCTATACCAATTAAGGACCCCTTGGTTCTCTCGAAGATACACCAAGCATACAGAATTAGTTATCTGAAGGTATTATCCCATGAACTCATCTGAAAACAGTTTACTAATTTATTTTATGTGATTTAGGTCTCACTGTTATGTCATCACTTCTTGCAGGATGTTGTTTTGACTGCAGTACTAGACGATGCTACATCTGCAAACCTAGATTCAGTAATCACTGCAAACAAAGCTACTGTAGGTCATCCAAATAACATTATCAAATTTAACGTCATTGAATGCAATGTGCATGCAGCCCATATTTTGCTTTACTAATTTCCATTTTCTCCAGGTTGTTACAATGCTGAAGGATGACAGCACTTTTTTCAAAGAGTTATTTGCAAGGTTACGGTCACCTTCCACATCTGTGGAATCCAAGAATGATTTGGTATTTCCTGGCCTCATGAGGCATTTGTCATTTTCTTAAGATTGTGATTTTTTCTTGTATATCTTGGAGTAATGTATGAAAAAGGTGTTTAGGTTGAAATTCTTGAATAGGTTCCTGTCAGAAAGATTCTTAGATACAAAGAGTTCCAAACCTGTGTGTCTGTAATATCTGTATGCTATTCAGCTATCAAGGCATTGGTATTAGCCAAAGTTCATTGAAGGAAATCAGCTTCTTTAAGAGATTTTTTGAAAGCAGTGATGAAAAACTGGAGCCGTTCTTGTCTAGCCTGATAGTAGATGCTCTGATATGGCAGCATGCAGTACATTTTCACCAAAACCATATTTTGTCTTGGGGTGAGTTAGTGTGATGTTTTTTCCAAAAATAGGTACAATTCTTGCATGAATTTTGTAGTTTAAGCCAGAGCAGCCTCCAGATGATGCAGCAGCTACGGATCTTTAGGTATGTACTTGTCAGAAACTAAATCTATTATTGCTGAGAATTAGTCTACTAAAATGCATCATGTGTGTAGCAGAGTTGCATTATCAATCCTGGATTATAGCTTCTGTTCTTTTGAGAATGCCGTCTGTTTTCTGTATCTTACTGTGGTGCTCCTCGATTTAATTATCTTGTAGGGAACTTGTGAATGATGGAATTTTTGAGATCATAGCAGAAGTCTTGCAGAGTCCAGATAAGAAACTCGTATTAACGGGGTATATTATTACGATTAGCTAGTACATGAAAAATTGGTTGTGATTCTTTAGTTATTATTGTTTTATGTCCTTGGTCGCATCTGATGGGTTTTAGAGAAAAACAGTACATAAGTTTCCAGTAATATACTGAAAATACTTTGTATAATGGGTGCAGGACAGATATCCTCGTTATTTTTTTGACTCACGATCCCAGTCTCTTACGCTCTTATGTTGTTCGACAGGAAACTCCCCTTCTTGGTCTCTTGGTAGTTTTTCTTTAATCATGTTCTCTTTTGGATTGTTTTTTCTGTTCAGCTGCGAGGCAGTTCCCTCTTTCTTTCTAATTGGTTCTAGTTATGTCCAATAGGTTAAGGGAATGATGGAAGATTTTGGTGATTCGATGGAGTGCCAGTTCATAGAAATTTTTCGAATATTACTGGGTTCAAATGCATTATCTGGTGGAGCTCAGGTGCATTCTTGTTCCTTTCATTATTTCTCTGATAAGCAGAAGGAGATGGTAGTCTCCTCTTTTTAAATGAAGTCGTCATAGTCAAGAAAGGTCATCAAGAAAACATTGTTGCTATCTTTCTTCTGAATCCGACACATCTGCTTTGATTAGTTAGAGTTTCGTGTAACTGAATCAGCAGAAGACACATTTGAAAACTGTTTTCCTGAAATTCACACGGGGTTAGGTTTTCCTGCCTTGTATTGATTTGATTATACTTCCATACGTATCTGCCTAGAATATTGGGTACATGACCCTTTTTATCCGCAAGACATCTTGATCTCTTTTAAACAGCATTCTTTGACAAAATATTCATTTGCAGCGGGTGAATATCGTGGACATCTTCTGTGACAAGCATCTACCTGAACTAGTTGATGTCATTACTGCCTCATGTCCTGAAAGGCCTGGAACTACAACTGAAAGTGCATGCAAAAGAGTTGATAGCCATTGTGGGGCAAAGCCTAAAATCCTATTAAACATCTGTGAATTGCTGTGCCTTTGCGCTCAGCATGATTCATTTAGGAAAAAGTAACCTTTATGATGAATAGCACATTATTTTCTGTTTAATTCTCACTATAGCACCCGTCTAATATTCTTTTGCATTTTCTTCTCTTATCTGCAACGTGCAGTTTTCTCCATAAAAATGTGACGGAAAAGGTTTTGCGTCTCACACAAAGAAAGGAGAAATCCGTAGTGGCTGTGGTTATTCGATTTTTCCGCACTTTCCTCTCTGTCCTTGTAAGTATTCTTCAATCAGTATTTTTCTTTTCTCATATAGACTCATATGTGCATTCTCCTCTTGAGAGTGAACCTGACAAGATAAAGATTTGTATGTGGGTTAGTTGAAAACTAGTTTTAAGCGGTAGTTCAAGATTCTTGTGAGCATGTAAGTTGTGGTTCAGTCTCACATGGCTTGTTTACAAAAAAGTGGCTTTTCACTGAAAATAAATTATATAACGGGTACAAAGCTTTTCAGACGACTATAAGTCATTAGGGATGCTATAGAATTTCTAAAACATTGTTCCAAATTTCAGGATGATAATGTCCAGAATTACGTTGTTAAGAACAACTTGATGAAACCGATAATGGATGTTTTTGCTGCTGATAGTAAGCGGGACAATCTGCTAAATTCTGCTGTCTTGGAGCTTCTTAAGCACATATGCAAGGTTCCTATTTTCTTAATCTTTTTCCTCATTTGTTTCGTACTTAGGGGTGTTCCTCTGAACTTATTACCGTTTTGTGTGAAGGTAAATGCAATTGTGTTGCTAAAATACGTAGTTGATACATTTTGGGACCAGTTGGCTCCATTTGAGCACCTGACCTCCATCCAGGCTTTGAAAACGAAATACGAGCAGGTATCATTCTTCGATCTAACTTCTACTTGTGAAAGTTTTCCTACACTATTCTTTGTTTGACAATATGTCTTCAGTGCTTAGAAACCACGGGACCAATTGAGGGTAATGAGAACAGGTACGCATGCCCCTTAATGTGTGCTTTCTAAATTTAATTTCATCTTTGACTTTTTCTCATCACATTTTTATGATACGGACAGCGATGAAGAAAAGTCAGCTTCTGCTTCTAATACACAGAAAGAAGAAGCTAAGGCTCCTTCCGAGGAGGTAATCCTTAGGCTGAAAAACAAATCCCCTAGCCGAGAAAATGAGCAAGACAAGTCTAAAAGACAGAGGCTCTGTTCTTCAACAAATGAAGGAAACATGAACTCACCATAACAAAAGGTGGCGAAGCAGACAGAAGCAAATAGTTTAGATGAAGAAAATGGCAGAAGATGGATTTGCATTGCAACTTACTTCAGGAGAGATGGGATGTAAATGGATAATGCGATTAACATTCTCAACCAATAGGATTTTTGTTTGTTTGTTTGTTTGGTATTTCTCTGTGTGTTCTTTAGCTGTGGACTTGTGTATAAAGCAGTCCAAACCATAATCAGAAATAGGTGAAGCAAGTAGAAATTGTATAGCATTTTGATCTTTTGAAGACAATTCGATGCTCTGTGAGTAATCTGCAATTGTACTTTGTAAAAACACAATCTATCATCGAAAATGGTTTTTTTGCTTTTCTTCACTTGTATAGTTGTATTAAAAGTGGAATTGTAGTGGATTTTGGGGTTTAGACTAATTCGAATTTTTTTTTAGGATTTAGACTCTAATAACTAGTTTCACTTCTGATTTTGACATTTACCATTTACTCAATATTTTTAGTTTATAGAATTTAAAATTTAACTTTAGTTTTGCGTATTTTCAAAAAATTTATGATATTATTGCCACAATTTTTTTAGAGTAATATATTAAAATAGTATTTAAAATTTTTATTCTAAATTTAACAGTTTAAATTTAAAATTCCAAAAATAGAATAAATTATTTTTTAAAAAATACATATTTATCAAAAATAAATTATAAATATAATTAAAATAGAGTAATATTTTAAAATAGCACCATTTTAAGTGTATCTTCCAAATTTAGCACAATAAAACTAAAATTCCCAAAATAGCATAAATTATTATGTAAAAATAATTATTTATCTTAAATAAAATATATATAAAATTAAAACATAATGTTTGGGCTCATCTTTTCTAATTTAGGGTTTAAATTTTTTTCATTAAGAATAAATTTTCAATTATTTTAGTATTAAATTTGTGCTATTTTTGGAAATTTAAATGACTAGTGATATATTTGAAACAAAAGTGCTATTTTAGCCAATTGCCCATTAAAATATTATATTTATATTTTTTTAATTTAAATTTTAGTTTTTTCTTATTAAAACTAAAATTTTAAAATATTTTAATATTAAATTTATGATATTTTAAAAAAATTTAAATTAATTATGTTATTTTTCTCGATTAGCTTTGTTTTATTCTTTCAAGAATTACCCAAAAGTGAATTTAAATAGATGTAAAAATCTGGTCAAGTAATCCTAACCAAAAAGGATTAGATAATATCGAAAATCGAGTGACTAAATTCAAATATATGCGTTAATACTTCGCCTGTTATCCATATTCCTCTTCCTCTCTTTGCGCCGCGCTCTTCACTACTTGTCTCTCATATTCGCTCATCGTTCATCTTCCCGATTAATTCCTCCAAGCAAGTAAGCTGCGTCGATCTTCCTCTAGCTTTTCTCGTTTCTTAATTTGATTTTTCCTTTTACTACTTTTCCAAGGGTTTGTGTAGATCTTGGAATCGAGTAATTAGATCGATAAACCTAGTTTCTTCCTTTGGATACAATCGTTAATTCTTAGAATTTAGGAATCGAATTGTACTGTGATGCTTAGAATTTATGAACTCCTAGTTAGTGGAATCGTTGCTTCTAACCCTAATTTTGGAGGTTCCCTGCTTAGGGTTTTTACCTGTATCTCGTGATTTCTCTCGTTAGGGTGTTGAAATAATCTCCTTGTTCAGATTTTTACTGAATTTATATTTGTTGAAGATACGTGTTTCCCTTTTCCAAATGTGACTCTTGTGTCTAAATTTATATGATGCAGCAGAGAAGAATACAGAATCTGTGGTTTTTGTAGAAAAAGAAAAATGTCTGATTCAAAGGAAGAGAAAGCACAGGTTGCAGCTGACAGGATCAAGGCTGCAGCACTCACTGCTGCTAAAGGTCTGAGCCGTACCCAAGCTGAGAGAGCGGCGGCTGCAGCAGCAAGAAACGTCAACGCTTATGGACAAAAGGAAGAAGGTCCAAGCCGATGGCAGGAGAAAAGGGAAGCAAAGAGGCAGATGTATTTGATGAGTACTGAGAAAGCGGTCAGGCTTGGCGAAAGGAAAGACAAGTCAATGTCAGCATCAACTTTAGGAGGCATCTCTACCGCAGCTTCACAGTGTCAGAAATGTTTCCAAAATGGTCACTGGACTTATGAATGCAAGAACGAAAGGGTTTACATCTCGAGGCCTTCGAGAACCCAGCAGCTTAAGAACCCTAAACTGCGAATGAAGCCTTCTATTGATGATCTTGATGATGACGGTGATGAAGAGAAGCCAGATGCAGCAAATGGGAAAGAAGAAGGTGAGAGGCGGTCCAAGAAGAGTAAGAGAAAGCACAGGTCAAAGTCTGATTCTGGCAGTGACAGTGAAGCTTCTGTGTTTGAAACAGATAGTGACGGCTCTGAATCATCTGGAGAGAGTAGTTCGGAATACAGTTCATCGTCGGATTCAGAGGAGGAAAGGAGAAAGAGGAGGAGTAAGAAGAAGAGCAAGAAGAAGCAAAAGCAAAGGAAAGAAAGGCGCAGAAGATACAGCTCTTCTTCATCAGATTCAGATTCAGCTTCGGACTCAGATTCTGATGAAGACAGAAGCAGTAGAAAGAAGAAAAGCAAGAGGCACAGCAACAACAAACGTCGTTGAATTGGTTTCTTTAGGAAAATCGGAACTCAGATGAATTGTCTTATGCATTTTTTAAGAGTGAATCATTTTAAGCTTCAGTTAAGAAACTCACTAAGTCACACTACTTTTTGCTCAAAGTCCTCAAGTTTTCTTTGTCGGTCATCTATGGCTTTGTGTTATGGAGGAGAAATTATCCTTTGGACAATTTTTGGAAATACCACACTTTTAAGTGCAAAGTGCAATCTCTCTCTCTCTCTCTCCCTCTTTCTCTTTCGCTCTCTCTCCAGTCACAGACTGATCGAAACTTGGCTGCTCAAAGTTCCACCTTGTGTTCATCTTTTGTTTTGTTGATAAACCACAAAGCTCATATTGCAGTCAAGGTGTTTGATATAATGTCTAGCTGAGACTCAGAGCTGGGAATTTTTGAATGCATATAGCCGGTTTGTTTACTCACTCCATTTCTCAAAATCTTGAATCTTTCTCAACGTCTATTACTTAACCGGATATGAAGTCTATAGAATTTAGGAGAAATAGGAGTATATTATTCTCTCACAATTTGAACTATTGATTGGGAATTAACATGATTTTTTCTTCCAATAGTGATTGAGTAATAAATTTTCTTCTTCTTTATTTGTAGCTGCTGAGGTAAGAATTACGAGTATGTTGCGGAACGTGATGCCTTGGAACAGAAGTAATCACTATGTAGTTGGATTGTTGATAAAGATATTTTGACACTAAACCAAAACCCAAGATGAAGCCGATTTAGCTGAACACAGCACCAAAGCAAAAACAGATGAACCCGAGAGTGATCATCTTTGATATTTTGAAGGAATATGGATCTTATTAGAATGTAAAGTCCACATCGGAGATTTTCTACACAAATATATAAGATTCATGAGCGACTCCACTGATAGTCGATTAGTTTTGAGTTAGATATTCATATCTCTTAATATAATATCAGAATTCAAAGTTAATATTACATACGATTTTCTATAAAAATGATTTTTCACATTTTAAATGATCCGTATTATCGTAGTATATTTGATATGTTGGTGTGTCTGTCTTGTCCACATCTCGAGGACAGCTATTACAGTGTGAAATATCCCACATTGGAAGTTGAGACATTTCTACACACAAATATATAAGGATCATAAGGATGTTCATGTTTTCTAACATAGTATCAGAATTCAAAGTTAATGCGACATATGATTTTCCATAAAAACAATTTTCTACATTCTAAATGAACCGTATAAATGATTCGTATTATTGTAGTATGTTCAAGATGTTGATGCGTTGTCCCGTACACATATCGAAACGAAAAGATATATTAGAATATGTAAAATTCCGTATTAAAAATTGAAAACTTTTTACGCAAATATGTAGGATTTATGAAGTAAAGGATTCTTGGATTATTCCACTCATAACCAATTAATTTTAAATTGGATGTGCATGTTTAATAGAATTTTCTTAATTTTAAAATTTTAAATTTTCTTAATAGAATTTTCACCATGGCTGAAACTTTGCAATCGTCTAAAAGTACTCTTTTACACAGTACCATAGGTTTCTTTCTTTTTTTCATTTCCTTTGTTAGAAAGGTTTTGGTTGAGTTTGACAAGTAGAATGAATGTTTAGAGTATGTGAAGTTTATTAGAGTGATACCTCAAACAATGCTATATTTCGAACGATCTCATTTTCTTTGTTTTGGAATTGAAAATGAGATCATTCGATTTTCCTGAGCCGACACTGTTTTTAGGGCTTTGTTTTTTCTTTCATTTTTTTGGACGTTTTCAATGCAATTAATATAAAGAAATATTTTAAAATATCACTTTTTAAATTTTTTTTTTTCAAATCTATCACATTAAAATAAAATATCTAAAATATTCTAAATTATTATATAAAAAATAATGATTAAAAATTAATGTTTGAGTTAATTTTTTAATTTAAATTTTAAAATTTTTTATTAATTTTTTAATTATTTAAATATTAACTTTATACTATTTTTCAAAATTTAAATAATTAATAACATTTAAAATAAAATTTTAAAAAACATTATTTTAGACTATTGCCCGTTATTATAGTCTCTTGACTAAAGTATACCACATTTTTCTGTCCATTTGCATTTTATGTTCAAAATTTTATTTTTGCATACTAATATTAACCCGAAAACAAAATTCTTAAATTGTGTTGGATCAGTCAACGCAAGATGATTCTCTGTTTTCGAAAGCATTAAATGTTTTTAACCTCTCCAATCTCTCTCTACTTACAGTGAAAAAAAATTCTCTCCAACTAAACCCTAAACCTAAAATTCTAACTAAATAAAAAAAAACCTAAAATTCCCTTCATTCATCAGAACCAGATTTTATAAAAAAAAATTGCAGAAACCCTAACTAAATAATTTGAAATATTAAAAAAAACCATTCTATCTACAAAGGGACTAATTATGAGGGAAGGAAAAAAAAGCTACAAAGAACGTAGCGTGCGGTCGAACCAGTTAGAGAGATGTGAGATTTTGGCTGCTACATTTTTATTTCGACCAAAGAATGTTTCTGCATTGGATAGCATAACTGATACGTCGTGTCTTAATGCTTCCACACTCCGGTAATAGTTGTTCTCAAGCCTTGCTTTTATTACTTCAATTGACAAAGGCACTGGGAACCTGCAGATGAATATATACAACAGAATAATGTCAGCTTCGTCTCCATCAAAATCTCTTCAAGCGTTGTATATAAAGTTACCTGTTGGTGTAGCTTGAGTTTCCCACGGCCTGGTTCAGTTTTTGAAGGCCATAAGGATCCTGAAACGAATTAGTAGAGATTATAAGGATCCTGAAACTGAAGATTATGTCATATTGTAATGTTCTTGGGATAGTGTTGTGTCTATGTGTCCTAGGAATCCAGTAGCTTTAGAGTGGACAATAAATATTGATCTATAAACAACCTAAGTTAATGTAAACATAGGCCTAAGTACATCAGGTGGAGTTTGAACTTGGTGGCAAGGATAGTCATAGTTAACTCATCATGAGATCGATAATTAAACCCAATAGAATCACAAACCTTGGTTTTTTTATCTGAAGTCTCCAACTTTGTTAAGGCCACGAGCAGACGGTTTCGTTTCTCATCATCAATGTGAGGCTGCTCCCACTTGGTATCAGCATCAAAAAGCTCCCAGGGACTGTGAAGATGTGTCTCGGTTGGGTCACTCTTGTATTTAACTGTGTACCTCTCCCATGGACTGTCAGGAAAATCAGGTGATTTGGGTTTCACAGCTAGAATCCGTCCTTCCCACCAACTACCATCTTCTTCGCCTTCATCTCTCCACCAAACCTTACACTTGTCCCTGCAGGTCCAGTTCCTCTGTATTGCTGCCTCATACCGACTTCTTTCCACAAGAAAATCTGGAAAGGTCACCACCTCAGGCAGCGTGAGCTTGAAAGTTTTGTTTAACACTTCCGAATTAGGATCGATGACTTTAAGTATCATTTTGCAGCAGCTATCCCCAGAACCAGGAAGTGTTGCATATTCAAGACTTTCCACACTACAAATTTCCACTGCCTTTATATTTCCTCCCTTTATTGAAGTCCATGGAGCTACTTCCCTCAAGGAGCTAAAGTTCAAGTATTCTTGATGCCCCTGGAAGATAAGAGCAACAGCTGCAGGTAAAAAATTGATACCAAAGGTTGAGTAAACGAAACAACAAATAAGATCACCACAAACACTTACCTGTCGCAAATATGCAACTTCATCCCCCATTTGTGGAATATAACGAGAACCCTCTTCATGTGTCGATAATGTCAACCACGATACCTTTTCCATTAACTGTTGAGGCTTCCTTGTTTCAATAGGTTTAGTTTCACTGAGAGGATAAGTAGACCTTCTATTCCTTGTGGATCTCAATCGAAGTGTTGCCCCAGATGCCGATATCCATTCTTCTTGAGAGTTTTGGTTTCCATGTGAATCACTTATTTTACTTCGGACGTGTGTCAAACTGCCTTCTGACATCTCCAATCCATTTGAATGAGTCCCACTGAGCCCATTAGAGGCACCTTCATGGGACTTAGCGCCGCTACCCTGATCATGACTACAAGAACCTGGACTGATTTCTTGAGTAAGGGTAGCACCCCCGTCTGATTTATTCTCATGCTTCCGTGACTTTAATCGTCGATATACATAATCAAACATCCGTTTAGGATGTGAGTGTGACACAGAAACATCATTAGCTACTGAGGGAGGATCGTTAATCTGAGGATTTGATTCCCGCACATAATCATTTGCCAGAGATATCTCTGTTCCAGCCACACCATTCTTTTGACAGTCCAATGCCAAATCACTTCTGGTGTCTGCCAAACCGTCATTTAAAGCATCAGGGCCACCAGTCTCCAGATCCATTAATGATGATTTTCCTTCTTGCATTAAAGATGTGTCAAGAGCCCTTGAAACCCTCTTGGAGCGTATCCTCAACTTCCTCGAGATAGGTGGAAGGCTATCTATTAGATCATCATGCTGGCGACCGGTTAAATCCTGAGAACAGTTAGAGGCGCTTTCATCAGCCAGTTGACTTGGTGTCCCATCCGGTCCTAGATATCGTTCCTCACCATTTGACAAACCATTAGAAATCACCGTGTCAGTGTCATTTTCCATGCCAACTACATCTGCTTTTAATTCCAAACAGCTAGGTGCTGTAACACCATTATCATGGTGATTTTCATCTTCGTTAACACTATTTTCCTTTCCCTCTAGGTCAGAGCCCATAAGTCTATGCCATGACATTGCTTCACCTCTCATTCGCTTTGAAGTACGAGCCTTAACCTTTCCCCATTTGACTTTACTTACTTTTAACCCTTCAAATGGATGTGTGTGAATTTCAAGGTTCCCAGAAACCCTTGAGTCTTCAGCACAGCCATTCCCTAAAGTTCCAGTGTGAACATCAGAAGATGACCCAGGTAGGTTGTCCAGCAAGGTAAGATTATCTGAATTCCTAACAGGAAACCTAAGAACCAATCTCCTCCGCTCAGCAGGATAACTTTCCCTGATATCATATTGTTGAGCCCCATCATCTGAATCACATACGAGAATTTGTTTCCCCTTTGACTGCTTCACACTTCCATTTAACAAAGCTGCATCAAGTTCACTATCCCCAGTGCCTGAGTCTTGTGTTGTTGATTCACTTTCCGATGAACCACTCAATTCAGAGACGTCCTCCTCTTCTGCTTCCTTAGATGTGCCTGTTATCTTAGAAAACCAAGAGAGGGCATTTTGTGCAGCTGCTCGCCTAGGTCTTCCAGATTTGGATTTTGAAGATTTCCTCTTTGGTTCTTTACGACCATTCCTAGATTTGCGGGAACGTTTGTTATTACTTGGAGCTCCCTCAAGCTCGTCAAAGTTTCTCTTTTTGACACGCCTACCCGAAGAAGTCATGATCTCAGCCTGGCAAAGAGGTACAAATTTGGATAAGTAGCATATTAACGCACAAGATCTAGGAAATATTACAAAAATACTTACTTTTTTCTTATGTTTTTTCCTTTTGGATCTTCTAAGGCTATTCTGATGGTCATCATCCTTATCGCTCTCACCCGAACTGGAACATGACTCACCAGAGGTTGTAGAATTTAAGCATTCTTGTTCTTTTCCAGACGAATACTCTTCTGGCACATTGTATTCAGAGTCATTTTCATCACTTAAGATATCGATTTCTGGTTCCCATTCCATTACATCCATAAATTCTGACAACGGTTCAGCTAAGTCTAGATCTGCCAAAGGTGGCATTTGGTAATCTTGATCTAAGGTGATATCTGGCCCTACAGCAAGCTTTAAAGAAGATGGTCGCCATTCTTTGCCTAAGGCGCCGAGTCGTCGTTTCTGAAACATGGTCTGATATGGCTCTTCATATGGAATCATCCCTAGAATGCAGAACGACATAGAGTGAATGATATGCCCCATCCTGAGTGCAAGAATCCACAAAATACTTGTAACCATAGTTAAAGAATTTAAACCTGAATCACAAAGGGGATCCTCCATATTTCGGCGATAAGGTGGAAGCTGAGATTCCTGAATCAAAGTTTCCAAATGCCTATTAGTGATTACACTATGCTATAACGAACAGAATTGCAGTTATGACAGAACTAGTTTTAGCTATTTATAAGTGTAATCACTAAAAGGGGAAGAAAGATGAACCAATTACCTGGTCAAGGACATTACCATACAGGTCCTGAATCAATGGCCGATAATCCCCCAAGAAGAACTGCAAGAGGCATGGGAGGAAGAAAATTCCGTTTTTGTGTTAAAACACTGATAAATGCCGACTCACTTAGAGGAGGTGACTGGAGCAACTAGAGCTAAAATATTACTACAAAGAAATTTAAAATATGTTTCCAATTTTATCTAGGCTTTTCTTGGTTTACATACCCTACACAAAAAGATGTTTAACGTTTAATATAAAGGATTATTAACTGTTTTGAACTTTTGATCAAAAAGGAGACATATGTTCTCTCCAGAACTAGAGATAAGTCGGTCTCTCAAAGCAAACTTATCCCGAAAGAATTATCAATTATCAAATCTGGCGTTCTATCAATTATGTAGTCAGTAGAAGTACAGTAATGAAACTTTCTCCACAACTGGAGTTATTTTGGTACCTGATCATATTTAGCATCCTTTTGAGAATCCCCTTGTCCTGTGCTTAATATGTACAGTTGTCCCACATCATCTGAAAGTATAATTGACGTTCCATCCCTATGAAGATATAGATTAGAAATCAGATGGAGCAGGAGCATAACGAGTACAGTGCAGAACTGTTTGCTTACGGTGAAAATTTCCCATCTACCAGCTTGTAGTGTGAAATCTCGTATATTTGGATAGGTATGCCTTCCCATATCTAGAAGAAGAGAACAAGAGCTTTAGTGTGATATAGATATGATAAGGGATTAGACACTGAAGAAAGTAAAACTTACATCCCACACTATTGTTTTTCCATCATAGCCAGCACTCATAGCTATCCGAGGATTGAAAGGATGGACGTCCATAACATACGTCTACAAACAGTACATATAACATCTTCACTAAGGTATTCTAAAAGTAGATTAAAACCAAAACAGGAATCAGAGTAGCTTCCCTATTCATAGTTTTCAGATAACATAACAAGGCATCAATGGCATTAGGCAGAGTTAAGAGTTTCCCAAAACAAAGAAACTGACTTATAGTTGAAATAATGCAGAGCAGGGTCTGTTTATATGAAGTGCGATTTTGTGTTCGATTCCATAGGTCTGCTTATAAGAAGTAAATTTCTTACTTTTTTCTTGCTTTAAAATATACAGGTCAAAAGTTAAGCAATTCCCAAACCTGCCTTAAATAGTCTACCAAACCCATGACAGGAAGAGAAATATATAGAAGGAATCAAGCACTTACAGATGCTGTATGGCCAGTCAAAGAATGTACCAAGCTACCATCAGAAGCATTCCACACACATATTCTACAATCTTTAACATAGAAATCATTCTGGTTAGCACGAGTGGAGCACTCTAAGAAATTGGCCTGTTCAACTCATTTATTCTCACTAGTTTCTAGTATTAGCTATCAAAAATGTCAAAACAGTATTACCCATTATAGCAGCAAGGACAAAACGATTATCCAGACTCCAAGCAATCATGTTAACCCCTCGGGGTGTAGGTAGGATCCTTTGACGTGGCCCACCCCTAGGAGGTTGAGGAGGCATGGGCGGAGGTGGAACCTTGAGATGATATGCCCGTGTCCATCTGCAGCTTTTTCCCTGAAAGACGTATATAAAGATATGGTTCTGCGCCTATGAAAATGTATTGAAGATTGTAGTTATAACAGAATTGAATGTTACATGCGATCTCCGTGATCTTGGGATCCAAATAATTGCACTACCATCACGAGAGCATGTAACTATGTTATCATGACAGAACCTAGAAAATAAAAATGTTATCGTCAAACACAAAAACGTTTTCTGAAAAGGCCAAAAGTTAACAATAATTGCAAGATTATCTAATTGCAGCACGGAACACACACCAGGAGTTCTTAAATTTGGGAACATTCTCGTCCTTTGAGTAGTCAGTAACAGCAAATTTAGATCCTGCAGCACAGCCACTGAAAGGCACCACAGCAAGCAACTAAGATAAGACAATTAGGATCTCATAAGAAATGTAATTACAAAGTGATTATCTAACCTGAACTGAACATAATTAACATCATTCTCATGTCCAGCCAGAACATCCATCTCATGATTTGGCTGGTCTGAAGCATCATTATTGGTCTTACTAGCAGTCCAAACCTGTCACCAGGAAACAGGTTTTGTGATTAAGTGAACCCCATAAAATTTGGCAGAAAAATACGTGGATTTGTCATTTTGTAACTCAAACCAAGATACAGTCAGGAAATGTTAATCAGTACCGAGTATACTCTAGCAAGAGTGTCAGAGCTGCCAGTGACGAAGACAGATCCATTAGCATTGAATGCGCAGGAAAAGATTTGGTGACTCTGCTGAGCATTACTAGAAGAAGGGGCACTGTTCCTTCCTGGAATAGGATTCCATAGTCAGTATTACAGCTTCCAATAGATCAAAACAAAATCAATTAACTAGGAACATAAAGCAATCACCATCAGGAGTGGGAGGTCTAGGAACATATATCCGGGGAGCAAATTGGGCACCACGAGCATCCCATATCCTACATGTACCATCATCTGACGATCTGCAGATATTTAATAAAGGGTTCAAGCAGCTTATAAAGATGATAGAATGAATAAAGCGATAAAGCATCTTTTCCAAACATGCAAATAGAATATGCAGACAACATAAAGACATGAGTATTGGCAAAGTGGAGATAAATTTCACATCAATAATAACTCAACGTCATAAAATATTTCAAGGAGTATGAATCAGAGTGCCTTTAACTTTCCAGCTTTGTGACCAAAAGGTTAGTTCAATCAAAATTTCAAAGCCATAGACATAGGCAATCAACTGAAAATCGCAAAATCAATAGCATGAACCAAATGAAACCAACTGACAAGACTTAACGATTTATCAATTATACTTCAAAAGAAAGAGGAAATATAATGCGCCAGATAGCGTACATTATGACCAAAAGAACAATTTGAGAACAATTCTTACGAGAGAAGCTGGTATGGGGATCCAGGTCTGGGACTAAATGCAATAGCAGTAACAGCTCCAGTATGTCCACGAAGGACCGAAACTGGTAAGCCATCTGGCAATCTCCACTGCAAAAATACAGATGGGTGAAATCTTCAAGGAGGATAATATATGGAAATCATAATGGAAACATATACAGAGGAATATACAAGAGACTTACAACACGGATCACACAATCATTTGATGCGGATGCTATGAAAGTGTTGTTCGAACTAACCGCCAGATCAGTTATGTCACCCTTACATATGCACCAAAAACACAATTTTTAAGTACCACTTAAGAATACAGTAACAAAATTATAGCTTTCTTATAGAGTACTTCGAACTCACTTCATGTCCTCGACAGCTGGCCAGGCAGTATGCAGTTTCCATTGACCACACTTTTACAAGGCGGTCATCTGAACCAGTGATTACATACCTTCCTGAGCGATCAAATATAGCTGCAGCATTTTATATAGCTTCAGGTATCCAGTTCATTTAATTGATTAGGCTATTATTTTGAAATGAAATTCGACACATTTATTTGACCCTAAAAAATTAAATATCATACCACAGTACACAGCATTTCTGTGTCCACGTAGCCTCTTGATGTTCTGCATCTTTTGTACCATTGAAGATGGCTTTGCAATGACGTGGCATGCTGCAAGAATTGATGGGGCACGATGATGTCTGGCAAAACCACCACCAATTTCCCTCAAACTTATACCACGCACCTGATCAGCATGCATATGAGGCCAACGCATGCCAATAGGCGGTGCTTTGCAAACACTTCCACGTATATCCCTGTCATCTGCGTTACCAAAGAAGGCTGCTTTATCAAACCAAGATTTTCAAAGAGAACTTAGTAAATGAAAATAAAGGCCTAAATCATTTAAGTGATATTGGTATTATTACAATTGGTGTTTATATATTATTGCCCGTATATAGATGTGTGTGTGTATGTGTTCATCAATAGACAGATAACGAACTTTAGAAATCACCTACAGCTTAAAAGGGAGAACGAGCCAGTCCCTAAAAGTGTTGGAACACCGGCTGCAATCAGTTTATTTCCATCATCGATCCCTCGTGAGGGATTAGGAGTAGTTGAAACAAAGACCAATTGCTTCAAAAGCTCCACCAAGTGGTCCTTTTTTATGTGAGGATACCTGAGAGTGCACATACAATGCCAAGAAACGAGTTAAACATCTCTTTCTGGTGGTAAGAAACGCTAAACATCACAAATTAAAAATCAAAACGACAACATGAATTGGGAAGCATGAATGACAAATGATTAATTTCTTCACATAAAAATTCATCTGAAATTCCCATAAATGCTGCAATCAGTGAGAGCTACTTTATTAGTTACCTCTTTACCAACTCCGTATAGTTTAAAGGAAAGGAATTGTCATCATCGTTCTCATCTCCACTAGGCAATCCATTCCTGGAGTACCAAGCATGATATCTTCTAGGAAGAAGCTCATGTTCAAGAAGTTCATGTCGCAACAGTGCATAAGTTCTCTGGCATGGCCCAGATGATAGCAAGTGGAGCATCAAAAAGTAAACTTCCCGCATATCCAATTCAATGTTAGGCACAACATTTTGACCAATATCTGGGTCTGGACTCGGCACATTCCCTGGAAATTTTCTGGAGAAATTTAAAGGCTTCATAGGGAGAGAAACTGATTCAGCTTTTGGAGTATTCTTCCTAAGAGCCATTAGACCCTGTCGATATGCCATACTTGACGTCAATTATTAACACAAAACCAACAAGTAGAACATGAAAAAAAGCATTACATAGATATTATATTTCCAGCCAAGAAGAGAAGTGAAAATACAATCATGGGTGATTTTCTATAATTCTACTATCTGGAAAATTACAGTAGGCCAACATCAGATACTAAAACCTGCTCGACCAAGTAGTTCCTATTTAATTCTTCTCAGAAAATTATCTAAACCACTATAGCATAATGGAAAAGTTAATTGCCGTAATATCATCCTAGCAATGATGCTTAAATCTGTCTAGGCCGTCCCTGTACTAGTGGCTGCTAAATCTATCTGATCCATCCTTGTACTAATGTTTGAAAATACAATCTTTATCTATTAAATGTACCATTCTGGAACCACATGGACTTTGAACAACATAACTCAAGTATCCAAAATCAAGAACTTTATTGAATACACTTATGAAGTACCTTATATTTAAGTTCCATAAGAAGCCCTGAGAACGAAACAAATACCCTTTTTCCCACAAGATACATAAATATACATATGCCAAAGCTTTCAATGAACAACGGTACAAGAATTCGGTATTAACTTTGACCAAATCTATAACCAATCAAACTGATATTGACTTTCAGATAAATAAGAGCTTAGGAAGTGAACCTGCGTGATCCTGCGTGATCCTGCGTGATGCGGCGTGAGCCACAGAGAACTACGACCACAGAGCAAACGAAACACTCTTCAACAGAGACGAATGAACTCCAAAACCATACCACATTGTCTCTGCAACACCAACAAAAAAACCCTAAAAATTTGAATTGCACCATATTTAATCACCAGCTAATCCAAACAAAAATTAAACTAAACATTGCAATACAAAATCAATATTAGCAACAACACATGCACAATGCCAAAAACAGCTCCTCTGGGCAAAAAACTCCGCACAAGCCACTGTAAAAAGGGTAAAAACAGGAAAATTTTGCCGAACCTCTTGAAAGTATTCTCTGTTTGAGAGTCGGCGAGTAAGCGAAACCTCAAGCTTCGTTTGGATTAGGAGAGTAAAGAAGAGATAGTTTTGATGGGAAAAAATCCAGATACCGGGAACCACCAAAAACAGAAATTGAAATTTAGGTTTCACGGATTAGAGAAAAGAAAGAGGATCACAAATCAAAAGACGTAGAAATATTCAATCTTGTAAAGCCTCTACTATACTTTGCGTTGTTCGGTTTTAGTATTTTGGGCGAACAAAATTTCGGCAGCAGGCGAAGGACTTTTTGTGAAGAAAAGCATTGGATAGAACAGAACCGAATTAGCCCCCAAACGCTGCGTTTTGCTGATTTTAGTTTATAGCCTTTTTAAGTATAAAGAGAAGGGTCCGGTCCAGTCACGTGCCATGGCCCATTAAACAGTGAATATTTTATATTTATTTAGTTTTAGTATTTACTGTTCAATGCAGAAGTGATTATAACTGAATAATTAGAGTTCGACGTTTTGGCTCCCACCCTGTACTCGAATTATATATTAATTAAAAATATTATAACAAACAAATTATTACTTTTACCATATTTTAACATAAATATTAGATAAAATATATTTTATTAGATTATTAATAAAAAATAAAATTAAATAAATATTTAATAATATATTTAATATAAATTTTTAATATTTTGATATAAAAACAAACACAATATAAAAAAAAATATTACAAATTTTAAAAAATTAGTCAAACAAAATTTTGTATTAACTAAATATTTATCACATATACAATTATATGCTTATTTAATAATATTTTTTATAAAAGATATAGATAACTTAAATTTATTTGTAAATCTGTTTTTATTATATATTTTATTTGTATAATTAATGTTAAAATTTTCAAAAAATTATTTTAAAGAAGAGATTAATTATATACATATATAATTTATATTTACTAAATAAATAATTAGTTATAATATATAAATATTTCTTTTAAAAATTTAAATCTAATTTATTTTACATTTTACAATTATGTTCTTATTTTATACAAAATAGCCGAGATAGGCTTCAAAAATTCGGTTTTGTTAAATGATTATCAATTCCTAATATTTTAATAACAATTGATCCGGTAATAGTATACTATTTATTTGCTGACATATTTTGTCTATAAACAAAGATCTTCTTAATAAGCTATAGATTATTGCATATGGAGTTTTTCTCTCCATGGAATTCGAATTCCGGGCCGTTACGGGTGTATGAAACGATAACGGATGGGCCGTTACTTCGATCTGCTGGGCCCAATTTTGGTGCCGGCGGAATCTCACATCGGTAGAGGCCTCCTCTCGTGGTCCTCCGTCGTTTTTCCCTCAATCACGCTGGTCATTAGGGACTTCAATTCGGAGATAACTCTCGCTGACTCGGATTCATATTATTTCCCATGGATCTTATGGTTCATATGGAATGCACGAAACAAGAAAATCTACAACAATGTAACGCGTACAACACTGGAAATCCTGAAAAACGCACGTCGAGAAGGGGAACTGTGGGTAGAGTCAACGCTGAAAAACGGGCAGGATAACCCGTATGAAGAGGGAAGGACACCTGCAGGAAGTGGCAGAGAGGGGCACTGACCTACTACCTGTTATGTGGATGGGTCATGAAAAGAGGGAGAGGTAACAACATGATTGGGGTGAATTCTGAAACTACAGGATGGTACAAGCGATTTGATAGGCATAAAAGGCACCTACAGAGGTCTGATTCCCCTACATACGGAGTTCCATAGCTTACGTTGGGCAATAAGTTTACACAAAATGAAACACTAATGCAACAGGTTTTTTACAGACTCAACTGACCTAATCAGCATAGTCTCAAAACCGGAGAAATGGCGAGGCTTTGTTACGGAGATAGAAGAGTTTGAGGCAATCCGAAAAAATTACCTTGAATTCTCACTACAACATGTGGCAAGGGAAAGCAATCTGCAAGCGGATGCACTGGCAAATCAGGCCAGGCAGAAGAGCTCAATATTCTCATACATTAGTAGTTCGATACCATAATGGTTTGAAGATTCAAATGATATCTTATAGCTAGGAAATGATTGAGATGTTAACCAAAAGTGACAAAAAAAACAAAGATCTTCTTAAACATCATGTAACTAGATTTTGGCGTGGGAAAAATATTCATAGATAGTAATTAATTATTTATTTTGTTAATATAAATCAGATATATGTATATATAATATACAAATAAATTTAATTTGTATTTATCTTGGATAAATTTGTAGATACGATAAATATTCAATTAAACTAAACTGTTATTTTATATTTTTTTACTAATTTTTCAAAATTTATATTTTGTTTTATATTGTATTTTTATTTTATGATAAAATTTATTGTATGTCGAAATATTATGGATTTACATATAATATACTGTCTAATGGTAGTTTTTGTAAATATTTTAGTAAATTATGTCTTATCTAATATTTATCTTACAATGCTTTAATAGTGTGAAACATCAGCGTGTCACACTTGTAAATCACACGTCAACATAAGATTACTTTGTTAAAATGATTCTCAATTAATATATTAGGGATTATAAAAAATAACATTCAAATTATTACAATATAATTTCAAATATTATTATAATTAAAAATAATCAACTAGAGTAATATATTAAAATAGCATGTTTTAATTTTTTTTTTAAATCTAACATTCTAAAATTAAAATCCCAAAAATAACACAAATAATTATATAGAAATACTTATTTACTCTAAATAAATTATACATAAACTTAAAATATTATATTTAGATTTATTTTTTCTAAATTAGAATTTATTTTTTTCTATTAAAATATAGTTTTAATCCATTTTAATCTTAAATTTATGTTATTATTGAAAATGTAAACTAATGATAATATTTTTAAAATAAAAACTTAAAAAGATTCTATTTTAAAGAATTGCCCTAATAATTATACAGAAATAATCAAATATTTAAATATATTAAAAATGAAATGCTTAAAAATCGAATTTTAATTAATTTTGTTGAATGATATTTTTCGAAAACAAAATATTCACTACATTAATATAACTAAAATTTTTTTAAAAATTAAACTATTAAATATTAACATTACATACATATATTACGAATATTATATAAAATAAAGGGCAATTTTCTAAAATATCACTATTTTAAGTTTTTGTTTCAAATATAGTACTAATCATTTAAATTTTCAAAAATAGCATATATTTAATAATAAAATAATTAAAAATCTCATCCTAATAAAAAAAGTTTAAAACCTAAATTGAAAAAAGTGAATCTAAGTATTATGTTTTAATTTTATATATAATTTATATGAATTAAATTATTATTTTCACATAATAATTTGTGATATTTTAAGAATTTTATTTTTAATATGTTAGATTTGGAAGATAAACTTAAAAATATGATATTTTAAGGTGTTACTTAAAAATAAACGTCATAAATTTTCAATATTTGTTAATTTATAGCAGATCTAACAACATACTAAATTTAAAATATTATGTATACTTACAATGTTAATATTCATACAAATCAGAATATCTCTCAAAATTACTATATATATATATCAAATTTGTTATTTATACGTTTGTTAACATATATTCATATTATACATTTCGAAGCTATTATATTCTTAATCAAATAATACTCTTTGTTAGTAAATTAATTTTTTTAATTTACAAAAAATGAAAAAGTGATCAGTATATAACTTTTACAAAATAGAAAAGTTATATTATTGAGCTTACATTAAACTAATGTATTTTTAACTTGTAAAATAATAAATTTTACAAAAAATAAAGTTAAAATTGATCAGGCTTACGAAGGATTCAAGCTACTCTTTTGATTACGTGATAAATATATTTTGAGCGACAAAATGGAATTTTTTAATTTTTTTTGTTATAGCATTATTAATTTAAATTTCTTATTGGTTAGTAAAAGAAAGAGTGTATTTAACTAAAAAGTTTTGGAGGAAACCAAAACAAAAACCTAAAACGATTTTTTTAATTCTAAAATTGAATTGTAATCTTATGAACGTATGATTGTGTGAAATTGGTTTAACAAAACAAATGGTGTATTAAACTCGTTAAATCTCGTTTTAAATGAAATTTGTTAGTGCATCTAAAATAATATACACGAGTTAGAAAAAGTTTGTTGCATTACTATCTCATACAATTGATGTTTCAGTCGCTTTGGCATCTACACAAACCGTATTAAGATAGTGAGAAGTTAAACCGATTAAGCAAAATAGCAATTGAGATTGATTATGTAAAACAAGGATCCATTTCGATCTTTTGAAGATAACGAAAACATATTAGGTCTTACAGTACCTTATACAAGTGCTATATGTGGACTTATATATCTCGCAAATTGTACTCAAACAGATATAATATTTGGTATAAATTTACTTACGAGATATAGTTCAACACCTACATGCAGACATTGTAATGGAATAAAGCATATCTTTCGTTATTTCCAAAGTACAATTGATTTGGGATTATTTTATCTTATAAACTCCGAGTTTGGTCTAGTTGGTTTTGCAGATGTTGGACATTTATCGGATCCATACAAAGCTTGATTTCAAACCGGTTATGTTTTCACAATTTGTGGAACGGCGATCTCAAAAACAAACTTTTGTTCCCACTTCTTCAAACTATACAAAAATAATTGGTTTTCATGAAACATGTACAGAATGTGTATAACTCAGATCTATGACTCAACATATAGAAAGAGTAAATTGATTAATCAACAATAAAAGCCAATAAAATTATTTGAAAATAATGTTGCATGTGTCAATCAAATCAAATAATGTTAAATCAAATCAACATATTCCTACGAGATTTTTCTCTCATATCAAAAACTTGAAAAAAATCATGAATTTGACATCGAATATATTTGTTTAAACAATAATGCAGCAAATTTGTTTACTAAGCCGCTTTCTACAACAATATTCAGAAAACATGTTCAAAATATTGAAATGTATCACCTGCGAGATTTTTGAAGGGAAAAATATTCATCCTTTAACGGAGAGATTTCGTATATATACTATTTTTCTTTTATCATGGTTTTTGTTCCATGATAAAAATTTTAACGAGCCAACACGTAATTTATAGATAAAAATAACATATAATAAATGGGGGTGTTATAAATTAATTATCATTACACGACTTACAAAACTCGGTCAAATTTTTATTATAGATAGAGGTGCATATATGTTGTAAATGAAGTAGAGATGTGCAGGAAAAAGGATAAATAACAAAAAAATTTACTCTCTGTTCTCTCTTATCATTAAAAAAAGATTTTGCTCTCATCTCTCTTATTAATATAATATATTATTAAAAAAATTTGGCTGTGTTTTTTGCGTTTTTAATAAAATATATGATTTTAGCAACAAAAAAATATGATTACACGTTTTTGAACAGAATATGCATATTTATGAAAAAACATGTTTACACATTTTTGACAAAAACGTGTTTATGGAGAACACATGTGCTTCCTACGTGGGAATATGCTTTCATAATTTTGACCCAAAAAAAATTTATAAAATTTTCTCTAGTAATTCGGTTCAACCTCAAAAATTTTGGTTCAAATTTGAGAATTTTAGTTCGGTTCTAGAATTTTGCCAATCCCTAATAAAAACATTAAATGAAATGTCATTTAAAATAAAAGCGAGGGAGTACAAAACAAATAATACACAAAAAGGTCATGTCTTGAACAACGCGATTGGTTGTAGAGGATCACACCCCAACAGCCATGGTCTACGTCTACAATCTCCAGACGCTACTTCCGCGTTTGCGTTCTGATTATGACCGTCACTTTGGCTTCTCGTTGCGATTACATTCTCCAAATCGCTAACGTAACTCGACAGCCAGATTTTCTCCGATCTAAGAACAGCGTTTTCCGACTCCACCGAGTCCAGCCTTTGTCTGACCACTTTGCATCTTTCGTTGTTCTCTTTGATTCTTCTTTCAAGAGTCG
This sequence comes from Pugionium dolabratum, assembly GCA_018901945.1. NCBI lineage: Eukaryota > Viridiplantae > Streptophyta > Magnoliopsida > Brassicales > Brassicaceae > Pugionium > Pugionium dolabratum. The sequence continues at coordinate 389,928 of JAEVFF010000006.1, forward strand.
AGATCTCGTGGATTATGTCTTCCATTAATTTCTGTTTCTTCAAACGCGATCTCCTAGCAGATTCGCGGTTTGATAACTTGCGTTTCCTTTTCTTCTCATCTATGTCGGAACCTGAATTTGTCTTCTCTGCTTTCGACATGTCCTAAACACTTCGCTAGAAACAAACAAAAAAATATGTTCACGAGAAAACGTAAAACCAGTGCAAAATCACGACGGATACGGAATGACAAACGAGGAATCTAAAGAATTGTTTGAGATTTTTCATCTCGTAAATCCATCCATTGGCATTTCTCTTTGGCTAATCTAATATTTTCAGAATGTGTGATTGTTGAAGATCTCGAGAATTATAAAACAAGAAGATCTAATGATTATCGTACTAGAAGCGAGATAGAACAAAGAAGAAGATAAGGATAAGATCGAACAAAGAAAAGTGGAGAAATGGTTCGTCATAGGTTGTCTATATATATATATATAGATTATATTATAAAGAAAAAACTATTTCGAAAAATTCTCTATTAATATATGAAAAATTAGGTCAGATATCCATTATTTCTACAATTTACTCTTTTACCTTACCTGTTTTATTCTTAATTTTTTTTGTTAATTTTTTCCCTTCCCATTTTAATTTTTTTCTTTATATCTCTTTAAAAATTTTTTTAACAAAAATATACTATTTTGGTATATAATATTTTTTGAATTTTTGAAAATGAATATATACTTGTAGGAAATGAATTTTGTAGTGTGAAACTTAAACACATACTGACATTTTATAATATATATGACGATAAATAGAATACTATGCATATATACATATTCTATTTTGTATAGTGTTATAGTAAATAAAATCATATATGTTTACTTTGATTCACTTATTTAATTTTCACGATTTTTTTTTATTTTAAAATTTCCATATGATTTTTTTGTTAGCGTTTATATTTACTCTCTATTTTCTTAAATTTTGTAAACTTTAAAACATATAATTAAGTATTATTTATATTAAACTATTTTATTTCATGTGTTTAGATTAGTACGATACAAACAATACACATATGAATATACATGACATATGTCTAGAAAAATAAACGTCTTCATAACATTAAAATATTTATTTACTATATTTTAAAATTTAATTGACTATAAACTTATTTTTTAATTTTAGTCCAATATGTATATTGGGAGATTAAATTGCACTTTAATATATTTATTACATAAAGATTATCCGAAATAAAAAAAAGGAAGATTCATCGAATGACGAATAGCAGAAAAACACAGAAAATTGGATACTGGAGAATTTGGGTTAAAAATTAACTTTCTTGGGTATTGTTTTTATTTTATATTTTTGGACATAACAGCTAAATATGCGTTGGAGTTGTTCCATACTTCCATAATGGACAGATCACTAAATTTGATTTGATTTACCTTTTGCATTTAAATTATTGTTTCGTTGTATATATATATATATAGTTGTGACAGTCGTAGAATATTTTCTATAAATATCCAAGAAAACTGGATTCTGTAACGTTCTATATATATAGGTGAATGAATGTACTTGGATTTTTCTGGTAAAATACACAACAATGGATATTTTCATAATTACATTTTTAAACTATTATTATATATTTACGATTTTCAAACTATAAAAAATAATTTTTTGCTGAAAACCTCAATAGAACTTTGTTTTTTATAAATGTATTTTAACTACTTTTAAGATTTATATGTAATTTAATTTTTAATATAAATATAGATAAAATGTTTGTTTGTATAAAGTTGGTGGCTGCGGTTAAAATTCTCACCACGACAAATTATTTTTGTTTTTTGTCGTTGACGGTTGCGACTTATAACAAATTTTTTAATTATATTACTGTTTTAATCAGCGATTAAAAAATAATGACACTATAAATATCTAATAACTCAGTTAGTCGTAAGTGACTAAAACAGCTAAACAAAAACCTATTTGCTATTACGACATAGTTTTATGCGACAAACAAATGAATATAACTATAATTTTAAATTGATATAGTTTAAAGGATTTTATTTCAATATGTAATGATCGTTGGATACTAAGTTAATGTCTAGATTTGGAAATTGTATAGACGAAAAAATATTATCCACTCTTTTATTGATTAATCTAATGATATAAATGTGAAATCAATTAACCTATAGAATATTATATTTGTGTAGGATATCCCAACCAACATAACATATAAACACAAAGATATTAGATTAAAAAAACAAAAATGCATGTCCCATTTTAAGCACGTCTCCTCTGATCACAAATTAAAAGTACACACATGAAAACTAAAATGATCATCCAAATTATTTAGTAAACTATTAAATGTGTTTTAATGATATCACTTTGAGAAAACGAGGTATTAATTATATGAATACAAATATACAATACTCACAACGTGGAAAGGAAGAAGAGACAATCACTCATATATGCACTATTTGAATGCCCTTTAATGTTACAAACCTCAGCATTATCTTTAATAAATATGACACATGTATAAACAAATAATCTGAATCGAATAAACTGAACCAAAACCGAATTAAAAATAGATTTTGGTTGGTATTCGGTTTATTTTATAAAATCATGGTTATTGGTTACTAACCGAAACCGAAATAATATAATAAAAACTTACTTATTTTCGATTATTTTCGGATATTCAAAAATATTTTAAATATTTTTAATTTTTTTTGTTATTTTTGGTTATTTTTTCCACCAAAAATGTTTAAGAAAACTCTTGGACCCTCGAATTTTTAGTATCCTACTTTTTGCGCAATTCACAGGATGGATCTCGAAAGATATAAAAGATCTCCTTACAAATCGTTATTTTCGATTATTTTCAGTTATTTTCGATTATTTTTGCTTATTTTTCAATTATTTTTTTTGTTATTTTGGTTATTTTCAGCTAACCAAATTATTTTAGGTCATTTTTAGTTTTTAAATTTAATAACCAAATTAACCAAAACCAAAGTATAAACGAACCAAAACCGAATCGAAACCAAAGACTATGTTTTCAATATATTTAGAAGAATTTTGGATGAGTAAAAATATGTTTTTATCTTTACTTATATCACGAATTAAAAATACAAAAGTGAATAGACTAATATGAGGTGCTTTTATATATACAAGATACTTGTTATGCAAAATATGTACTTGATTTTCTAATGTTGTTTTTTGAAGTCAATTAATTGCAAAAAAAATCTGAAACTGATATATTTCTAAATTTACAAACTTTTCTTTCCACACGATTTTTTGCGAATTGTATGTAGTTTAGTTTAAACAACACAATGGAAAACATAAAGACTAAAATGTTATGTAAGTGCATAAAGACAAAAAGGGTTAAATGGATACAGTCCACACAGATTTACGATCACAAATAGACTAGATCATTCGGTCATTGGACATCCCAAATTAAAATAATATAGAAATTTTTAATAATATAATCGAATAGGATAAAATTTTCTAATCTAAGTAACCGATCTCTAATCAAATTTTGAAACAATCGAATTAATTAAAATTCATTAAAGTATCTAATATTTTTAATTTTACATTAAAACATAATATATATATGTATATATATTAAAATTTATAATATTAGTTAAATAAAATTTGTATTTTTAAGCAAAATTACTATGAACAAAAAATCATATAAAAATCAAAAAATTCAAACTGAACCAAATTAACTAAAAATTATTAAATTAATTAGTATTTTTAGTGAAACATAGAAAAAGTATTAATATACATTAAAATTTATATTATTAGTTAAATAAAGTTTTTTATTTTTAAAAAAGTATGAACAAAAAAAAATAATACGAAAATCAAAAACTTCAAACTGAAAAAAAAATATCGAATAAAAATTAAATTCAAATAAGATCTATTTTTAGAATCCAAAAATTATAAACCCGAACCAAATAACTGAATACTCGTCCCTAGTTTTATATAAAATTTAAAAAAATTATTTAAATTTTTACTGTTTAAAATAAACATTATTTATTATTTCTAACTAATTAAACAAATAATAAAACAATTAATAAAATACAAATAATAAAAAAAATAAATTTTAGTTATACTGAAACTAAACACATCATTTAAATGAAGAAGATACATAAAACATCACTTAGTATAAAACAGAAATAGTGTATTTTACCATCTTCTATTTTGTGTATTTCATTTTGACTTGTTTCTTCCAATGTATTATATTGGTACTATTGTTTTTATTCTTATTGTATTCAACATTTTCATTTTAAAATTAATTGATATTTTATTGTTGAAATATGCAATTGAAGTAAACAAATGGTGAAGTAAATTTATAATTGATAGGCCGGCCCATGAATGTGATAAGAATCTTAAAGCCCAAAACGTTTTTGGAGTTCTAATAGAGAAAAACATAACATATTAAAACCTTGAGTTTTTTGTTCGTACCTTTTAAGATAAGTTTCTTCTAAGTAATTAATGACACTTTTTCAAGCAAACTTTCTCGATTTTATATACTTTTGTTCGTTTGGTTATCGCATGCAGTTGTGGTCAATACTATGGTTACAACTACGGCAAATGTTATTTGTTTGTCTGTCACTAGTAGTTGCGGTTGCAGTTGTGCTGATCATAGATTTTTAATTATACCGATATTTTAATCAGCGGTAAAAAAAATTGCATTGTATGACAGGACGTCTGACCGCTGCTTCTGTCGTAATTACTTACGGCAGTTAAACGAATAACAATCTGCTGTACTTACAGCTATAGGTTTTTACGGCTGATAAACGAACATGACGTATATGAATTTTAAAATTTTGTCCGATATGAAGTTTTATGGCTAGCTCAAAAGTCAGGTTTTGCAAAGAAATATGTGATATAGGTTATTAGTTGTGTTACTTCAATTTTTTTATAACTTACTTATAAACGAAATAGCTAAAAATTGTTATCCCAAGTCATAAATTACGAAAAGGTGATCTACTCTTACCATACCATTTCATATTATGTACAAAGATGCTGATCTCGAAACCTTAATATGGCTGAAGCGGCTAATTGCATTATAGGATTACGTATTGATCAAGCAAGTCCACTAATATCTTAATGATAATTTATTCTTTTGTATTCCTCAATGGACCAATGTAAGGTTCTTAGTAGTATACTCAATATCTATTGTAATGCATTGGAGCAACATATCAATTCAAGTCAAACATCACTTTTGGCAGTAAAGTCTCTGAAAGTACTAAACTAGCTCTCAAAGGAAAAATTGAAAGTCAAAGGGATGGAGTCATGGGGAAGTATTCAGGACTTTCGGAAAATTTTCAAAGATCAAAGGCACCAATATTTGTCTATTTAAGAGACTGATTCAACAAAAAACTAATAATTGGTGAGCAAAATTCTTATATAAAAAGAGCTTCTGTTAAATAAATAATTATGGCTATAACAACATACGTTATGTCATGTTTTCTTTTTTCCCAAAACCTTTGTAAACAATTTACTAGAACAATTAATAATTTTTGGGAATTTACTGGTTATCATGAAAAAATCTTTGTTTGTGTATCTATCATTTTTTTTCTTTCAATTAAAGTTTATGTATCAATTTTTCTAAAAACGAAAAATAATAATTTTTATTTATTTTTTAAAATTAATTAATGATATACTTGAATTCTTTTTAAAATTAATAAAACATACAAAACATCAAACTTATAAATATTTAATTACTGTTTATTTATTTAATATTAATTAACAATTTAATTATTAAAGAGTGTTGATATATCATTTTTCTTTTATCTAATATTAATTTATCAATTTATTGTTTAATTTTAACATAAATTTATATAAAAAAATATATAAATTATAATATATTTGATACATTATCACAGTATACAATATATTCATTTCTCAATCGATAAAATATATAATTTCTAATTTAAAAATAAATTAAACAGATATTAATTTTCATAAACTAATTCAAATTATTCATTAATTTGTATATCTCATATATATTCATCTACATAACGAAAACTATAAATTTATATAAATTTAAAAATTTATATAAATTTAAAAATTTATTCGTACTTCTGCAACACAAACGAACTAACTAAATTTTATTCTATATAGTATCATTAAGTGTTTTTGAAAGAGTAGAGAAAGATATAACATCACTATAATTTAACCAAACGATATTTTTTATTAAGAACTTTGTTCAACATGAGTTTTTTCTCGATCTTAAACAAAAACTTAATCTATCCAAAGATATCGCTCACCCTCTATTTGATATGACCAATACAGAACAAACTTTTGTAATGTTATCAAACAGAACTCTCAAAAACACGAATAGAAAACGGAAACCCTTTCGTACTTTTCTCACTTGTATTTTCCCAATTCCTTAGTCTCTCAAAACTCTGTGTGTTTATCATTCATCTAGTTCTTGTTTTATACTACAGAAATTAAAACACTTTTCTGAAAAATTTTCATTTTTCTAATTAAGATCTTCCATATTTCGACTTTCCTTTTTGTCTTTGTTCCGAAATCCTTGCTCCAATTTTCCTCTTCCTTGTTTGTTTCCTTCTTTGAACAACACTGAATTTCCATTTATCCTACAGTTTTTTCTCGAAAATTAATTTTTTCTTTGATAATCAAGAAACCAACTTTACTAGAAAACAAATAATCATACGTGTGGTAGAGAAACTACAAAGCTTAATACTGACACGTCTTCTAACTATGAAGCAAATTGCAATTTTTTGTTCTTTCCTCCACATAACAACTATTCTCGAACAACTAAGAAGATTCTAGTGATGGAAAGGAAGATGCCTTCTTTACCACATATTCCAAAACATTAAAAATATTTTAACTTTTTAAATACAAATATAAGTTTTATTCCGAAATATTATTACAAACTTTTTAAAAATATCTAAAATTTAGTTTCAAAAATATTATAAACTGAAATTGAATTTTCTATTTTTACAAAAAAATCTAAAAGTAACACTAAAATATAAGTTTTTTTAAAATTATTTTTAAAATTTAAAATATTTATGTAAAACACTAATGATTGGGATTTATTTAAATATGTTTTTAAATATTCTCTAAATATATTATAATTTAATTTAAATGGGGTGGGTCCATTAGAATGCGGATATTATTGGTCGACCTTTATAAGTGTTCTGAAATTTTCAACATCAAAATGACAAAAATCGACTCGGTACTTCGCTGATGTCATCCCTTACGCACTTCCTCGGTTCCTCCTCCCTAATATTGCCAAATGTGGCTTTCGTTTAATATTATTTATTCTTAGTGTCACTCTTTTCGAATCCTTCAGAAAAACAACTACATCTACCTAATTTTTTTCCTATGGGTTACTCACATAATATCTCAAAAAGCTAATAATATTATATTAAGTAAATATCTACCATCTATAATAATGATCGAGAATCAGAAATCCATTCAAAATTGTTCAAATAATATTTTTAAATTTATTTGTTATAAATATAATATTCTGAACTGAAAATTTAAAAATTACATAATAATTATATAAAAATATTTATTTAATCTAAATAAATTATAAATAAATTTAAAATATTATATTTGATTTTTTTAATTTAGGTTTTAAATTTTTCTATTAAAATAGAGTTCTGCGTTTTAATTTTAAATTTATACTATTATTAGAAATTTAAATTAATGATATTATTTTTGAAAAAAATAAAAAATGCTATTTTAGATAGTTTTCAACGATTTGAAATAGTCATTTAATATACTATTACTATTTTTTTTTAAAGATATGATATCTAAGTGAAAAATAACGCATAATAAAAAATCTATTTCGTTAAATATATTTATAAATTAGTTAATATGAAATTTTAATATTAAATTTGTGTTATTTTGAAAATTTAAATGATTAGTATTATATTTGAAATTTTTTTTGAAATACTACTATTTATACAATTACCATTATTATAATAAATAATTAATAAATAAAAAAATTTAATAAATTACTTTTTTCACTTAAATCAGTGTTTTAAGTCAATTTTAGCAATTCTTTTAAATGTTATTTTTGATGGATTTTGTTTTCTCAAATCCATTAAAAAGGTTTAAAATTCATACTTCTTAACATATTTTTATTTAAAGTAAAAAGGTATAAAGGTTGTTGCTTTTAGTCAATATAATTTTATTTATTTCCTAGATTAGTTTTATAAATTTACTATGAGGGAAATATTGACATGTATTTATGACATAAAGATATTTCAAACTTCAAAATACAGAAAAAATCTCTACAGTATTTACAAATTTCATACTTCTTAACATATTTTTATTTAAAGTAAAAAGGTATAAAGGTTGTTGCTTTTAGTCAATATAATTTTATTTATTTCCTAGATTAGTTTTATAAATTTACTATGAGGGAAATATTGACATGTATTTATGACATAAAGATATTTCAAACTTCAAAATACAGAAAAAATCTCTACAGTATTTACAAATTTCAAACCAACCCCCTTCGTAATTTTTGAAACCACTTTTATTTCATATTTCTAAGACTATCACATTATCAAAAAAAGAAATTTATTGGTCAGTTTAATTTATACGAATAACAGCTCTACAATATTTTTTACAATAATATCATAAAATAGTATTTTTAAGTTTTTGTTTCTAATTTACCATCTTAAACTTCAAAATTTCAAAAATAATACAAATTATTTTTTTAAATACATATTTAGCATATATAAATTACAAATATAATTAAAATATTATATTTGAGTTTTTGTCTTCCAATTTAGAGTTTAATTTTTCTTTACTAAAAAAGGTTTTAAAATATTTTAATATTAAATTTGTGATATTATTGAAAATTTAAACTAATTATGCTATATTTAAAACAAAAATTTTTAAAAATATTATTTTGAGTAATATCTTAAAATAGTATATTTTTAATTTTTTATTCCAAATTTAACATTGTAAACTTAAACTTTCAAAAATAACATAAATTATTTTCTGAAAATACATATTTACTATACATAAATTATACATAAACTTAAAACATTATATTTGGGTTCATTTTTCTAATTTAGGATTTAATTTTTAATTAACAATAAATTTGATGTATTTTAATAGTAAATTTATAATATTTTTAAAATTTAAAATAATTGTATTATATTTGAAAAGAAAACTTTAAAAAACATTTATTTTTGTCAATTGCACTATTAATTTTGTCAATTACTTTTTTTTTAAAGAAAGCAATACAGCAGATCTGATATTTGTATAAATTAAACTGACCGCACAAAAAACTGACCAATACTATTTGGGTCAATATTATATTTATGAAAATTCAGAAATATGTTTCTTATATTTCTTAAATAAATGGGAGAGAAAAAGACAACCATTCAAACTTCAAACAGTCAAACTTTGTGCTTTTCTCCACAAGCCGCTTCGTCTTTATATAAACCCTACCCACCAACACGTCTCTAACGCTTTAAGCTTTCTTCACAAGCTGAAACGACATTTTCAACTTTTCAAATCTTAGAGAAAGGGAGACGATCGTGATGTGTCCTTCTGGTAGGATTACGAGTACGATAACCGCTGCAACTCCAGATTTCCGACCTGCGTTTGAAGTCATCGACGCAGATCGCGACGGTAAAATCAGCAGTGATGATCTCCGGGCATTCTACGCTGGCATCCCAAGATCTTCTTCATCTTCAGGTGAAGACCACGAGGAGATGATGATCGGGACGATGATATCCGTGGCGGACGCGAACAATGACGGATTCGTGGAGTTTGAGGAGTTCGAGAAAGTTCTGGAATCGACGCCACCGTGTAGATCTGGTAACGGATTGATGAAAGATGTGTTTAAGGTGATGGATAAAGACGGAGATGGAAGATTGAGTTACGGAGATCTGAAGAGTTATATGGAATCGGCTGGTTTGGCTGCTAGTGACGATGAAATCAAGGCTATGATTAGATTGGCCGGTGGCGATTCTAATGGCGGCGTTTCGTTCGACGGTTTGCTCAAAATTTTCGGGTGCTAAAAGTTTGTTTCAGTTTAAACCACCCATTTTCATTTTTTTTTAAAGTTAAGATTTGTTTGTTTGCAAGGTTTATTCTGTCCATTGGATTTTGTTTTTATAAAAAAGGTTATTTTTTTTTGCCTAACAGTATATTTTATTAATCGACGGAATCATTGTTTGAGATCCTAAAAATAAAAGACATAAGTCAAATAAAGTCCAGTCAGACTCAGAAGATGTGAATGCCAAAAGCTAACTTTCTTACACGATCTTGGTTCATATTGAAATTTAATTACATCAAATCGAGATATCTAATAAAAAAATCGTCTGTTAAAATTGTAAATATATTCCTTTGCTATTGAGAGGATTATTTAGGTAATCCAACCACCATGTAACTCGAAAAATCCAAATAAATGCTGTAAATTTTGTTTTAATAACGGTATCTCGATTCTAAAATCTATCCATTCCAAATTGAATAAAGAAATCGTATGGTTACAAACAATCTAGTTTAAATCTGAATGATTAACGCTATTTCTATGAGTAGCGTTATAATTGCATTTTATCCAATTTCTCGACGGCAAATGTTATAGAAGGGGTTGGGTTCCTCTGGCGCGCTACAACTAAATAACAGCCAGCTGAAAAATGCTAGCTAGTTAGATTGTTGAAACGTAAATTATTGATTTTTTTCAGAAAACTAAAACATATGTATAGACTATTTTTTAATTTGATATTAATTTTTTCTTGTTATAAAGAAGTTTTAAAATATTTTTATATTATAATGTTTTGTTATTAGTTCAAATTAATAATGATATATTTAAAATTAAAATTTAAAATAATGTTATTTTAGGGAATTGTGTTTTCTGAAATCTGTGATAAAAATCTGTGATAAATGTGAAAAGCGTTTTAGCTTTGGAGTTATCAAGAGACTACTTTGGTTGCAAATGTTGGTTTAGTTACAAGTCAACGCTATCACACACACACACTATCTACTATGAGAATGGTTCAACTATCAGGGCAATATAAAACCAATTAAGATTTTTATATTTTCATAGATGGAGCATGAATTCTGCATTTAGCAAATTGTAGTTCGAAGCGATTTGAGTTAGAGAAAGTTGATAGTGTATTTGTTTGGTCAAGTTCTTTCTCTCATTTCACTCAACAAATAATGTATTTTCTTTATTTTTTTAGTTTTATTTTTAATTAATATAATTAAATAATAAAGATAAAACTAAAATTTTGCATTCAAAATAAAAAACGATTGTTTTGGAGAAACAAATATAAAATTATAAAATACTTTTTGTGAAACAAAGAGAGTCTACGAAAGTTAAAGCTAAGAGTTTGACGCATCAAAGTAAAAGTAAAGAAGAAAAGTAATTAGAATCTTTACAAAGATGTGGTCGGAATTTTTTTTTGGAAAATAGTCTATTTCAACTTAAACAATTGTTTCGTACATTTTCATACTGTTGTAATAGTCTAATGTCTTTTTCAACCTCAATCTATACATTATTTAAAGTTAATACACAAACTAATGTCATTATGATTTTTTTTTTTACTATTCCGTTAACGGAGATTATTTTCTGTTACATTTTATCTATATGGCAGATACGTAGTTTTGTGAAAATCTCTAAAAAATCAGTTTTCAACCCTAACACACGCGAAAATAGGAAAGAAGAAGAAGGATTTTTATTGATTTAATTTGGACACATGATGTTGTGTTTTGTGTTGATCGATATAATCTGACATGAAGCAACATCGTTTTAGCAGATATCTGCTATTTATGTGTCTATTGCGCTAATTTGGACACATGACGTTGTGTTTTGTGTTGGTCGATATAATCTGACCCGGAGCAACGTCATTTTAGCATATATATATATATATATATATATATATATATATATGCTATTTATGTGTCTATCACGCTAACACCAAATAACGAAAAACAAATTCCGTTCACAAAATTGTTGAAAAAGACATATCTATATTAGTTCATGTATTAACTTTGAATAATGTAGAAATTGATGTTGAAAAAAACACTTGATGGGTTTCCGACTTCCAATATCGAGCTCGGCCCAAGAAAAAATCGGTCTATCAACCAAAATACGTATCCCCTGATACGAACGATCTCCGTCATTCTCGAAAAACCAAAAAAAATCTTCCAAAACTCGATGATAAGTTTTTTAAGAGAATATTAATAAGTATTAATGTGATATTTATGACAAAATTTTTAAAAATTTAGTAAATTACAAATATATAAAATGGAGGGTTGTTGGCTTAAATAAAAATTCAAAAAATTAATAGTTCATTATCATTCAATAGTTTGTCCAAACCATAGTTTATTTGGACTTATAAATCAACTGTTTTCATTCTAAATTAATATTCGTAATCATCAACTTTAAGTTAAATAATTCGAATTCTAATGGTAGAATTTAAATTCAACACTATTACAACCGTATGAAAATGCATGCATTATTGGTCAGATTAAAATAGATCATTTTCCCAATTTTTTGCCGAAATAGAATCTTTATGTCTAGTAGTTGCATATAAGACCGATTCACAAGAAGAGACATGTGCGATGCTATGGCACTCTCTCATAAATAAAAAAAAAACCCAATTTTTTTTATCTTTTAAAACGTATATTAAAAATTTTAAATTGAAAAATATCATAAAAATTAATTTATACTTAGCAAATATAAAGAAATTAAGCAAACAAAACTTTGAAAATATAGTAAAAATATAAGAAATCTTGCAGCCGACTTGATTGTATGTATATATTAGAACTGATATAATAAATGAGATTATTTAGATAAAGCTAGCTTGATTAAGTTCGTCCGTTTGATTGAAGATAAGTTTGTAGAAACATTTTTATCAAAGAAATTAAATTTGAGAGAAATGTAACAGAGATAGTTTATTGTGTGTTTATCTCTAATTTTTAGTTTTTCTTGTTACTTTGAACTAACACAACAATCGTTTTCCGGTTATAAGATACCTAGCATATTCTCAAATCTTTATGGTATTGATGTGCTAATGTACGAAAATATAGAGTTTCTTCTCTCTTGCTAGTGCATCAGCGTGAGAATTGTTCTCTATTGCTTCGTGTGTAAGGAAGAATTCCGAAAAATGTTTCCGCATCGATTCAAACTCTTCTATCTCTGTTGTGAATCCTGACCACTTCTTTGGCTCTGAAACTAATCTGATTAGTCAGTTGAGTTTGTGAAGAACCTGGTAGAGTATCGTTGCATATTGTGCAAGTTCATCATTGCCCAGCGTATGCTGTAAAACTTTGTATGTAGTGGAGATAACCCTTTGTGAATGCTTCTCATACCCATTAGATCACTTGTTCTATCGTGTAGTTTGAGGATCTAACTCATACCTGTTGTAATCTCCCCATTTTTCCATGAGCCATCCACGAAACATACAAATGGTGATTTTCCAAGGTTATTAGTGTCAGGTATTACACTTTCCGATATCTTTGATTTTTCTTGGTCATATGATTCTGCAGATGAGAGCCATAGTTTGCTCTCCCGGTGCGCTTTGTCCAAAATATTCATGACGTTGCGATCTATGTTGTTGTATATCTTATCGTTCAATACCTTTCATATGAACCATAAGATCTATGGAAATCATTGGAGATCAGATTCCGTCGATATTACCTCCGGCGAACGCCATAATATGTAGTCAAGGTTTGAAGAGGCTATTTAGAAGAAAGATAGTAGGTGCTGATGGGATATGCGATAAAGTCCACGTTTGACGTGCCGTTGGGCATATGAAAAAAAAATGGTTAGTATATTATATATCATGGCTATAAATCTCATATGTCGTTTCATGTCGTATGTGACTATAATGAAAATGCATATGAGTAGATAGTGCCCCTGAAAAAGATTGCAAGATGAAATGTTAGATTTTCTTTGGAATTTTTTGTTTCCAAACAGTGTTCTTGAGGGGAGTGATCGAAGATTTCTGAAGTAAGAATTGTTTTTTTTGTTGACCCTTATTTTTGGAAGATCTAATAGCCTGATTTAACCGTGTAATCTTCCCTTTTCGTAAAGTGCCAAACAAAATTTGTTTCGATTCATCCGATTAGATATGGTTATGGAGATAATTAGCTTTACATTCTCGTGGGTGAAATACCTTTTTAGTTATATGATCTTCTCCTTTCAATTTTATGTCTGATTTACTAGAATGTTTATTGTAGGTTCAAATATTATCTGTAGCCCAAATCAGTTAAGTTTGATCAAACTGGATTTTATTCTTTTTGTTATTAATAATTTTCTTCCCTTGTTATGTTTACAAAAGGCAATTTAGTGAACTAAAAGTTTTCAAGTTCTAATACGAGGATTACCATTTTTATTAAACCACTAGAATAGTATCCCGATACTACGCAGATAAAGTTATAACAAAATTGTTATACTACATACTTATTTATATTAAGTCTGCACATTACACATAAAATTCTATTAAACATTCATTCACAACTAACATCACCATAATATCGTACATATACATTATTTTGTTAACTATCATAAAAATTGATATATCATATTTTTATATTTATATAAAACATATATATATATACTATTATTACAGTTTTATATATTATAAATCTTATATATTCTATTTGAAATATTGATTTTTTTTTAAATTTACTTTTCTGTTATAAAACCAAATGTTGGAATTGATTTTTGTTATCTTTTTATTTTTAAGTTTGATAGTTATTTTATTTTAATGATTTATTTTAAATATTTTCTTTTTTTTACATATAAAAATATAAATTAATAATGATAGATGTTAAATTTTTTTGACTATAATTATGAGACATCTAACGTTCACATTCACATTAAACATATTTATCTTCATATAATATTTGTACTGAATATTTTTATAAAATTATATTATGTATTTTATAAAAATATTTTTTAAAAATATTTTATTTCTGTTATTAATAAATTCATATTTTATTAGTTGATTTTGATATCTTTTTATTTTTCTATTCAATAATTTTTTCTTAATCTTTTGATTTTGTTTTTCAAAGTTTAATTTAAACTATGACACATGTCAAAATATAAAATAATTACGCATACCAAAATTTATTTAATTATAATAATATTACATGTTAATTTTTGTATTAATACATTGACATATATCAAAACTTTTATGTTAATATTCGTTTTATTTATATCAATACATTGACATAATCTAATAAGTTATAAAAATTGGGAAAAATAAATGGATTCATGGTACCATCATATTTACGTCTATTTTACAAGTGTATACTTCGATTATACCTTTTTCATATGATAATATTAAATTTTCGTATAAATATGATAAAATATTGAACCAGTACGTTGTGTACCAAAATAAAAAAAAATTATATAAATCTTATGTACATTAAACTTTATTTAATAGATAAGCAAATAAGAGTCAGTCCATCAAACTATTATTTGACAAAAAAGTTAAACTATTGTTTAACTTTAAAACTATAATTTTTCTTTCTTGTCATTTTATGGGAAATTGGTATGAAAATGTGCATAAAATTAGTGAAAAAACGCTACATTTCTTCAACTTAAGTAACTAACAATTTTGCCTAAACTAAATGGACTCTTTTATTATTTCAATAACAGTTTTTCTGTCATTTTATTAGTCCGGTTTTTTTTATTTCATTCATTTTTACTATATACATTAGATTAACTAAACATTACTGATTCTATGTATGTAACTAAATCTATGTATTGAAATAGTTAATTGTACATAATTATATATATTCAAAATTAAATAATTATTTATAAATTAGTTAAAGTTTCTTGCAAATCCGGTGTTTAAGAAACAAAAATTTTGCATATTATCCAGTGTATAATGGCGATACACATAAATAAAAAGTGAAAATTGAATATCTAGCAACATATTTATTGATAAACTTTGGATTTTTATGAGGATAGAAGAAAACAATATTGGAGTACCAAATTTTTGTTCGTGTACTATAAACCACCTTTTTAGTATTAAATAGAAAATTCAATTTGTAAAACCAGCTTATGTGTCAATTTCATTGTTTCATTAATTTTAGTCTTGTTTGTCAATTTCTCATTAATTTTAATTTTATTTCGAAAATTTTCCAATAATTAAAAGTAAACTTTTATTCTTTTATTTTCCTCATAAATCAATAATATAATCGAATAAAATTAATAAATGATTAACTTGTATGTTTTATTTTTTCTTATTTTACTCAAGAATTTAACAAATTCAAAAAATTGAAATTTAAAGTTTTTTTAAATTTAAAATAGTTTAATTCACATAATTATTTTTATATCAATTTTTAGATCAATAATAAAATTTAAATAAAATAACATATAAATTACTAATATATCATATAACTTTTAACTGTCTTATTTTGTTAAATAACTCATAACCTACATAACATGTAGGTTGGTCATATAATTTTCCTATTATTTGTCCAAATATCCCTTTTCTCATGTTTTTCTCGTTTTACATTTTCTTTTACCTTTTTTTTTATATTTTTCATAAAATTTCAACTTAGTTTGTTCCTTTTCATTTTGCAATAATGAAAACATATTGAAAAAATTCTAATAAAATAATTTATCATTAAAGTCATTTAAAATGTTAGTTTTATAATTTAAAATATATAATAATTATTTGATATCTCTAATTTTAAAGAGTTACATGGATTCTATTAAAGAGTTAATGGATTCTATTAAAAAGTTACATGGAAATATTAAAGAGTTACATGGATTCTAATTTTATTGTGTTTATCTCTAATTTTGATATCTAAAAAAGTTTATTGTGTGTATATTTCCAATGTTTGGTTTTATGTCTAGTTTGCTACAATGTTTGCTATTGTAGGTTCAAACATTATCTTTTAACCAAATCAGTTAAAGTTTTATAATGAAATTTTGTCTTTTCAGTATTGGTAAGTAGTAAATTTGTTCCATTATTATGTTTTCAATGAGCAATCTGAACAAACATTTTTCAAGTTCTAGTCGGAGGAACTACCACTTCTATAAATAAGACATAAATAACTTTGTTTACTAATTTGGCGTCTGATTCATTTTTCAAGGTGTGGAATGAGCCTTGGATCCCCGTTATTCCGGTTAAGATGCCGATAACTTTGAACAAAATGAATTTTAGAGACCCCCAACTATTTATTAGCAGTAAGCCTAATCAAATCAACTTAAATCAAACTATTTATTAGCAGTAAGGCTAATCAAATCAACTTAAATCAAAGTACATAAAGACACTAGTCAAGAGAGAGTCTTCACCAAACAAATCATCTTCTTCTGGACATTTTCCTGCTCGTAGGAGGCTGCTTTGCAGTCACACACACCTCTGCAAACACAAAGCCGTTTTGCAACCTTATCAATTTGTTAACAATAATTATAAATCTCATCTATTATTTAAGTAATGAAAATAAAATCTTGACCTCGTTTTATCTTATTCTCTTCAAATATCTCTCTGCTTTCATGATATCATAGCCATGGGCTCTTATGAATCACGCAATATGTTATTCTGAAACTTACCGAAAAGAACTATTTTTGTGGAAATCTCAGTTTGAATCTTTTTTTTCTGTACAAATGCTTCTTGTCTTCATTACCGGAGCTGAACGACGACCTCCACTAATCATCTTTGTCAAAACTGGCGATGTCGTTACAGAAACCAACAATCCCGACTTCACACCCTGGTATAGATAGGATCAGATGGTCAGAGCTTGGCTGCTTGGGTCTCTCTCAAAGGAAATCATGGGAGAAGTCTACCATTTGCCATCTTCTCATGAGGTTTGGTTTGGACTGTCCAAATACTTTAATCGTGTTTCAGCATCTCGTTTGTTGAGCTTCAAAGAAAGTGCCAAAATCTCACTAAACAAAAAAAACCTATGGCTGAATATCTAAGAGGATATAAAAGAATATGTGATACTTTCAGCTCAATAGCACATCCAGTGATCATGACAAAATCTTTGGAGTTCTTAATGGTTTGGGAAAAGAGTATAATCCATTACTACCGTTATTGAAAGCTCTATGAACTCTTTCCCTGGTCCTACATATGGAGATGTCGTGTCTCAGCTCACAGACTTTGAAGACAAACTTTTAAACTATCAATCTGCAACCACGACAGTAACACCACACTTGGATTTTGCCACTGAAGACTACTATGCATTAGGCTATACACATCGAGGTAGAGGCTCTATTTCTCCTCGTGGGTTTTATAGAGGTCGTGGCTCTTATTCTACTCGAGGCCGAGGCTTCCATCAACAGATTCAGTCCTCTTATGCAGAACAGTCTCGAGGTGTGGCATGTCAAATATGTGGGAGATATGGCCATCAAGCTTTCAAATATTAGAAGCGGTTTGATCATTCTTTCCAAATAGAGAATGCTTCACATGCTCTTATTGCTCTCAAAGTATCTGATGAGGAAAATCACACAGGGAATGAATGGTACCCTGATATCGGAGCATCTTCCCATGTCACGCATTCAGCCCAAAACCTGTAGAATTCTCAGGCATATCGAGGTACAAATTCTGTCATGGTAGGTAATGGTGATTTTCTTCCCATTACACACATTGGCTCCATTGCATTACCCACATTGTCAGGTACGCTTCCCTTAGTAGATGTCCTTGTTTGTCCTGCGATTACAAAGAATTTGCTATCTGTATCAAAGCTCACCTCTAATTTTTTTTGCAAATTTACGTTTGATTGTGATCGTGTGATAATTAAGGACAAAAAGACCAAGCAGACTGTGACTCAGGGCAGAAGAAGTGAAGGGCTTTACATGCTGGAGAATCCTTAGTTTCTCACATTCTACTCCGCATGACAACAAACAACAAGTGTTGAAGTATAGTATAGGAGGCTGGGTCATCCGAGTAATCAGATTCTCAATATGCTATCTAAACAACCTCTATCATCATAAATAAGACTTCTTCCAAGCTGTGTGAATCATGTCAACTTGGAAAAAGTTCAAGACTGCCTTTTTTATCTTCTGAATTTGTTGCTTCTAGACCTGTTGAAAGAGTTCATTGTGACTTATGGAGGCCTTCTCCTATTTTATCAGTACAAAGATTTTGTTATTATGCAGTGTTTATTGATAATTACTCGAGATTCAGTTGGTTATACCCTCTGCGACACAAGTCTGATTTCTTTCTCATCTTCAAACTTTATCAACAACTTGGTGAGAACATGTTAAATCAGAAAATTAGCATGCTTTAATGTGAGAGGTGGAGAATTCATAAGTAAAGAACTCATAAATCATTTGGAAAACTGTGGAATCAGACAACTCATCTCATGTCCCCACACACCCCCAACAAAATGGGCTTGCCGAGAGAAAACACAAGCACTTAACCGAACTAAGTCTCTCAATGATGTTTGAAAGTAAAATGCCTCATCAATTCTGGGTTGAAGCCTTCTTCACAGCTAATTTTCTAAGCAATCTTCTACCTCATTCTGCTTTCAATCTCATTGTAAGTACATATGGGATTTTATTTGGAAAACAACATGTTTATACATCGCTTAGAACATTTGGCTGCACTTGCTACCCTCTTGTTCGCCCTTATACACAAACTAAATTTGATCCTCAATCATTAAAGTATGTATATTTGGGCTACAATGAGAAGTATAAAGGGTACCGATGCATCTACCATCCAACAGGCAAAGTCTACATTAGTAGACATGTTCTTTTTGATGAATTGCACTTTCTTTACATGGATGATTATAGCAGTTTTATTCCTCCATCAAAGACACCACTCTTAGCAGCTTGGCAGTCATCAACCAGCACAACCCACGGTAGTTTGTTTCCCCTGAACAACCAGCACAACCCACGGTAGAACAACCATCAAAAGAACATCTTCCTGCTCGTATTCCAGCAACATCTTCACAGCCTGCAACGTCACAACAACCTTCTTCAGCAGCACCTCTAATGTCTGATGTTGATGGGAGGGGAAGTTTTGGGTGTACGGCAGATATATATCCTGTTCCTATAGGCAACAACTTCCCCATCTCATCTAACATTCAAGATACTACATGTCTTTTTCAACTGAGTCATATTTATTCAGTCTTGACTCCTCCATCATCGCCAAATTCTGCTACCTCCTCATCACCAAAATCTCCATCTTTTTTTGTCTGTACAACCTATCAACAATCACTCCATGATAACAAGAGCCAAAGCTAGAATACTCAAACCAAATCCGAAGTATGCTATGAACACAATCGCATCATACATCCCTACAG
The DNA here is from genome assembly GCA_018901945.1 of Pugionium dolabratum. NCBI lineage: Eukaryota > Viridiplantae > Streptophyta > Magnoliopsida > Brassicales > Brassicaceae > Pugionium > Pugionium dolabratum. Next base: position 410,113 of record JAEVFF010000006.1, read on the forward strand.
AACCAAGATCAATCAAATCTGCTCTTAAACATCACGGCTGGCACAATGCAATGAAGTAAGAAATTGCCACAGACAAAGAAACTCACACTTGGGTCCTTCTGCCTCCCACATCTGACATGAACATCTTAGGATGTAGGTGGGTTTTTCGCACTAAACTCAATGTCGATGGCATCTTAGACAAACAAAGAGCACACTTGGTCGCAAAAGGATTTCTACAAGAAGAAGGTGTCGACTATGTTGAAACATATAGTCCTGTGGTTAAGATAGCCATGATAAGACTAGTGTTACACACAACAACATTGATGAAATGGAATATCCGGCAATTTGATGTCAAGAATGTCTTTTTTCATGGTGACCTTGAAGAAATAGTGTATATGGAGCAACATCCTGGTTTTATTGATCAAGACCATCCCACCTATGTCTGCAAATTAAGGAAAGCATTATATGGCCTTAAGCAGGCACTTCGCACATGGTTTGATAAATTCAGCAATCACTTGCTTGAATTTGGATTTCTTTGCAGCAAATCAGATCCATCCCTCTTCACTTTTGAGAAAGGTAACAATGTTATTCTTCTCTTATTGTATGTTGATGATATGATTGTTACAGAAATCAATTCAAATCTATTACAATCTTTCATCGACAATCTCAGCAACATATTCAAAATGAAGGACATGGGGAAATTACATTATTTTATGGGAATTCAAGTGACTTTTCAACAAAATGGAATGTTCTTATGTCAGCAAAAATACACAGAAGATTTATTAAACATTGCTGGAATGATAGATTGTGCCTCAGTTCCCACTCCTCTTCCCTTACAACTTGATAGAATCACGTTTGAAACAGAACCTTTTTCCGATCCCACTCGGTTTCGAAGCTTGGCTAGCAAATTGCAATATCTGACCCTGACTAGGCCAAATATTCAATATTCTGTCAACTACATATGTCAAAAGATTCATACCCCATCAATGGCAGATTATTCCCTTCTCAAAAGAATTCTACGATATCTAAAGGGCACTATACAAATGGGTTTGACCTTCTTCTCAGACATGGATTGTACCCTACGAGCATACAGTGACAACGATTGAGCTAGATGTCGCGAAACTCGTAGATCTATAGGGAGCTTTTGCACCTTTCTTGGTAACAACATCATCTCCTGGTCAGCCAAAAAACATCCCACAGTTTCCCAATCATCGACCGAAGCAGAGTACCATGCACTTTCTGAAACAACAACTGAACTCACTTGGATCACCTTTTTAATGCGTGACATTGGTCTTCCTCAACACTCAGTTCCTGAAATATACTGCGATAATCTCTCAGTTTTGTATCTATCTGCCACTCTTGCACTTCATAAACGTTCAAAACATATTGAAACCGACTATCATTATGTTCGTGAGAGAGTGGCTCTTGGGATTTTAACTATCAAACATGTTCTTGCAGCTGAACAACTTGCAGATACCTTCACCAAATCGTTGTTGATTGCTTCTTACACGTTTTTGAGATACAAACTTGGAGTTGATCATCCGATCACCTCAAGTTTGAAGGGGGGGGGGGGATATTAGCAGTAAACCCAATCAAATTAGCCCAAATCAAATTACATCAAAGACACTAGCCAAGAGAGAATCTTCACCGAACAAAGTATCTTCTTCTGGGCATCTTCTTGCTCGTACGAGGCTTCCCTGCAGTCACACACACCTCTGCAAACACAAAACCATTTTGCAGCCTTATCAATTTGTTAACAATAAAAGTATTTTGTCTCTTTTACAAGTTATCCTATATAAATGATTGTAAATCTCATCTATTATTTAAGTAATGAAAATGAAATCTTGAGCTCGTTTTATCTTATTCTCCCTCAAATATCTTCTGATTTCACTATTAGTACAAGATCCAATTAGGCAAGATTATAAATAATGGGATGTTCCATGTATTCTTAAACCATTCCAAGCAGAAATTTATACGGTCAAATCGGGTTACAAACTTGCCCGGATAATAAAACAAAGGAACGCAACCAAAATTTTTTTAAAACCAAATATCATATGTAGTTTGAGCCGTGCTTGGAAGGTTAAAACTTACGGCAAATTTTAACACTTTAATTGGCAAGCTCTACCAGGATGTATAGCTACGTGCCAATGCCTCGCTTTTCGAAACTTAAGTCGAAATGCCAGATGCACGCAATGCGGAACAAACGAATAAACGATCAACCATGTTCTTTTCACGTGTCCACCGATCCTCAAGTATGGACTTTATTGGATATTCCTTCCCTTCTGGATTGCATCTCAAATACATCTATATACCAAAACATAGATTTTCTCTTTTGGAGAAGATATTGGTAGTGTCGAGACGGAACGACTGGTGGTCGAGAAAACTGATAAGCCCATTCGAGCTTATTACCGGAGGAAATGGTGGCTGGAAAAGAGAAACAAAGGAAACAGTGGCGAATTCGCAGGAAACGAAGTTGGGGAAGAAAAAGACACATCAACAAATGTGGGCACGAGTGATGCACGTGACTTGGATAAGTGAAGCAAACCTTTAGATTCATCTTAAGAGTTTGCCGTTAGTTTTATTTTGAATAATAATCTTTTAAAGGGAAAAATCGTTTTGCTTTTGAGTTTTTCTTTTACGAAGAGTTTAGGGTAACCAAGCCTGCGTGCTTAATGAGAGAGATGTTAGAAAGAGTGCTTTGTTGTTTTGTCATTTTCAGAACGTTGTTATCCTTTTCTCATTCAATAAACGTATTATTCAGTCAACAATCTTAACAAAAACCCACCCGATGGTCAACTATATCGTACATGTTTGCAAAGTTAACCGAAAGGTCTTTTGGTCCAAAAAAGCATCTTTTAGGCCAACCCCTTGTGACCAGCCCCAATCTTTACATGAGTCACTGACTCGGGTGGGTCACTCTTTGATTTAAATGGTTGGACATCCGACCCGACTCGATCTTGAACCACCTAGTAGCCTCATCTCAACCTGATGGGTCCACTCATGTCTATTTAAGAAAAATAACCAACCAACTATTTGAATCACTTATGATCAATGAATTCTCCAGATCAATTATAAGGTTCTAACCCTAGAGAAGACACTTTAAAACCACGAGGAAGAACGAATATCTAGAAACAATAATATTTCCATTTTTTCTGTAGCTATATTTTTGCTTTCAAATTCTATGCCTTTGAATTTAATTTTATCATTGCGAATTAGTATAGTTTGTGGAATCATGACGTCTTGTTCGTGGGAGAAGCCTTAGTTTTCGTAAAGAAGAGCCTTTGAATTAAGTCTTTCTCCATTGAAACCGAGTGCATTGCCATCTCTACCATTTTCCATATGATCCATATGTCTTAAGTCTTAAGGCCTTGTGATTAATAGTAATAGTGAATTTAATCTGCGGATCATACTTTCTTCGATACATGGATTATATTTGTCTAAGTTTTAACTATATTGTTAAGTTCTAACATGCCATTTTCATGAGGTTATCTCTACCATATAGTCTTGGTAGGCCTGTCAAGCGGGTCAGACCCGCCCCGCCTGATCCGTCCCGCGGTGGGTTATGGATTTTTTTCCACAAATGTTTTTTACCCGTGAAACCCGCGAATCAATTTTTTAGATCCGTATCCGCCACGCATTAGTCAAGCGGATTTGGCGGGTTAGCAGGTGACCCGTTTCATTTTTCAAAAACTTTTAAAAATATTTAATAAATTTAATTAAACTAAAATATTTAATAAATTTAACTAAATTTTTTAAAAAATATTTAATAAATTTAATTAAACTAAAATATTTAATAAATTTAGCTAAAATTTTTAAAAATATTTAATAAATTTAATTAAACTAAAATACTTAATAAATTTAATTAAAATTTTTAAAAATATTTAAATAATTTAATTAAAACATTTAATAAATTTAATTTGTTTGGGTATAAATTAGTTTGGGCCTAAATTAGTTGAGCCTCAATTTGATTAATTAATTTGAGTCCAAAATTTGTGGTTACCCGCTAACTCACAAATTAAAAAATTGAAACCGGCACCCGCCTCGTTCTAACTAGTGGTCGACCCGCACCCACCCCGCATATGAAAAATTTTTTTTACTCGACCCGCAACCATCCCGCAGCGGGTCAAATGGGACAGGATCCGCGGATAAATACTCATATTGACAGGCCTAATTTAGAGTCCAAGATTACATACCCTGTAGATTCCTAATAAGTTGTTTTAATCTTTATAGCTCTTCGGAAAACAATCTGGAAAATGCTAAATCCAACCTAGATGTTCTTGTTAATGATCTACATTTCTACTGCTATTGCTGCTTGAGAGTCAAATCACATACTCAAATTATAATCGTGTGGATTTCACAGGAGGTAATATTAGTTCTTGACAAATAATCTGAACCGAATAAACTGAACCGAAAAACAGAAGTTGGTATTCGGTTATAAAAAATAACCGAACATATATTATTTTGAAAAACTATGGTTATTGATTACTAACCGAAACTAAACCAAAAACCAAAATAATACTCGAAAAATCGAATTATTTTTGGTTATTTTCGCTTATCCAGAAATATATCGGATATTTCAGATATTTTGGTTATTTTTAGTTTTTTTGGTTATGTTCGGTTATTTTTGGTTATTTTTACTTATTTTCGGTTATTTTGATTATTTTTAGTTTTTAAATTTAATAACCAAATCGACTGAAATCGAGATATGACCGAACCGAAATATAAAAATAATCAAATGGATCTTTAATCTTACCAACCAAAAAACCAAAAACAAAAATAACCGACCAAAACCAAAACGAATATCCGAATGTACATGCCTAAATAATATAGTTATTACAATACCATTTTCCTAACCAGTTGTTTGTAACACTTGATTTTGGCTATCTTGATGAAATTTCCTTTACAAATAGAAACATTAGAAGTGTTATCATCGTTTGTCTTCCGTTTTCTTTGCTACATATTGATATTGAAGTACTCCATTTGTGTAAGAATGTGGTAGGTATATAAAACTGTTTGCAGAATCTCGTTGTCTTGATGAATTTTCTTACACTTTCAATTGTTATTAATAAGATGTGTTTCTAGAAGAACTGAAGAAATTCCCAAAAGTCAAGTTGTGTCATTTTTTATAGGAATTTAGGTTCAATATTGGTGAAGAATGTCATCTCGCCTTAATTAACACACCTGCACCCAACCTTTCTCATTTCAAATCAAACCTTCTTACTAAGTTTTCTCATTAGTATCCAAGTAACATTAGTATCCAAGTAATATGATTGTTGGGAGAAAATAATTTTAGAAGTGGTGGAGAACATGTTTAATAAATTTTGAGAAAATAGAACTTTTAGAAAAAAGAAGAAGATTTTATCTATAGAAGAACTTGTTGTTTTATTGGAACAACTTATTTTTCTTTAAAACAACTTAATTACAAATGAGAAGGAAATGAGGTATTTATAGTATTCAAATTACAAAATATCTCAATATTGTAATCCTAAATCTATAGAGTTCTCTCATAATATCTTCATTATTTTAATATAATTATCTAGATATTTATTTTTAACAAGCTGGAAGATGATTCTAGATATTTTCAAAAATTTGGATCAAGTTTTACTTATGTCCAATTAATATTATTGGATCATTGATCCAATAATTAAACTTGACCCAAAATCAAGTTTAATTTTCAACATTCCCTCTTAAACTTGATTTTGTTATTCCAACTAGTTTAGATAAATGTGGACGACTACCTGGGTTAAACGAGAATCTTTTGATGCTTCTAGATGATTTCCAAGACATCGCTTCAGCTGATGACAAGTTGGATATATGAACTTCCTTATTTTGCATTAAGTTGACTCAATTTTGAAAATATGTGATATCTTCTCGATCTTGTGGGCAATTCTTTATCTTTTGGACTTGTTGGATATAAAACATAGCCAATATTCTCCAATTAGTTTTATAGCTTAGCTCTTTCTCGTTTGGCCAGAAATTGTTTTTATCGGGTTTCATTTGGGCTAGATAAGGCTTATGGGTCTTCTTGGGTTCTCTTGGGGTATTTTGGCTACCTTTGTGGGTGATGCTTGCATCATCAACGAACATGTTTTTTCATCTGCACATGTGATTGTTTGCACCGCTATCAGGGTAGCACTTTCGAACATCATCTTGTTCATCTTTTTTGTTAGCCATCAATAGCATCTCATTTTCTTGAATTTTTCTTTAACGTAGTTGGACTTCTCTTCAATTCGATTATTGATTGGAGCTTTATATTCGGAAGCATAATGTCCAAATTTTCCATAATTATAACATTTAATTTTTGATTTATCGTACCTTGATTTTTGATTTTCTCTCCCATGACCTCTTGATGAGCTTTCTCTTCTTTGGTTAGCATTGTTTTCAAAAGATCTCATACCTCTTCCATTTCCATAACCACGACCTCTTCCTCGGTATTGACCTCCACCACGTCTTGGATGGATTCGACCATTTTCTTCTTTATCAATATGTATCTTGAATACTTTATCTGTGATTTCTTCTTTATCAATATGTATCGTGAATACTTTCTCCGTGATTTCTTCTTTCTTCTTCTTTTTTTTTTCATAAGCTTGTAACGATCCAAGAAGTTGCTCTATCGTCATAGTCTCCAAATCATTTGTCTCTTCAATGACGATAACAATATGCTCGAATTTTGAATCTAACGATCTAAGAACTTTCTCCATTATTCTCATTTCATCTAGTTTCTCACTATTTCTTGTAAGGTTATCAGTAACCGTTAACACTATTGAGAATTAATCGGAAACTAGTTCACTTTCATTCATTTGCAAAGCTTCAAATTCTTTTCTTAGAGTTTGAAGACATACATTCTTAACTTCTTCCACTCCCTTATAAGAGATTTGAAGTTTCTCCCATGCTTTTTTGGCCATTTTTGCTTTGGCGATTTTATCGAATGTATCTTCATCTAAACCTTGATAAATTAGGCAGAAAGCTTTCTTGTCTCTCTTCCTTAGATCTCTCAAACTATCGTTTTGAGTTTGAGATAGATTAGCTTTATTATTTGATTCAATGAAGCCTTTCTCGACTATATCCCACATATCATGTGCTCCTAGAATTGCTATCATTCTAAGACTCCAATTGTCGTAGTTGCTCTTTGTGAGCATCGGAACTTGGAGGGGAAACCATTACTTGCCATCTCTAAAAGAGTATTATGGCTCTGATATCACTTTGTTGTGAGAAAATAATTTTAGAAGTTATGGAGAAGAAGTGTTGAGAAAATAGAATTTTTAGAAAGAAAAAGAAGATTTTACCTCTAAAGGAATTTGTTGTTTTATTGGAACAACTTGTTTTTCTTTAAAACAACTTGATTACAAATGAGAGGGGAATGAAGTATTCACTACAAGAAAACATCCATTTTGCGACCACGGAAGTGGTCGCAAAATGGTCGCAAAATTGGAATTTGCGACTACTTTGTGACCACCCAAAATAGTCGCAAATTCTTAGTCGCAAAAATATGTAATCGCAAATCAGTCACAATTTTGCGACTGATTTGCGACCACGGTAATAGTGGTTCAATTTGCGACTGATTTGCGACCAATCGGTGGTGACTACTTTTGTGACTACTTTGCGACTGAATTTCCATAACATTGCCACTGTTTTGCGACTATTTATTTTTTGCAAAATTTTGTGACTGATTTGCAACTACAAGAGCCACTACCATCGCAAATCAGTCCCAAAATTTTGTAACTGATTTACGACTACAAGAACCATAACATTCGCAAATCAGTCACAAAATTTTGGGACTGATTTGCGACTGCAGAGCCATGTAATCGCAAATCAGTCACAAAATTTCGTGACTCATTTGCGACTACTGTTAACACGCAGTCGCAAATTAGTGGCAAAAAATTACGACTGATTTGCGAATGATTATAAAATATTTGAAAAAAAATTTGTAGTCACAAATCGGTCCAAAGAAATTGAGTGATTTGGTACTGATTTGCGATTAAAACGGAATTAGATTAAAAAAAATTAATTAAAAATATTTTTAAATTATTTTGAAATAATTTTAATATTTTGAAATTAAAATTAAAATATATTATTAAAAAATAATAATTTTTAATTTTAATTCCTAAAAATTTTAGTAAATTATTATTTTTTGAAACCATTAATTATTATTAATATTATTTAGTAATTAATAATAAATATTATAATATTAAATATAAAATATATTATTGAAATCAATTATTTTAATTTGTATAATATTCTTTAAATTATAAATAATTTATTAAGTAATTATTATATTAAATACAAAGAAATTAAAAATTGAAAATCTAATTGTTATTAATTGAAATTTAATTTACAAAAAAAAAATTACAACTATTTCCGGCAGCGAAAATTGAAAATCCGAAGGCGAGGATGGGGTCGGGGTCGGAGCCGTCGAAGGTTCCCCTGGGCAATCGTTATCCTTCATATAGAAGGCGAATGCAGGATCCGTACATTGAAAATACCTGAGGAGCATCTTCTATTTGATTCCAAAATCTGCGCATTTTGTTCTACAACAAGCGCGTTTTGTTCTTGAATCATTACGTAGTCGGCGTTAGTGGATTGCAACCCACTACGCCTATCCTACAAATAGATGCGGTTCAGGCTACCGAGTCCGTAAAAACGACCTCGGTCATCCGCAACAGTAGACTACAAAATAATAAAAATAAAAATAAAATATTAAATTAAATAAATAAAATAAATATAAATAATGAAATATAAAAAAAATTTAATTTTTTTTTACCTGAATAAAGATCTCATTCTTCTCTTCTGGAGTCAGCTCAATTAGACGGGAACTACCATCAAACGTTTCTGTTGGATCGATCTTCACGATTGTCATCTTCTCTTGGATGTTATGTTCGTATGTTTTACAGATTTGTTTTGCTTTCAAATCTACAGACGAACCATCCGGTTTAGTGTAAGTCTTTATAAAGACCTCAGATATTGAGACATATCATCCCAAATTATGTTCCTTCACATAAATTGAAATAAATTTTATTTAAATAATAATTAAAATTTTAATTAAATTTAAATAATTCAAATTACTTACCATTTCCTGCTAGACATGGATGTAAGATTTTTGGCCCGATAAATTTTGTGCGGGCAAAGACCGTCCTGAGCAGAGTTGCGGTTATTAGAAGATTTACTACTACTCTCGTTACACGTTTCTCTTCTCTAATAATCTGTCATAATTTTGAACAGAGTTGGGGAAATCCATCGGAGACATTTGATGGTTGTATGAACCGTGCTCACCATCCCTTTTATCCGTCTTACGTAGACGGCCTCAAACTTTTTTCGTACCACCGGGGTGATCACAGTATCTAAGGTGTACGATTGGTTGAAATTAAATTATATAATATTAATATGTATTTAAATATTATAAAATAAATAAAATTAAGAAAAAAAAATTAACTTATCGCAAACTCAATAAAATATTTTTTCTGCCTGTCATCAGGTACGACCATCCAACTTAAGTAGGGGCCGTCAAATTTATTTTTCAAATTTTTTGAAATTTGACGGGTAATACCTCCGTTATTGCGGTCAAACATAATATTTTTATTATTCACAAAAATTTAAATTTCATATTAATATATTAATAAATTTTTAATAATTATTTATAAAAAATAAAAAAAATACATTACCACGTTGAATTTGGTGCCGACATTGGAGACATCACTGTCAAATATTGATCGCGTTCCGAAATTTTTAACAAACTATCAAGAGTGATAGTTTGTTACTCCGTTTCTGTTTCGGACTCGGGAATATCTTGCTTCTCATGTTCTTCTGATTTCTGAAACCGTGGAGCAGTTTGGGTTTTAGGAACGAAATGAGGGGTAAACGTATATTGGGGAGGGAGGCGGGATGCTGCTCTATTAGCGAAGGGTTTAACATGTTTTGCGACTGATTCGCGACCACCATTAAAATATTCGAATAAATTACACATGCACGAAAATCAATGACAAATTTACGACTGATTTGTGACCACCAGTAATAATTGTGACTGAAATGCCAACACAATGTTAATGCAGTGGCAAAGTGGTGGCAAATCAGTCATAAATAATACCCTAAACCATAATTTTTTTTTGATTTTGGTGAATAATTTGAATTATATAAGAGTGATTACTTAATTATAAGTTGTACAAATTTCAATTACTAAGAAAACAATAACAATTACCAAATTTTCAAATAATTTACCTAAAACACTTAACAAATTTACTTAACTTTATAACTGTTATATACATTTCAAATGTTCTCTAAAATTTAAATAATTACAAATATGATTTTCAATATATTTGGTCATTTATAATGGTTAGTAGTCACATAAAAATGGAAATATAAGTTCTAAATGTAGAAAATATTTAAGAAAATTGTGAATTTACCATATGTGATCGCAAATCAGTCACTATTTCGCGACTGATTTGCGATCCATATCAAATTTTGAGTTAGTGGCCGCAAATCAGTGGCAAATTTGCGACTGATTTGCGATCACCAGTAATAATTGTGAGTGAAATGCCACCACATTGTTAGTATAGTGGTAAAGTAGTGGCAAATCAGTCACAATTTGTGTCATAAAACCTTAATTATATGGTTTTTGGAAATAAATTGAATTATATAAGAATCAAATGTCAAAATACATAAAACAATAATTATATTTATTACATTTATTCGTACTCTTCATCATCTGAAAATGAAATATTATATTGAAATTCATCTTTTAGTTCCGCATCTTCGACATCAAAATCAATTTGTTCCATATGATTAACTCTATCGACCAACCGATATATTTCTATCTCTTGAACAACCATTACCTCTTCATCATTTTCTTGTTGCAATAGGCCAATCTCGTATTTGTTTTTGTATTTCCTCAAAATGTTAGATCTAGGATTAACTTTTAAAACACTGAGCCATGTTTGTGCGGATAGGGAATATAACAAACTTGATCTGCTTGAGATGCTGATACATCATAATTAATGAAATATAAATTACTTATATATTTTTAACAAAATTAATTATAAAGTTAATTATTTACGTATACGTATCGAGAATAAATGGTTCGTATTTGTAGTATTTCCTCGATGATATGACATCAATGACGCCATTTTCCGACTTTCGAGTACCTTTCGAAAGCGTAAGATCGTACCATTCACATTTAAAAAGCGTGATATTCAAATTTAGGAGGCCGACATACTCAAATTGAATGATATCTGTTAAAATCCCGTAGAAATCAGTTTCATGAGATGCATATAATTGTCTCATTTCACACAAATACCGTAGTTACATGTCTTTCTCCTATGTCCATGTTTATTCGTGTGAAACATATAACCTCTTGTAAAATAGATCGGCCAAGTTGACGCTTTATTCATCGGCCATTGAACTAATTATTGAGCCCATATAGGAAAGACGCGTGAATATGTGGAAGTGCATGAATTGACCTATGATCATATATATATAAAATTAAAGTTAGTATTTCAAAATTAATAAATTTAATATAATATACATGTCAAATAATTAAACATACATAATCTATAACCCATATGTGGAAATGTTCCTCTCTTTTCGATGAAATGTCATCTTCCGAAAGATATGGATACGTACATCGAATGTAATCTTCAAACATGCTACAAAAGTAAATATGAAAATTAATATATATTGCTTGATACAATGAACTGAAATGTAATAAATACAATTAATTGTTTTCATATACCTCTCTAGTGGCCAAAATTATTCACAATTCCATAAAACATATGTATGTGCATATTTATATTCTTTTTCACAGAACCATATTTCTTTACATTTAGCACTTGAACGACCCATATGCGTAAATATATCTGGTACTCCGGTATCCGAATATACAAGAACGTCACCTTATCGAATCTTGTAGACCTGTATATATATATTATATTAATTACACGATATATCAATACGAAAATTTTCCATTCATAATAAAACAAGTAATTAATATATATAATAATTAATTTATGGTACCTGTTTTTTGTGCGTATGTGGACAACAAAGTAATGTTCCGAGAAGCAAGATATCTCATCATTCACATATGATTCAACAATCGACCCTGCAACATATCGTTTGTTCTTCGCTTTGTTTTTTCAGTTTTTTTAAAAAACCTTTCAAATGGATACATCCACCTATATTGCACAGGTACATCCAGTTCAGCTTCGTATGGTAGATGTACAGGAAGATGTTCCATGACGTCGAAAAATAAAAGCGGAAAGATCTTTTTCAAATTGCACAAAATTATGACTATGTTTTCGTTCAGAATTCGGACATGGTTTTGTTGTAATGATCTGGAGCATAAATTACGAAAAGATCCTCCAATCCCTATATATATTACCATCGACAAATAATTATTACATGCAATTATTATTAATTTACGTACTTCCAATTAAAATATATTTATTACTATATATACCTGATAATGCTAGATGAACGTTCTGTAGTAAAAGTTCTACAAATATAAAAGGGAGAAACCTTTTCATAAAAACATGGCAGTCATGGCTTTTCATGCCCGAGAACTTTAGCCAATCCATATCCACACAATTTGATAAATATGCCGCATAGCCGTCCAGAAATTTGACATCATTTTTGATACATTTCAATAACCGTTCTTTCGCTTTTTGTGTCAATTGAAATATAGGGAATGGAGCATTACCTTGACCATTTACGTGCAACTCTTTTCAAGAGCAAAACTTCGCAATATCCAACATTGACTTAACTGTATCTTTTGATTTCTCTTTCACATTCATAACAGTATTAATGATGTTATCGAAGAAATTCTTCTCTATATGCATAACATCAAGATTCTGTGTTAAGATCCGTCTAGTACGGCAACTCCCAAAATATACTTTCTTTGTGCCAATTGTGCTAGCTGCCGTAACCTTATTCTTTACTTTCATGACCGTTTCCTCCGCAGTCAGATGTTCTTAGAGGATTGATAGTTTTTATTCGCTCGTATAAAACTTGTTCGTCTGCCAATGATTGTGGAGGATAGTCATTCAAAGCGTGATTCCATTTTAAAAAATTTGTTTTATTTTTCCGTAACGGGTGATCCTTAGAAAGAAACTTTCTATGACAATCAAACCAACACGTATTTCTCCCATTTGGTAATTGAAATGCTTTCGTATCATCCATAGTAATTGGACAAACCAGTCTTCCATGCGTTGTCCATGCTGATAACATTCCATAAGCGGGAAAATCGCTTATCGTCTATAGTAACACGGCTTTTAGATTGAAATTTTGGTTCAACGATACATCGTATACATCAAATCCCGTAGACCATAATTCTTTCAACTCATCAATCAAAGATCGGAGGAATATATCCAGACTAGCACGCAGATGATTTGGCCTCGAATTAAGAATTGTTAGAAAAAAATACTCTTTTTTCATACACATGTCCGGTGGCAAGTTATATGGAGTGATAATCTCAAATGGATTGAATCCATCAATACATAAGCCAAGATAAACGTTTCGAGACATCCCAAATGGATTGAATCCATCAGTACATAAACCAAGATAAACGTTTCGAGATTCAGTAGCAAATCTAGGATGTAGATATTGAAAAAATTTCCACTTTGCAGCATCATATGGATGACTCATTTCTCCATATTCTGCTTTATGCTCTGCGTGCCACCTCATTGCCTCTGCGGTTTTCTCGATTTGATACATTCTTTTAAGTCTATCACCTATAGGTAAATACCACATACGATTGAAAGGTATTTTTGTTCTACCCTCGCTTGGCTTATATCGGGGGGAATCGCAAAATTTGCATTTTTCCCATTTTTCATCTTCTTTCCAAAAGATCATACAATTATGAACACACACGTCAATTTTATAAAACGAAAGGCTTAAATTTCGCATCAATTTTTCGGTTTCATAATTTGAACCTGTTGCATGATTCTCCTCGGGCAAATATTCTGTAAACAACTCCGCCCAATAATCCATATATTTTTCTGGTAAATTAAAATCAGACTTGATGTTCATGAACCGAGCAGCTAAAGATAACTGTGAGTGCCCTTCATGACAACCATCATACAATGGATTTTTTGCAGCTTCTAACATGTTGTAAAAAATTTTGTGCTTCTTCATTAGGCCGTTTTTCTTCATTATAATTATATTTTTCTTCGTTCTGATTATAGTACTGATGACCATCAGTCGTTGTCTCACAAGATGCATCCGTCACCATTTTAACATATCTATTACCAGATGTACCAACTGTTTCATCACTAGTAATATCACGCGTACCTCCCTGATTTCTTTGGACATCACCCCGACTAGTACTCGTCCCTAATTGAACATTTAGCTCTTCTCCATTTTTATACCAAATATAATAATTTGGCATAAATCCTCGACTATATAGATGACTTCATATTTTCCGTCGCAAAATAAATTTATCATTTTTGCAATTAGTACAAGGACATAAAAACTTACATCCGCTACTTTGAGCTATTGATTGACTACTTGCAAAATTCATGAACTGCTCCATGCCTTGTAGAAATTACGCCGATAAATTTCTTGATTCATTATCAATACTTTTGTACATCCAATCTCTCGAATTATTATAATTTCCCCACATGTTTTAAGATTTTTTTTTCTTTCGATTCTACAAATGAAAGAATGGGATGGTGCATATATATACAATATTTTGCCACTACTTTACCATTACTTTGTCACTGGTTTGCCACTACTTTGCGACTACAACAGTGTAGTCACTTAAATGTCGTTATACCTAACACGCACATGTTTTTTATGTTGGCACTTTACCACCACTTTGTGACTGAAGAGCCACTACAGAATGTAGTCGCAAATTGGTCGTATTTTTAGCGACCAATATACGACTAACAAGTGTTTTTCCACATGTAGTCACTAATCAGTCACTATTTTACGATTGATTAGCTACTACATAAATCAGTCGCAAAAAGTCGCATTTCAGTATCTAAATGGTTGCGTATTACGACCAATATGCGACTACATGTTTTGGTTACACTTTTGCGACCACTTTGCGACTACTTCTCCGTAGTCGCAAAGTGGTCGCAAAATCGTGGCAAAAGTGGTCGCAAATTTTGCTACTACGTATGTGATCGCAAAATGCAGTGGCATTTTGGCAATTTTCTTTTAGTGATTTATAGCCTCCAAGTTAAATATCTTAATATTTTAATTATAAATATAGAGAGTTCTCTCATAATATCTTTATTATTTTAATACAATTATCTAGATATTTATTTTTAAACAAATGGAAGATGATTTTAGATATGTTTTAAAATTCGGATCAAGTTTTACTTAATCCCAATTAATATTATTGGATCATTGATACAATAATTAAAGTTGACCCAAAATCAAATTTAATTTTCAACAATGATTTCATTTTCTTAATATAATACTATTACAAAATGAGACACCTAATTTTCGAATAATAATGTAGAAAAATTATGTTGTAAATATGTAGTTTTGAAAATGATAAAATAATTATTCCAGTTAATTTTGCTCTATAGTAGGAATAGGATCCACATGAAACATGAATCTAACACATAATCACTCATAATGGCTAACATTAGTAAAATAACATAAACATTATTACATCAACTACAAAAAAAACTAATATCTATATATAATATTTACATTCTCATAGAGAAAGAACTCGTATGTACTTTTTTTTCTAATTTCATATATTATTTATCTTACTGAAAATATATTATTTTTAAAAAAATTTATCCACTACCATGTTTTAGAATTGATGTTTTTATCTTTTATTTTTTTTAACTTTTATAGTTTTACTTATTTGATTAAAACTTTATTTAAATTTGGACACATGACACAATCTAAATTAAAAAAAAAAAGACTCATATCAAAAGTTACAATTGTAATTGTTGAGTTTTTATCCGATCAATGGAACTTTTAGATTGAATTGACTTTCTTTATGATTATCTTGGAGTGATGATATAAGTGTGTAACAAAAATAAAGAACAGAGCACACCACGATATACGAGTTTGACTTAGCCATAATGGTTAAGTCTACGTATTGCCGAAAACTTTTCTATAAATCCAGTAAAGAGTAATATCGAGTTTACAAGAAGTTTGTTACAAAACTTTCTTGTTCTCTTAGCTCTCTCTTTCTGTCGTACTTAATTAATCACTCTACACTTCTTACAGTTCGACGACATATAAATATGTGTATAGAATCTGAATTTTGGCTTTTCAATTTGTCTTTACATAACTCGTTGACAATTCGAGCGGTGTCTGAATACTTTCCCAAAACAGATAGGTCTTTGCGATTAGTCCCGAGATGAGCAACAAAGAGTTGTCTTTTTGTTAATTTCTCAGATCTCCTTCTTGGGCGATCTCAGTGCAGAAGTTACAGACTTGTTCTTGTGTGCCAAAGCTTGTCTCTTCTTTTTGAAGAACCTTCTTCTCCAATTAGAGTCTTTGGCCTTTTCATTCCGAACCAACAAATGTCTTCTCCTTACCGCGGTTTAAGGATAATGGTATAAACCAAAATTATACCGGAGATGTGAACCCACAACTAACAAAATTTCTCTTTCACTGAAAAATCTCCTTCTTCCTTTTTGATTTTTGGATTCTTTGTTTTCTGTAACTCTTGATTCTTAGTTAGAAACAAAGCCAAGAAAGTTGCTGGGAATCCTCAAACTTGCTTACATTCACTGTTTTGGTGAGAATATCAAGTGGGTTTTTACCTCCTTTTATCTCCTTTTGCTGCAAAATCTGAGTCACAATAACCAGTTACTTCATATTTGTTATGTTTTCTGAAACACAATATCTTCTCCTTGGTTTGCTTGATCTATCTCAAAACCCATTTTACGGCTTGCGAGTGTTATCTGTTGGGCTTCTCCATGTATATGCTGATCAATCCTACATGATAAGCAAGATCAACTTGAGTACCTATCATTACATACATTATTGAGCCCACTACACTTGCATAAGGTACAATGTTCATGTATAGAACTTGATCCTCTAGTTCTTCTACTGTGACAGCTTTAAGTTTGAAATGAACTCCCATAAGAGTTGATACTCTCTTTGAGTGTTCCATGTTGAAGATTTTCAGAACCTTATTCAGATATTACTTTTGAGATAACAACTAAAAAATCCCTTTTTTCATGTCTTTTTTCATGTCTTTCATCTCAAACTCTGATTTCAGATTTTGAATCTCTTTACCATCCTTGCAGGCTATTAATATATAATCCACATCGGATAGCAGAAAGATAGCTGTCACTAGTTAATTTCTGATAGTAAACACAATGATCGTCGTAACTTCCTAGAAATCTAGCTTTGATCATAAATAAATCGAAAATTTGGTTCATTGTCTAGGCGATTGATTTAGACCATATAAAGACTTTTTTGGGAAACAAACTAAATCTGAACCTTGCTCATACCCTTCTGACAAATCCATCAGAATGTATTCCTCTAGATTTCCATAGAGAAATATAGTTTTAACATCTATCTGCTCCAACTCTGTATCATTATCAACACTTCATGAAAGAATTAATCTGATAGAGACATATTTGAATACAAGAGAGAATATCTCCTACTAGTCTATTCCTTCTCTTAAGTAACCCTTTGCAACTAATCTAATTTTGAATCTTGGCTCTTCAAACTCTTTCATTCTTGATTTTCTTTTGAACACCCATTTACATCCAATTATCTTCTTGTCTACAAGTTTATGAGCTCAAAGATTTTGTTTTTGACCTGGGATTGCATTTCTTCTTTCATATCAGCTACCCTCTTAGCCTAATATGTGTCTTTTCTAGCTTCTTAACAACTAATATTATACATTATATTGTATATTATAAATCCGAAAACCCTATTCTCTTATGATTCTACACGAACCCAAAATTGATGTATGTTGGTGATTGGTTACAAATAGAATAGATTAGTTTCACGGTGTCTTTTTTTCTTTGTTAAGAAGATTTAGGTTGTGTATATGTTGATAATGACATGTAAATGCATTTATAGGTCACCCACAAAAGTTATTTTTTGTCTAACGTCTTTGATATGAATTTTCAACCATCTTTTCCATTCATAGAAAATGTTAATTTTGGGGTGCTTTTTCTATTTTATTCAATGCATTAGACGCCATGTTCGAATACGCGTTAGCCGTTAGTCGGGCAGATTATATGGGCCTAACGCCTAAAAAATATCAAGGATTAACGGTGATTACATGGGATCTAGTTTTTGACTTATTTATTATCTTATATATATGATAATTCATAATTATTTATAAATATATACAAATTTATGTTTACGATTGCATAAAACACATTACAACTAAATTTAGATCCAATATGTTATGATTTTTTATTTAACTTATCAATATAAGTTAAACTAAATTCTCATCTGAATTTTAAAAAAAAATATTTAAAAAATAAAAATAAATTAGGCGGCTACGCGTCCATCTAGACGGAATATATGGACAAAAATCAGATATGTAATTTATTTGACCGATTTGAACAAAATCGCCGCGGTTGGATGGTGCCTAGACGGCCGATTTTTTTAACATGGACGTATTTAGTATTGACTCAATTGACTTTCTTATAGAAAAATATGGATACTAATATATATGTTTATAATTATCATTTCCAAAAAGATTCGAATTAAAAACCTCTTTTTTAGAGACCATTACACCACAAACTATTTGATGAAAAATATATTTTTAGTTCTTTTTCTTGTCTTTTTAAAAGAGCAAAACTCTAAAATAATAAATTTTAAAAATAATATTATTAGTTTAAATATCTAATAATATCACAAATTTAAAATTAAACTATATTAAAATTTTATTTTAATAGAAAAAATTAAATCCTAAATTGGAATAAAAAATCTAAATATAATATTTTAAGTTTTTAATAATTTACTTAGAGTAAATAAATATTTTTTATATAATTATTTATGTTATTTTTAGAATTTTAGTTTTTTATAATGCTAGATTTAGAACAAAAATTTTAAAATATGTTATTTTAAAGTATTATTTTAAAAAAAAAATCTACTAATTAATAATGAAAGTTTTAAACAATGCAAACGAATATGAGCATAATCCATGTACAAAAACGTGTCTGACAATTCTAAACAATAATGTTGTAGAAATTATTTAAATTAGTAATTCTTAGAAATAATAGTTTGTAGATATATTTCGTTATCTCAAATAAAGAGAGCAGAAAAAACGTACACGGAAAACGAAGGTTATTTTATTTTTTAGATTTAAATGTTTGTTTGTTTGGAGAATCTGTTCCCCTCAGAGTTATTAAAGTGAGTTTGTCTGTTTGTGACAAATAACGCGTTTTAGGGTTTAACGTTACAATATTATTCCATTTGTTGACTTTGACTATTTTTACTTTTTAATAATATTTTTGGGACAATCCCTTCAATTATTAAATTTGGAATAATATACTTTATCTTATTTTATTTTATTTTTTCTCGTAATATAATTAAAAATCTTTGAAGCCGCAATCATCGGTAGATGTTCTCACTGGACATAAGAAAACTCCATTTTTAAAGTCAACCGGTTGTTTTTCCTATTCACTCCACCTTTATTCTTCAATTGATATATATGTATATATATAATTTTTATTTTACTATATTACATATCTGAATAGTTTATTTATTTGTATAACAGAATATGTAGGAGAAAGTAAGTAAACTAGTGGTTATACCATCTTTACTTTCATATCAAAAGTGTGAAATCTATCTCAAACATGTGAAATACATCCCAAATATGTAAATTTTGATCTACCATTTCTCCGTATGAACGTATTAAATTTTTGTACGAAAATATTGGGTTATTGGATCGGTGCGTTATAGTACATGTGACTAAAAATAAATCGAATGTGCATCTGTATATGATTTCTAAAGAATAATAACTTGAAAGTAGTATATTTTAAATTTTTTGTTTTAAATATGTCACAATAAAATTAAAATTTCAAAAATAGTATAAATAATTATATAAAAGTATTTATTTACTCTAAATAAATTATAAATAAATTTAAAATATTATATTTGAGTTTTTTTCAATTTAGGATTTACTTTTTCTATTAAAAAAGTTTTTATGTATTTTGATTTTAATTTTATTCTATTATTGAAAATTTAAAATAATGATATTATTTTTAGAATAAAAATTTTAAAAATGCTATTTAGAAAATTGTCTATTTTTACATACCAGTAATATACCAAATTCATATAAAACATTTTATACAAAGAAAATAATTATAACATAGGAAAACTTATATATATTTATTATAGTTGTATCGTTTGTTGGTTGGTATATTGGATTTCACTAAAGAAGTAACAATAATAATTATTTCAAATCATATTGTAATTTCTACCTACAGTGGAAGTTCTAAACCTTTAGTCTGATTTGAATTAAGGAGTTCGTCATTCGAAAAAAATACAATTAGATGAAGAACCATTTCGGTACCATATGTGTTTTGATTTTTAAATATAATCATATATATAACACTTACTTTAGTAGATATATTAACATACCGGGCAAAATATACCTTTACTTTACCTAAGCACTTTGTAATAATACGAATGCACATATGGCTTGGACCGACGGCTAGCTAACTCTTTTCAACTATATTCTTTTCAGTATTGATAAGTGAAATGAACATATGTTTAAAATCTCCTGAGTTTAGTCTTGAGCTTTTAGGTTTTGAAATTCAGTATGGTCAAATGGCGTTATATCAATATAGATAAGTTAGGTAGATACTTTTTTTTGTCATATCAACCACAATGCATCGATGTAATAATCCAATATTTTTATATAAAAATTTAATATATTCATACGAGAAAATATAGAATCAAACTTCATACTTTTGAGATTGATTTGTGCAACCATTAACCAACTTACTCACCATAAATAGATAGAATAGATAATTGGTTCAAATTTAATTTATATGTTTTTGCGATGTCTGGATATCGATTCATCGATGGTTTGTTTAAATTGGTTACAAAAGATGATCGATATCGTTTTGAGCACTTTGCCTCGACCGGGATCTTCTTACTCCGATGTGGAATGCCAAAGTTTTTTAAGACTCCATCAATCGGAAGTTACTAGCGACCTAGGTTCTTTGTACATGATTCGTGTTAGTTGGCACGACAGTGTTCCGAGTCTAGTTCAACATGTAGTTCATCGTCATTTGGAAAGTTAGATTTAGGATTTTTCTACAACGGGATAACTTGACGGAATAGAACAGTAGATTGTTTCTGCATAAAACTTATGCTCTGCTAATTTCCCTTAGATGTGGGTCGCTATTATTCTCCACTTTCCCATCCTCTCGGATACTTGATTTGAACACACGTTCTCTGTTGATTTGGGATTGCCATTATATCCCATTTCAATCATATCCATATCTTTTGTGTTTGAAGTTGAAACGTATTCGCAGTAATATAGTCAAAGTTGAACAAACACCGATCTCATCCATGTCCCATGTGCATACAACACATGTTTACGACATAAATGCTACATTCATATCATACATAATATTAATGAATATAATTTGGGAAAGTGAGATAAATTCAGTATAGCACTTGTTTAAAAAAGCATACCGAAGTATTAGACCCTTTTAGTCACTAATCGCACTACACTTACATATATGTGTGTGCGTGAGAGATACTTCTTTTCCATTTTTTATAGTATATTTCCTTTCAGAAAAAATTTAAGCAATACTTTAGTCAATAATATATATATATAAGTCTTATTCTTTTCGTCATAGTCGTAGGTGGTTGTAGCTAAGCATGCGACTGCTGTTAATATTGTGGTTGTGATTGCGGCATATATTGTTCGTTTGTTTACTGTCAGCGGTTACAATTGCGGTTGATTATAGATTTCTAATCGCATCGTTATTTTAATTAACGGTCAAAAAATTGCGATGCAATATACACTACAAGAAAACTGCTAATTTGCGACTACATACGTGGTCGCAATTTTAGCGACCACATTTGCTATGGTTTAGTGACTAATTTGCGATTACGGCGAAGTAGTCGCAATAAGTGTAGTCGCATGTTGGTCGCAATACGCAACCAATTAGCGACTGAAATGCGACTGCCTTGCGACTGACCTAGGGAGTCGCTAATCAGTCGCAAAATAGCAACTGATTAGCAACTACATATGGAAAATCAGGTGGTAGTCGCTTATTGGTCGCTAAAAATGCGACCAATTTGCGACTACGTTATGTAGTGGCTCTGCAGTCACAAAGTGATGGCAAAGTGCCAACATAAAAAATATGTGTGTGTTAGGTATAACGACATTTAAGCGACTACATTGCTGTAGTCGCAAAGTAGTTGCAAATCAGTGGCAAAGTAGTGGCAAAATGTTGTATATATATGCACCATCCCATTCTCTCATTTGTAAAATCGAAAGAAAAAATTTATTTAAAACATGTGGGGAAATTATAACAATTCGAGAGATTGGATATACAGAAGAATTGATAACGAAACAAGAAATATATCGGCGGAATTTGCACAAGGCATGGAGCAGTTCATGAATTTTGCAAGTAGTCAACCTATAGCTCAAAGTAGCGGAGGTAAGTTTTTCTGTCCTTGTATTAATTGCAAAAATGATAAATTTATTCCGGGACGAAAAATATGGAGTCATCTATATAGTCGAGGGTTTATGCCAAATTATTATATTTGGTATAAACATGGAGAAGAGCTGAATGTTCAGTTAGGGACGAGTACTAGTCGGGGTGATGTACAAAGAAATCAGGGACGTGATTGTAGTAGTGATGAAACAGTTGGTATATCCAGTAATAGATATGTTGAAATGGTGACGGATGCATTTCGTGAGACAACGACTGATGATCATCAGTACTATAATCAGAACGAAGAAAATTATAATTATAATGAAGAAGAACGGCCTAATGAAGAAGCACAAAAATTTTACAACATGTTAGAAGCTGCGAAAAATCCATTGTATGATGGTTGTCATGAAGGGCACTCACAGTTATCTTTAGCTGCTCGGTTTATGAACATCAAGTCTGATTTTAATTTACCAGAAAAATGTATGGATTCTTGGGCGGAGCTGTTTACAGAATATTTACCCGAGGAGAATCAGGCAACGGGTTCATATTATGAAACCGAAAAATTGATGCAAAATTTAGGCCTCCCGTTTTATACAATTGACGTGTGTGTTCAAAATTGTATGATATTCTGGAAAAAGATGAGAAATGGGAAAAATGCAAATTTTGCGATTCCCCCCGGTATAAGCCAAGCGAGGGCAGGACGAGAATATCTTTCAATCGTATGTGGTATTTACCTATAGGTGATAGACTTAAAAGAATGTATCAAAGTGAGAAAACCGCAGAGGCAATGAGGTGGCACGCAGAGCATGAAGCAGAAGACGGAGAAATGAGTCATCCATATGATGCTGCAGAGTGAAAATTTTTTCAATATCTACATCCTAGATTTGCTGCTGGATCTCAAAATGTTTATCTTGGCTTATGTACTGATGGGTTTAACCCATTTGAGATGTCTCGTAATCATTCATTATGGCCGGTGATTATCACTCCATATAATTTGCCACCGGAGATGTATGAAGAAAGAGTATTTGTTTCTAACTATTTTAAATTAGGAGCCAAATCATCTGCGTGCTAGTGTGGACATATTCCTCCGACCTTTGATTGATGAGTTGAAAGAATTATGGTCTACTGGAGTTGATGCATATGATGTATTATTGAACCAAAATTTCAATCTAAAAGCTGTGTTACTTTGGACGATAAGCGATTTTCCCGCTTATGGAATGTTGTCAGGATGGACAACACATGGAAGGCTGGCCTGTCCAATTTGTATGAATGATACGAAGGCATTTCAATTACCAAATGGGAGAAAGACGTGTTGGTTTGATTGTCATAGAAGGTTTCTTCCTAATGGTCACCCGTTATGGAAAAATAAAACAAATTTTTTAAAAGGGAAACACGCTTTAAATGACTATCCTCCACAATCATTGATAGGACAACAAGTTTTATACGAGCGAATAAAAACTGTCAATCTTTTAAGAACATCAGAGTGCGGCAGAAACGGTCATGAAAATAAAGAAGAAGGTTATGGCAGCTGGCATAATTGGCACAAAGAAAGTATATTTTGGGAGTTGCCGTACTGGACGGATCTTAACCTTCGACATAATCTTGATGTGATGCATATAGAGAAGAATTTTTTCGATAACATCATTAATACTGTTATGAATGTGAAAGAGAAATCAAAAGATACAGTTAAGTCAAGGTTGGATATTGCGAAGTTTTGCTCTCGAAAAGAGTTGCACGTGGATGGTCGGGGTAATGCTCCATTCCCTATATTTCGATTGACCCAAAAAGCGAAAGAACGGTTATTGGAATGTATAAAAAATAATGTCAAATTTCCGGATGGCTATGTGGCAGATTTAGCAAATTGTGTGGATATGGATGGACTAAAGTTGTTGGGCATGAAAAGCCATGACTGCCATGTTTTTATGGAAAGACTTCTCCCTTTTATATTTGTAGAACTTTTACCACGGAACGTTCATCTAGCATTATCAGCTAAATATAGTAATAAATATATTTTTAATTGGAAATACGTAAATTAATAATAATTACGTGAACTAATTAATTATCGATGGTAATTAATATATATATATATAGGGATTGGAGGATCTTTTCGTAATTTATGCTCCAGATCATTACAACAAAACCGTATCCGAATTCTGAAGGAAAACATAGTCATAATTTTGTGCAATTTGGAAAAGATCTTTCCGCCTTCATTTTTCGACGTCATGGAGCATCTTCCTGTACATCTACCATACGAAGCTGAACTTGGGGGACCTGTGCAATATAGATGGATGTATCCATTTGAAAGGTTTTTTAAAAAACTAAAAAGCAAGGCAAAGAACAAACGATATGTTGCAGGGTCGATTGTTGAATCATATGTGAATGATGAGATATTTTATTTCTGGGAACATTACTTTGTTGCGCACATACGCACAAAAAACAGATAACCTAAATTAATTGTTATGTTTATGAATTAATTATTTTATTATATATGAATGTAAGTAATATAATATATATAAACAGGTCTACAAGATTCGATGAAGGTGACGTGCATGTATATACGGATCCCAGAGTACCGGATATATTTAAGCACATGGGTCGTCCAAGTGGTAAATGCAAAGAAATATGGCTCTCTGAAAAAGAATATAAATATGCACGTGCATATGTATTACGGAATTGTGAATATTTTCGGCCACTAGAGAGGTATATGAAAACAATTAATTGTATTTATTACATTTCAGTTTATTGTATTAAGAAATATATATTAATTTTTAATATTTACTGTTGTAGCATGTTTGAAGATCATATTCGATGTACGTATCCATATCTTTCAGAAGATGACATTTCATCGAAAAGAGAGGAAGAGTTCCACATATGCGTTAGAGATTATATATGTTTAATTAATTATTTGACATGTATATTATATTTTATTTATTAATTTGGAAATACTAATTAAGTTTAATTTTTGATATATGATCATAGGTCAATTCATGTACTTCCACAGATTCACGTGTCTTTCCTATATGGGCTCAAGAATTAGTTCAAGGTCCGATGAATAAAGCGTCCACTTGGCCGATGTATTTTACAAAAGGTTATATGTTCCACACGGAGAAACATGGACATAGGAGAAAGACATGTAACTACGGTATTTGTGTGAAGGGGACAATTACTCAGATGCATCTCATGAAGCTGATTTCTACGGTATTTTAACAGATATCATGCAACTTGAGTATGTCGGACTCCTAAATTTGAAGATCACGCTTTTTAAATGTGAATAGTATGATCCTACGCCCTCGAAAGGTACTCGGAAGTAGGAAAATGGCGTCATTGATGTCTTATCATCGGGGAAATACTACAAATACGAACTATTTATTCTTGGTACGTATTCGTTAATAATTTACTATATAATTAATTTTGTTAAAAATATATAACTAATTTATATTTGAATACTTATGATGTATCAGCATCTCAAGCAGATCAAGTTTGTTTTATTCCCTATCCGCACACTAAATCATTATCAAAACAAACATGGCTCAATGTTTTGAAAGTTAATCCAAGATCTAACATTTTGGGGAAATACAAAAACAAAGACGAGATTGGCCTCTTGCAACAAGAAAAGGATGAAGAGGTAATGCTTGTTCAAGAGATAGAAGTAGATGGGTCGGTCGATAGAGTTAACCATACGGAAGAAATTGATTTCGATGTCAGAGATGCCGAACTAGAAGATGAATTTCAATGTAATATTTCATCTTCAGATGATGACGAGAACGAAAAAATGTAATAAATATAGTTATGTTATTATGTATTTTGTACATATGGTTTTTATATAATTCAATGTATTACCAATAACCATATAAATGTGATTTTTTTCAGTAATTGTGACTGATTTGCCACCACTTTGCCACTGCATCGGCAATGTGGTGGCATTTCAGTCACAAAAATTAAACGTGGTCGTAAATCAATCGTAAATTTGCGACTGATTTGTGACTTCTCATCAAATTTTGAGAATGTGGTCGCAAATCAGTCGCAAATTTGCGATTGATTTGCGACCACATATGGTAAATTCACATTTCTCCTAAATATTTTCCACATTTAAAACTTGTATTTCTAAATTAATGTGACTACTAACCATTATAAGTGCTCACATATATTGAAAATCATATTTCTAATGATTTTATATTTAGAAAACATTTGAAATCTATATAAGAAGTATAAGGTTAAGTAAATTTGTTAAATGTTTTAGGTAAATTATTTGAGAATTTGGTAAATATTATTGTTTTCATAGTAATTGAAATTTGTATAACTTATAATCAATTAATCAATCTTATATAATTATATGTATTCATTAAAATCTCAAAATTTAGGGTTTAGGGTATTATTTATGATTGATTTGTCACTACATTGCAACTGCATTGGCAATGTGGTGGCATTTCAGTCACAAAAATTAAACATGGTCGCAAATCAGTCACAAATTTGTGACTGATTTGCGACTATATTTTCAAAATTTGATGAGAAGTCGCAAATCAGTCGCAAATTTGCGACTGATTTACGACCACATATAGTAAATTCACATTTTCCGTAAGTATTTTCCATATTTAAAACTTGTATTTCCATATTAATGATACTACTTATAAGTGATAACATATATTGAAAACTTTAATTGTAATGATTTCATATTTAGAAAACATTTGAAATGTATATAAGAAGTATAAGGTCAAGTAAATTTGTTAAGTGTTTTAGGTAAATTATTTGCAAATTTGCGACTGATTTGCGGCTACTTCATTAAATTCAAATTTTGGCATTGGATTTGCGACCACGTACGTGGTCGCAAAAAACTATAAATACACGAAAGTTTTCCCTCATTTTTCACAATTCCCTCAAAACTTCTCAATCAAAATCCTCTCTAAACACATTCTAAACACAAATCATTTAGAAAGAATGGCAAGTGGCAGTAGATCGTTGAGAGGTCGTGGAAGACGATCTATCCCATCTTCTTCCGGCCGTAGAACCTCTTCGGCCTCTTCGAACCCTTCACCATCCGCTAATAGAGCGGCATCCCGCCTCCCTCCGCAATATACATTTACCCCTCACTCCGTTCCTGAAACCCAAACACCTCCACGGTTTCAGGAATCGGATGAACATGAGGAGGAAGAAATTCCCTACTGCAAAACGGGAACGGAGGAACAAACTATCACTCTTGATAGATTATTACAAACTCTAGGACGCGAGCAGTATTTGACAGCGCTGTCTCCACAAGCGGCACCAAATACAATGTGGTAATAATTTTTTTAATTTTTAAATTTTGTAATAAATATTTATTATAATTTTAATAATATATTAATATAAAATTAAAATTTCTCTGTATAATTGAAATATTAGGTTTGACCGCGATAACGGGGCTATTACCCATCAAATTGCAAAAAATTTTAAAAATAAATTTGACGGCCCGTACTATAGTTGGACCGTCGTACCTGCTGAGAGGCAGGAAAAATATTTCATAGAGTTTGCGGTAAGGAATTTTATTTACAAAAATTTTTATTTAAAAATATTTAAACAAATTTTAATATTTAAAATATTATTTTGAAGCAATCGTACACCTGAGATCCTGTGATCACCCCGGTGGTACGAAAAGAGTTCGAGGCCGTCTGCGTAAGACGGATGAAAGGGATGGTGAGCACGGTTCATACAACCGGAAAACGTCCCCGATGAATTTTCCCAAGTCTGTACAAAATTATGACAGACTATTGGGGAACAGAAACATCTACCGAGAGGAGTACCAAATCTTCTCATAACCACAACTCCGCTCGGGATGGTCTTGGCCCGCAAAAACATTTGTCGGGCCAAAAAATCCTATATTCAGATCTAGCATAAAATGCTAAGTGATTTTTTTTTAATTTAATTAATATTTTTGTTAGTAATTAAATAAAATTTATTTCAATATCTTTGAAAGAACATAATTTGGGACGACCAGTCTCAATAGGTGAGGTCTTTATAAAGACTCACACAAGACCGGATGGTTCGTATGTAGATTTGAAAGCAAAACAAATTTGTGAAGCATACGAACGAAACATCCAAGAGAAGATGGCGATCGTGGAAGTCGATCCAACAGAAACATCTGATGGAACCTCCCGTCCAATTGAGCTGACTCCAGAACAGAAGAATGAGATCTTCATTCAGGTAAAAAAAAAATTTCAAATTTTTTTGTTATAAAATATTTTCTAATTAATTAAATAATTAAATTTATTATTTAATTTTTGTTTTTGTTATTTTGTAGTCTTCTGTTGCGGATGACCGAGGCCGTCTTTATGGACTCGGTAGCCTGAACCGCGTACAATCTATGGGTAGACGTCCTGAGATGCAAACCAATTCTCCCGAGTACGAAGCGCTTCAAGAACAAAATGTGTTAATTAAACAATAAAACGCACAAATTTTGGAAAGAAATCAGAAGATGGAAGAGCTAAATAGAGAAAACCAAAAGAAGATCTCGAGGTTGGAAATGCTCCTCGGATATTTCCAACGGACGGATCCCGCATTCGCCTCTTATATGCGGGATAACGATTGCACAGGAGAACCATCGACGGCTCCGCCCACGACCCCATTTTCGTCTTCAGATTTCCAATTTCCGCTAAAAAATTAAATTTTTTATTTTCATGTAAATTAAATTTTCAATAATAAATATTAGAATTTTAATTTTTTATTTCTTTTTAGTCAATATTTTATATTAATTAGTTCATATATTTTTTCATTTAATATTATAATATTTATTATTCATTAATAAAAACTATTTATAATATTTAATAATTTAAAAAATATAAATTTATGAAAATATTCATGAAAAATTTATGAAAAATTAAATAATATGAATATTAAACCATAAATTATAAAGATTAATACCCTAAAATAGCATCTTTTAAAGTTTTTCTTCCTAATTTAGCATCATAAAATTAAATTCCCAAAAAAGCATAAATACTTATGTGAAAATACTTATTTATTCTAAATAAATTATACATAAACTTAAAGTATTATATTTGGGTTCATTATTTCCAATTTATGTTTTAATTTTTTTAATTAAAATATAGTTTTAATGCATTTTAAACTTAAATTTATGCTATTATTGGAAATTTAAATTAATGATGCTATTTTTAGAACAAAAACTTAGAAAGATGCTATTTTAGACATTTGCCCAATTATAAACTATTATATTAATATTTATAAAAAATTAACTAATATTAATATTAAAACAAAATAATATAAATTATTTTATTAATATTTCTAATTACAAAATATTAATATTATTATTGAAATTATTTTTAAAAAATATTATTAAAATTTATATTTACAAATATTATTTTACATTTATTATTAAAATAATTTAAATATTTTGAAATTAAATTTAAAAAATATTAATATTTTCATTTTCAAAATATAAAAATTATTTCAATAATAATAAAAAATTTATATTTTTTTTTAAATCTAATTACGTTGTAGTCGCAAATCAGTCCTAAATCAGTCGTAATTTTTGCCACCGATTTGCGACTCCTTCATACATGTGATCACAAATCAGTCACAAAAAATTGTGACTGATTTGCGACTACAGGACAAATGTAGTCGCAAATCAGTCATAATTTTTTGTGAGTGATTTGCGGCTACAGTAGAAACGTAGTCGCAAATCAGTCACAAAATTTTGTGACTAATCTATGACTACATATTTCGTAACCACATATGTAGTCGCAAAATAGTGGCAAAATTTGTTACGGAAATTTAGTGGTAAATTAGACGCAAAAATAGTCACCACTATGTGGTCGTAAATTAGTCGCAAGATAAACTACTATTTCCGTGGTCGTAAATCAGTCGCAAATTTTTGACTGATTTGCGACTCATTTTTTTTTTGCGACTACTATTTTGCGACCACTTCACGTGGTCGCAAAACACATGTTTTCTTGTAGTGATACATCAGTCAGACGTTGTGCCTGTCGTAAGTAATTTTGTGCAGTTAAATGAATTACTTACGACAGGCACAACGTTTTACTGAAATTAGATTATTGTTCATTTAACTGCACAAACATAATTAGATTATTGTTCATTTAACTGCACAGAATGAAAAAACAAAATGCGACCATAAACGAAGATAACCATAATTATGTACGAATTCGAGTGCATGATATTATGTGTATACTACAAAATAAAGTACTGAATGGATATTGTATTTACAATTTGGCGATTTGAAAAAAAAAATTGATTTTTTTTTGTTTTTAGTAAAACGTAAGAAAAGGAGTGGGTGGACTTACGTCCATAGTTTGCGGCTACAAAGTTTTTATATTAATGAGATTTGGGTTTCCATAATTTTAAATTAATGAATTCGTGTCCGTATAATCATCTCAAGTCACATTATATATTTTTCATACAGAAAAACATTTCACGCGTATACATAAAACGTCACATGTGCGTTTGGTACGTACTCGTGCATACTATTAGGATGAAAAAACATGATAATGTAGAACATTATAAACTTAACGAGAAGTGAATTTTATAAAACTAATGACATTTCATTAGAAAAAATAGATATAAGTAAAGAATTATGATATAGAATTTAGTTAAATATGATATGACAATTCAAAACATAAATTATTTTTAAAAATAAATTGATCAAATATAACATAACAATGTCTAGCATAAATTTAAAAAAAATAAATTAATTAAATATTATATTACAATATTAAACATAAATTAATAAATATCTAATTATATAATTGGTAATTTAGAAAATTAATATTTAAATATGAAATTTAATTTTATAAAAATATATATATATAAATTAAGTTATACAAAACTAATGGTTAAAAGGTGTATTATATATAAGTGTATAATTTTTAATATACAATCGTACTAATATGCAGTTTATATATAATTTGATTATAAAATAAAAACTGTAAACATATTTAAAATTAAAAAAACATAATTTTAATAGCTTTCAATACATAAAAAATAAAAAAATTCTTCTTATATAATATAATATATATAATTTTTTAATCAAATATAATAATTATTTAAGTTTATAATATGTTATATGCACGTAAAACGTGAGTAACTTATCTAGTTCATCTTGAGAGTAAAAATTAACTAAGAAATTATTTTTCTGTACTTATTAGCAATTAATTAAGAGGAATTTATCTGTCACATATAGTATAATATGTTATATGCACGTAAAACGTGAGTAACTTATCTAGTTCATCTTGAGAGTAAAAATTAACTAAGAAATTATTTTTCTGTACTTATTAGCAATTAATTAAGAGGAATTTATCTGTCACATATAGTATAATATGTTATATGCACGTAAAACGTGAGTAACTTATCTAGTTCATCTTGAGAGTAAAAATTAACTAAGAAATTATTTTTCTGTACTTATTAGCAATTAATTAAGAGGAATTTATCTGTCACATATAGTATATATGTTATTTTTCTACATAAAGATCTAATTTATTTTATGAAATGTTTATAGCATGGTTTTACTTCTATTATTTAACTTTAGCAAAATGCGTAATTTATTTTATGTATTATACTGTATTTCTTAAGAGATCATCTAATTTTCAGTTATAAACTTTGTAATTTCTATTAGAAACTTTATCTTTTCTATTATTATTTAGCGTACTAAAAACTGATATATCCTTAAATATGTGTTATCATTTGATGATACTAAAAATATCTATTTTTTTCAAATAACTTTTATTTTTTCATCTTAGTTTTGTTCGATATCCTTCAACTATCCTATAATAGCAATTATAATTAATCATCTTGTCTTTACTATTCATTTTTGGTAAATATTAGCAATGTAGCATTTGATTACGCGTTTTTCCTAATGCACACCCAATTTTATCTGTTATATTTAACTATGCCAATTTTTTTCATAAACATGGAAGAGTAAGTGGTATAGTAATTCCATCACATTTATTTCCATTCTAAAACTATAGAAATTTGACTCTAATTTCTATCGTAATAGTAATAGAATATTAATTATTTGTATGAAAATATTAAATTATTGTATCATCCCTTTGTGATCTAATAAAAAAAAATATTGAACATTAGACTTGATGCAAAAGAATAAAGTAATCTTCGGTCAACAACTGACAATAGTTTTTACTATTTATTGTTGTACTAATTGAAAAGTTTTCATTAGCATTCGCCTCACATAATAATATTTTTCTTTCAAAAAATTATCTATTTCTTTGATATATATGAGGTGGTCGTGAATTTTGTACTGAATTCACGAGTTTTCTATGTGAAATAAACGTACTCCTATATATTAATTTTATGAACTAACATGCCGATAGAAAAGGTATTTAAAAAATTTATGAGTAATATTTTAAAAAATATTTTATTTCAAATTTAGTACTATAAATTTAAAATTCTAAAACTAGCATAAATTATTTGTTTAAAATATATATTTATCATAAATAAATTACAAATATAATTAAAATATTATATTTGATTTTTGTTTAAGTTAGGATTTAATTTACCTTATTAAAAAGAAGTTTAAAGATATTTTAATGTTAAATGTATAATAATTTGAGATACTTAAACTATTGGTGATATATTTGAAACAAAATTATTTTTGCCAATTGTGCAAAATTTAATAAGATAAATCAAAATAAAATATACCGTAAAAAATAACATTTTTTAAAAAAATATTCTAAATATAGTATTTTAAAATTAAAATTTTAAAAATAACACAAATAATTATTTGAAAATATTTATTTATTTTAAATAAATTATATATAAATTAAAAAAATTATATTTGGTTTTTTTTAATTTATGGTTTAACTTTTTAATATTAAAATTAAATTTTAATATATTTTAATTTTAAATTTGTGTTATTATTTATAATTTAGGTAATGATGTTATTTTTAAAATAAAATTTTTTAAAATATTATTTTAGACGTTCATTAAAATACTAAAAAAAATTAAATTTAATAAACATTTGCATCTTTAATTTGTTTCACTAAAAAGTATTGCCTTTATTTGTGGAGGCGTGGAACAATAAACAGTCAACGCGATTGATGATTCGTGTCAGTACAAGTAAATACTTTGCTGACGTATGCATTGTGTCAGCTTATTTTCGAAGCTTCTTTACTTACGCGTTTTATTATTGTTTTAATTGTTTTTAAATTACTTTTGTCAATACTTTTAGTGGTTCCACAAATTAATTACTTCATTAATGAGAAAATAGTTTTTAAAATATTAAATTTTTATGTTTGGTCAATTTAAATATTAAAATTTTTTAATAAATTATTTAAATAAAGATTTGTATTTAGTTACGCTGATTTAAATACACGATTGGTCAACATTAACAACACAAATAAAAACACCGTTACTTGTATTACTTATTTTAATCAATTAAAGCTAAACACCAAAATGATGTATTATCGTTAGAATCAATTTCGACGTTAAGGACGTTACTTCTATTGTTAACATTGACCAATCGCATATATAAATTAGCGTAATTAAGTATAAGTCGTTATTTAAGTGATTTAGTAAAAATATTTGGTATTTAAATGATTAAAAAGTAAAAATTCAGTATTTTTAATAATGATTAATTTTCTTTTTATTAACTCTGAGTTTTCAATAATTTTGCCTCTTTTGTTGGTTTTAATCTTCGCCTCAGAACATTTTTCTCACCTTATATTCTCTAAGTATGTGCTCGATACTCACAATGTTTTCGTTTTTTCTTGTTTCGATTATTGTTCAGATTTCATAATACAAAAACTCTCTCACATTGGTAAATGCGATAACAAAAGAAGTTATACATTAATCTATATTATGGTGAATTTGTCGTAGTTATAGCAGTGATAATTTAACTATCGTTGGCTTCTTAAACTAATCGTAATAAAAATAAGAAAATCTAAATTAAATATTGCCACTGACACTGTAATATAAAAAGAATCGGCGACAAGACGTTCAAGTCAAAACAGAATTAGGCGAAATGTAAAGTTTATGTCAGAATCACAGATTTTTTTATTCCGTAAATTAATAAAAATTAATGGAAATAAATAAAAAATGAATGTAAAAGACAAGTTGCCGTTAAAAGTTAAAATAAAAATGAAGAAAAGCCGCGAGGGGTTAAAGATAAAATAAATAGAGGAATAATCACATGCGGCATACCCATGCCTTTTTTCTTTTTTCCTACGTGTCCTTTCCTAAACGCGGCACCTCCTAAAGGTATATACCGTTTTAACGGGTTTTCCTTCAACAAATACAAACTATAAGATCATTTTAAAAATATTATATTTTAGATTTTTTTCAAAAATATTATTATTAAATTTTATTTTTGAAAAATATTAAAATTTTAATTTGAAAATAATCAAAAACTACTTTTAACCAGGATAATTGAGGGGAAGAATAACTGATTTACTATTTATATCATTTCTACATTTATCTCAAAGTTATGTTTCAAATTTAGTTTTATATGAAAATATTTGGTTATTGGTCCAATTTATTGTAGTAAAAACAAAAATAGTGACAATTGACAAAATAACATTTTTTAAGTTTTTGTTTCAAATATATTATCATTAATTAAATTTCAAAAAATAGCATACACTCAATATTAAAATATTTTAAAATTTCTTTTTAATAAATAAAATTAAACTCTAAATTTAAAAAAATAAATCACATATAATTTTAATTATATTTATAATTTATTTATGTATTTGTTAAAAAATAATTTATGTTATTTTTGAAATTTTAAGTTTATATTATTAAATGTGGAACAAAAAATTTTAAAATAATATTTTAATATATTACTCTTTTATTAATAACGAAATTTCTAAGCTCAAAAAAAAAGAATCCAAAATTTTAAAAATTACAAAAAATTCTGAAATTATGAAACATTTTAATTTAGACTAAGAAATAAATTATTTAATATTTTAAATTAATAAAATAATATATATCATACTACACATTTTCATACCATTTTTTTGTTAAGACCATAAAATATTTCTAATATATGATAGGAACCTTTGTCATATTTGAAGTTATGAATTTTTGGAGTCCCAAAATCAACATTTTAGGTCATATGATCTAAAGAGTGTAAAAGAATAGCTACCAACTCATGTTAATTGATTTGAGAAATATTAAACTAAAGGGCTAAGTGTTCTAAGGGGTAAATATTTTTAATTGCTCATTTAATGGTAATTAACCAAGTAAGTTAGCCTTCTTTTTATATTTTATTACACACATCCACTCGGTGATTCATTTAGAAATTAATTATTGACTAAAAAATGTTTTATTGTTTCATGTATGATATATACCAGTATCTTATTTATAAATACTTTTCTTTTAGCTTTTAGCAAAAAAGATAAGAAAATATATAATATGATATATATATATATATGTCAACTGTGTATTTTACTATAATTTTTAATTTTATATAAAAATAAAAATATGATATATATATATATATATTTTTTTTTATTTATTAGCAGATAAATAAAATTTTGGTTTCATAGTAATTTATTTATATTTTATTTTCCTGATCAGTTTATGTCTAATAGATTTTATAAATTTTAGTATTCTTTTAAATTGTTGTTCTAAATATAGTAGTATTATTTTAAATTTTTAAAAATAGCAAAATTTAATATTAATAAAAAAATTTTAGTAAAAAAAAATTAAACAGTAAACTGAAAAGAAGAATCTTACTTATAGTAAATATGTATTTTTCATAAAATATTTCTATTATTTTTAAAATTTTAAATTAAGATTTCTAAATTTAGAAAAAAAACTTAAAAATTTGTTATTTTTAAATATTACTCTAAATTTTATTGTTTACGGACTAAAATGTTTTTGAATATTTTGGGCACTTTTGGAACTTTTCTTGGAAAATTTATATTTTTGGATTTGCTCAAAATAAATTATTTGAATATTAATAGTTTAGTTAAATAAAAACGTTAAATGATTTTAACTTTCTGTTAAATCAATCGTATTGAATGGATATAGCTTAAAAAGTTAATGTATTATTTTTGGAAACGAGAAACCTTAATGCATGAAAATTTTGCCAAAATATAATATCAATATTCTGAACAAGAAATAAATGGTCTTAAAAATACAATAAATGTTGACTTAAATCTTTTGCGTATTTCATAATTATTCATATTCCATCAGATCGGATAAGTATATAGAATTATGAGTTGAACTCTAATTTAGTGGTTACAGGGCCCTCTTTCAACTTTTAAAACTACACTTCAAATATGACAAAAACTCATATATATAATCCATCACAAAGCTTGTTCACACCAATCATTTACGTATTTTAGTTGGTTCATTTCAAATATACGAAAAACAAAGAAAAATGGATAAAATCTTTTGCATTCATAGTAAAAATGTAATGTAATTAATCTGAAAACTAGTTTAGCTATACGATTTCAATATATTACTCTATTTTATACTATAAAATAAAAATGAGTTTTTCTCCGATATATTATTTTATGTTTTATTCTAAACAAAATACTTCAAATAAAGTTTAGTTTTTATTTTATTTTTTTTATCTTTACCACAACGAACCGATCTAATAATCCAACTTTTTCATATAAAAATTTAATACCTTCATACGAATACGAAAGAAATGTGGAGTCAAACTACATATTTTTAAAATAGATGTAATATGTTACAACCACTAAACCAGTTATTACTCACCAATTCTAGTTTTATTCATACTATCAAATGTCAACATTATAATTTATTTGTAATAACCCCAGATATTCTTAAAAACTTATGTAACATATGCTATTATTCAATTAAATGTTTATTAAACTACCATACAATGTATAAAAATGATTTAATCATTAGTGCTAATGTATTTTCCATAAATTATCGACATTTGGACGAGTAAATGTTCTATTGGTTACATCATT
This sequence comes from Pugionium dolabratum, assembly GCA_018901945.1. Taxonomy (NCBI): domain Eukaryota; kingdom Viridiplantae; phylum Streptophyta; class Magnoliopsida; order Brassicales; family Brassicaceae; genus Pugionium; species Pugionium dolabratum. Next base: position 447,545 of record JAEVFF010000006.1, read on the forward strand.
TCTACGTATATTTCAGATGTGTGGAGTTCGACTCCATCTTTCCTCGTACGAGAGCATTAAATATTCGTATAAAAATATTGGACTATCGGGCTGGTCCGTTGTGCCCCAGTGACAAAAAGAAATTATCAATATTTTCTTAAAATAGCATATTTTAAAATGTTTTTTCAAATTTAATATTTTAAAATTAAATAATTAAAAATAGCATTCATAATTATGTAAAAATACTTATTTACTCTAAATAAATTATACATAAACTTAAACATTACATTTGAATTTATTTTTCCAATTTAAGGTTTAATTTTTTTATTAAAATATAATTTTAATAAATTTTGATTTTAAATTTGTATTATTATTAAAATTTTAAATTAATGATATTATTTTGAAAAAAATTAAAAAATATTATTTTAAAGAATTTATAGATAGCTTTATAATTATGCCCTTAGGAGAAACGACCCAATGTAGGAAATGGGTATGATAAGGAAAAAAAAAACACTGAAATGAAGAGACAAGAATTAAATGCCCGGCATAGGACGGCACCGTCCGATCCCATTCACAGCCGTACCGCCTCCTATTACCGGTGTTTACCGGTGACCATTGTTTTTTCTTTTTTTTCTATTAAAATTAATTCCTTCTCCCCCGCGTAAATGAGAGGAAATAAATAATAATAATTAAAAAGAAAACAAATGGGAAAACTCTTAAATCCAAGCTGTTCTCCAAAAGAACCCAAAAACTCCACAAAAGTTATATTCACACCTCTCTCTCTTATCTCAATTCATACAACCATTTACAAAAAAAAAAAGTCATATAATCAACCAAAAAAGTTCAAGAAAAGTTCTCTTTTTTACTCACGAAATCTCAGAAGATGACAATGATGATGATATATCTATAAAGTATCCTCTCACAGATTCCATCTTTTCTATTACATGGAGAAGAAGAAAGAAGAGCATCATCATCATCATCATCAAAAGGAGATCAACAGTAGCAAAAACATAGAGACAAAGATCATTGATCAACAACAAATCTCTCAAGCTTCATCATCATCATCACATATGACGACATCATATCATCATCAGTTGGAGAATAACATGACTAATCTCTCAAGCATCTTCGATACTCAATCTTTACCTTTTCCTTATTCTTATTTCGAAGATCATTCCTCTAATAATCCCAATTCTTTCCTTGACTTACTCCAGCAAGATCATCAGCAAACTCAATTTGCCTCTTCTTCATCTAACTCCTCTTCTTTTTCACTTGATGCCTTTCTTCTCCCCAACAACAGCCACTTCTTTACAGATTTGCCTTTATCTCAGCCTGCAACAACAAAAGCTGAGTCATCAGAAGTTGTGAACACAACACTGACATCTCCAAACTCAAACTCAGTTTCTTCTTCTTCCAACGAACCTGGTAATGATAACAACATGAATGGAAAAGAAGTTACTGTAAAAGATCAAGAAGAAAAAGGAGATCAAAAGGGTACTAAGCCACAGTAAGTAATTTATTAACCCTCTCTCCTTTTTACTATTGATGTTTCGACTGGATTTATTTATTTATTCTGAGTATTATTTTGAAGCTTGAAGGCAAATAAGAAGAAGCAGAAGAAATCAAGAGAAGCTAGGTTTGCGTTTCTCACGAAGAGCGATATTGATAATCTCGACGATGGCTATAGGTGGAGAAAATATGGCCAAAAAGCTGTCAAAAATAGTCCTTATCCCAGGTACATACATACATATATATTTATACTCTGTATATATTGCAGCCCTAGCTTGAAGATGATCTTCACTAATTATATATGCATATGTAAATATACTTCACTGATCCGGTTTATATACAAGGATCATCCACATTTTCTACATATTACATGTATAGTATTCATACTCATACAGATAATAACATATATAACATTCCATTGGTGTGTTTGTATGTGTGTGGAGTAGCCCTAGATTCAGTGTGCTTTTATTTATGCAGAGTCTATATGCATATGATATATAACATGACTCTATTCATTTTATATTTATTGAAATGACTGTATATACCTAACACGCATGTGTAGGGTCCAAAATGTTTACATTTTCGTTTCCAAGAATATATTTTCTTCTGTTCTACATATGCACTGAGGTTCTGTGTTTGTGTTTCTTCTCTTGATTTTATGTTGCTTGTGTCGGAAGGTTTCTGTTCAAACTTGTTACAAACTTCATCTCAGATCTCGAGATCTTCTGTTCTCACTTCTCATACCTTCAAAATTTCCATCTTTTTTCCTCAAAGCAAACATTTATTAAAATCAAGTCGTTATGTAAATGTATCAAATTTAACAATTTGTTTTTTTTGTATTGTGAAAATACAGAAGTTACTATCGTTGCACCACAGTGGGTTGCGGAGTGAAGAAGAGAGTAGAGAGATCCTCCACTGATCCTTCAATAGTTATGACAACCTACGAAAGTCAACACACTCACCCTTTTCCCATGACGCCACGTGGACACATCGGAATGCTTACGTCACCAATCCTCGAACATGGTCCAACCACAACGTTACCATCATCATTCTCTATCCCTCAGCAACGCTACTTGCTGACTCAGCATCATCATCAACCTTACAACAACTCTCTAAGTATGATCAACAGAAGCTCTTCCGATGGATTTGGTTATGATATGTCTCCTTCTATTTCAACTTCTTCTCTTATTGGAGATCATGGATTGCTTCAAGATATTCTTCCTTCGCAGATCAGATTGGATACGACGAACATTCAAACCAATGAAGAGGATAAGAAATGAAGAGCTTCTTTTTTTGACAATTGTCTTTTTTTCTTTAGGCCGGTTCCGGTTGATAAGTTTTATGAGGGTTTTCCGCCGGTTTAGATAAACCAATATTGGTGGCTTTCTAAGAATTTTCTTCATGACAAAGATTTAGCATCGGTTTTGGAATCACCACGAACACAAACAACCGATGCTAATTAGGAACAGAGGTTTGTAGTATGTCATATATATAATTTAATTTTTTTATTTGGCTATTAAAAAAAAAAAAGAAAGATTTATGGAGACGTAGGAGACCTATTGTTCCCCTTTGCAGTTGGAGGATCAAACTTTGCTAGTATTAAAGTGTGAAATATCGGAAGTTCATACAAGTAATATGAAAAGGTTAATCCGACATATGATTTCCCACAAAAACGATTTTCCACATTTTAATTGATTCGTATACAACTTAATAAAGCATCCGCTTTAGACACCAACTAATAAAAAAATATATTTTTAGATATAACAGAAAAATATACAATTAAGATACATCAATTTTTTTCATGTGCTTGGGACATTAAATGATATATAACCGAGCCTAAATATAAGTGATCCATATTGTCATGTTATGTTTGAGATCATCCACATTTTGATGAGATTTATTAGAATGTGAAATGTTCCACGTTAAAAATTGGAATATTTTTATACAAATATATAAAATTTATAGATCATTATATTTATAACCAACTGGTTTTGCGTTGTATATCCATATTTTTTTAATATATAAACGACATATATAAGAATATGGTATGGTTTGTGGTTTCATTGTTTGTTCTACACTTGGGGCTAATGGGATTGATCCCCATGTGTCTCTTTGTTAACAAGATTGTTAATTGTGATTGCTTTTGTTAAGATTTGCCAAAGGAAATAGTACATTTGTTGGAGAGATTGTATCTTCTAAATGTTCTCTTTTAACGGATTTAATGATGGTTGTTGGCACATCAAAGTCATGTCTTCATCCGGTTCCAAAAAGGCTAATAAAGTAGATTGATGGAGTTATATATGATTTAGGTCTTTTACATGAAGCCGATAGCTACGCATCCATTTTGGCTGATATTAAATATAAAAGTAAATGACAAAAGCATAGAGTTAGTAATGTCCATAATGGACTGTCTTTTAATCACTAAAAAAGTAGAAATAGAAGGAATTCTATTAGGCTACTTATCAACCAAAGTCCATCACCAACTAAGTATATCAAAACAAAACATGCTTTGTATATAATTGAGAATTATTACTGATTAATCTGTTTCTTTATCTAAAATCGCACCATTAAAGTTTACATATATATATATATATATATATATACACAATAGTAATAGTTATGTTCGTTTGTCAAGTTGCATGTGTGGTAGATTGTTTTTCGTTTATCTGACGCAATTACATGCAATCAATCGCAATGCTTATACGTTACGTTTTGAATAGTAATTTTTTTAGCGGTACGACTAAAAATCTACTATCAACTGCAACCGCAGCCACAAGTGCCGATGACAAAAAAACGAATAAGATATGTTGCAGCCCTATCCACAGTGTTAACCACAACTATACCCGACGGTGACAAGCAAACAAACAAGAGTAATAGTCTTATGGTATAGGTGAGATACTCATTAATATAATATTAGTACTTTCTGATGTAGTTTAATTATGCAATTAAATTTTAAGTTTTGAAGTAAATGAACCACTCTTAAAAAGTTATGAATTATTAAGAACTTAATTCATCTATCTCTCTCCACTTTTTTAATTATTTTTTAATTTCTTTAATTATGAAAACCCTAATGGCATATTCACATCAGATGCTCTATGATCTTAAATGTTGAAAGTAAACTATAAGTTGAACGTATTAATAAATAAAAATTAAAATGAAATAGTAATTAATAGATTAATACCCTTAAATAGCATTTTTTAAAAAAAATTTCCAAATCTAGTATCCAAAAATTTAAAATTTAAAAATAACACAAATAATTATGTAAAAATACTTATTTATTCTAATAAATTATACATAAAATCAAAATATTATATTTGGGTTCCATTTTTTCTAATTTAAGGATTAATTTTTTTTTACTAAGATATAGTTTTAATGTATTTTAATTTTACATTTGTGCTATTATTGGAAATTTAAACTAATGTGTATTATTTTTGGAACAAAAATTTAAAAATGTGTTATTTTATACAATTTCCCTAATTAATAAGTAATAGAAAAATTCTCTAAAATAGCACCATAATAGAGAAATTCTCTAAAATATCACTATTTTAAATTTTTATTCTAAATTTAACACTATTAATTTATTTTTCTAGCAATATCACAAATTCTAGCATTAAAATATTTTAAAATATATTTTTAATAAGAAAATAAATCCTAAATTAAAAAACAGAAATCCAAACATAATATTTTAATTTTATAACTAATTTAGAATAAATAAATATTTTTATATAAAAATTTATGATATTTTAAGAATTATAATTTTAGCATACAAATTTTGTAACAAAAATTTTAAAAATATTATTTTACAATATTACTCTAAGTTAATAACTATCAAATTTCACTAACTTTTGGAACATTTCATAAAGTGATTGATCGTGTAAGAATTATTTTGGGGTCACACATGTATAATCGATGTGTTAGGATCATTATCTAAAATAGTCAAAATTATGTGGTCACTTATTTGTAAAGATAAAAGACTATGAGGCATAAGTGTTATGGAAAATTTGTGTGTGGATACATTATGTAATTTCTAATTTGATGAAGGGCCGAATTAAAAATTATTTTCTATATAAATAGAAGGGTTATGGTCCCATGACAACCCTAACAAGAAATTCAGCCACTTTTGTATCCCATCAACAAAGATCTTCAGCTATTCTGGGTTTGTCGTGGAAGAACCGTTCCCAACTTCAGTATCATAAGTCATGGATCCAAAAGGTACGCTTCCGCTATTGTGTTTCTTATTATTCAGGAATTAGCATGAGTTTTATGGTTATAGAAATCATAAAATAATCTACAATTGGTATGAGAGCATCATGTCTAGTTTCTGTATAATAGTCAGATTATTTTTGGTTAAAATTCAGATTTAATAATATGTTTAGAATTTTCATATTGTTGAATCTGATTTTTGGTTAAAGTTTAGAGATTAAATCTGTATTCTGTGATCTGTGGTTAAAGTGTCAAAAGATCTGAAATTACCCTTACCATTTTAGATCTGTTTATAGTGAAAATCATGTTTAGATCTCGAATAAATAAGAAAAAAAATTCTGGAAATTTAGATGGAATCATAAAAACATAGTTTTCCTGAATTTTTTTTGTGAAGTAATTTTTCAGATTAAATTCGATTTTATTTTTAGTAGTCGATTTCATGCTCGTAAAAATTTATTCGAAATTTTGGAATTTTTCGAAATTTTTTTTGAGCAATCTAAAAATATCAAATATATATATATATAAAAAAATAAATTTGGTGGCTATTCATCTTCTTTTTGTCGGTTTCGTTATTAAGTATAAACGTAACCATTAAAGTTGAAGAAGAATGAATAGGAGAGGGAAAAAAAATTATTATTTCATTTAATAATATTTTAGGCTTATTAGCCTGAAAAATGAAATTTTTTAATCAATAAAATAAATTTTATTATGCAAGTTTAATTCTTGAAGTGGATTAATTGATACAAGATGTTGCCAAAGTGACCTCTTTATGGATATTTTTCCATGAATAGTTTTGTATGTGTATGTCTTTTCATGCGAATATTAAATCGACCCGAAGGTAGATTTGTATTTGGCCGAACTACATACATACCTGTGATGATAAGCATGTGACAATTATTAGGAATTAACATGTGAATGATAAATCGGTCCAAAGAAAGGTTTATCATTTTATCATGTATTATTGTCAGTGTTTGATCTTTACAACAAGAGTATCACTAGCAGTTAATAATATTGTCCAAAGACTTGTTATAAATGTTGCAGTTGCTATCTTGAGATGGGTTGTACAATTTTTTATAATTTATTTGTTGATTATATTTGGTTAAATTGTGAGTTACTAATTAAGAATTGTTCTCTTTTCAGCAAATTTCACTACATTATCTGCTAACTTAGGTTCAATTCCAAAACTTACTAGTTCCAACTATAAGGAATGGAAAAGTAAGGTTAAGATTGTCCTTGGGTGTATGGATCTTGACCTTGCATTAAGGATGGAACAACCTACTTCTCCTACAGATGCCAGCACTGCTGAGTATAAGATGGTTTATGAGAAGTGGGAACATTATAACCGCATTGGTTTAATGATCATTATGAACACCATTCCAAAAACCTTTAGAGGTGATGATGAGATCCAAGATCTCAAACAGTTCCTTGCTGAAATGGACTTGCGTTTTGCAAAAAGTGATAAGGTAGAAATAAGTACGCTTTTGTATCGTTTTAGTACCATGAGGTATCATGGCAAAGGAAACATAAGAGAGTACATTTTGGAAATGTCTAACATTGTTTCAAAACTTAAAACACTCAGGACTGAGCTTTCAGAAGAAGTGCTCATATTTTTTGTCTTGAACTCCCTTCCTCCTAGTTTCAATCAATTGAAATCCAGTTATAACACATAAAAGGAGAAATGGTCTCTTAATGAGCTTATTTCATATTATGTGCAAGAGGAGGATAAGATGAAACAAGAAAAGTCTAAAAGTGCTCATATGGTTAACACCTCTAAGGGACAGGGCAAAAGAAGAAAAATTGAGGATGTTAAGAATGATGTTGCAAAAGGTCCAACACAAAAGAAGTAGACTAAGGTTGAAGATACCTGCTTCTTTTGTAAGAAAGCTGGACATATGAAGAAGGACTACCAAAAGTACCACGCTTGGCGTGCAAAGAAAGGTATATTCCTTGCTATGGTCTGTTCTGAAGTGAACATAGTTGAAGTACCCAAAAACACTTGGTGGTTAGATTCAGGTGCAACTACTAACATCAGTGTTTCATTGCAGGATTGCCTGAGCTACCGAAAATCAACTAATGCTGAAAGACGCATTTATGTGGCTAATGGAATTTCGGTTTATGTGGAGGCAATTGTGCATTTTAGATTGTTTTTTAGTACTGGTTGTTTTTTGGATTTGAAAGACACTTTTGTTGTACCGTCATTTAGACGGAATTTGGTTTATGTTCCTTATTTAGACAAATCTGGTTATTCTTGTCTAACTGAGTATGGAAAAGTTACTTTGTCTTTAAATTCAGTTTTAATTGGCACTGGTACACTCATGGATAATCACAATCTTTATATGCTTGACATTATAGCTTCTCGTGATGAAAGCTTAAATGTTGAATCAAGAGGTACAAAACGTAAATTAGAAAATGCAAGTTCAGGAACTCTGTGGCACAAACGCTTAGGTCACATTTCTAGGAATAGAATTGAGCGACTTGTGTCTGATGGTATATTGGGTTCTGTTGAATTCACAAATTGTGAAGTCTGTGTGGATTGCATTAAAGGAAAATAGACTAAACATAAGAGATTAGGTGCATATAGAGCTACATAAGTTCTTGAGTTGATACATACATACATTTGTGGACCCTTCCCTACGGCATCATGGAACGGTCAACAATACTTTATATCATTTATAGAAGATTACTCTCGATATGCATACTTGTTTCTTATTCATGAAAAGTCAGAGTCTTTAGACGTGTTCAAGAAATTTAAAGCTGAAGTTGAGAATCAACTCGACCGAAGGATAAAGTCTGTCAGATCTGATCGTGGTGGTGAGTATTACGGTCGGTATGACGGTTCAGGTGAACAACGTCCAGGGCCATTTGCCAGATACCTAGAGAAGTGTGGAATCGTCCCACAATACACTATGCCTAGGTCTCCTAGCATGAATGGTGTGTCAGAAAGACGTAACCGCACTCTTAAAGATATGGTGAGGAGTATGATCTGTCACTCCACCTTACCTGAATCACTCTGGGGAGAGGCATTAAAGACTGCAACATACATTCTTAATCGGGTACCAACTAAGGCAACTGCAAAAACACCTTATGAGCTTTGGACAGGAAGAAAACCTAGTCTAAAGCATTTTCACATATGGGGATGTCCAGCTGAAGCTAGGCCTTACAAGCCGTTTGAGAAAAAGCTGGACTCTAGAATTGTGAGCAGTTACTTTATTGGTTATTCTGAGCGATCTCGGGGCTATAAGTTTTATGATCCCACACAAAAGAATATTTTTGAGACGGGAATAGCTACGTTGAGGAAGAATCGGATTTAGTTTCTAAATCGATTCATATAGTTGCTTTTGATAAAGCAAATTTAGATCCTCAAATTGATACAGAAGTTCTTCATACAAATCAAGATGACGATGTTATCGAACATGAAAGTCAAATTCAAAATCCTCAAGAACTTGTGCAACAAGAACAAGTGCCTTTGCGGCGATCCACTAGAGAAAGGAGAAGTGCTATTCCAGATGATTACATAGTATTTCTTATGGAACAAGAGGAAAATCATACCCAGTTGGAAGATGATCCTATCAACTTCCGTGAGGCCATGGGTAGTTCTAATTCAGATAAGTAGGTCAAAGCTAGTAAAGAAGAGTATCAGTCAATGCTAGACAATAAGGTTTGGAACATTGTCCAATTGCCAGAAGGAAAGAAAGCCATTGGTTGCAAATGGATATTTAAGACCAAAATGGATTCAAGTGGTAATGTGGAAAGGTATAAAGCTCGTTTAGTAGCTAAAGGCTATACTCAGAAAGAAGGGATTGACTATAAAGAAACTTTTTCTCCAGTTTCATCAAAGGATTCTTTTAGGACAATCATGGCCCTTGTTGCACACTATGACTTAGAGCTTCATCAGATGGATGTCAAGACAGCGTTTCTCAATGGTGACATTGATGAGACAATTTATATGGAGCAACCAGAAAATTTTGTAATAGGTGATTCAAAGAAAATGGTATGCAAATTAAATAAATCCATCTATGGGCTAAAACAAGCTTCTCGTCAATGGTACCACAAATTTCATAAGATAATTATCTCATTTGGTTTTGAGGTGAATTTAGTCGAAGATTGTGTGTATCAGAAGTTCAGTGGGAGTAAGTGTATTTTCCTGGTTTTGTATGTCGATGACATACTACTAGCCACTAACGATATGGGCATGCTACATGAGACCAAGATATTTCTGAAGGGTAAATTTGAAATGAAAGATCTTGGTGAAGCATCTTTTGTATTAGGAATTCAGATTCACCGAGATCGAACTCGGAGAATTCTTGGATTATCTCAAAAGAGTTATATCGATAAAGTACTCAAGAGATTTGGCATGTAAGATTGCAAACCAGGTGATACCCCAGTCGCTAGAGGAGACAAATTTTGTCTTAATCAATGCCCTAAAAGAAATTTAGAAATTCAGGAGATGCAAAAGATTCCTTATGCGTCGGCTATAGGGAGTCTAATGTATGCTCAAGTTTGTACGCGTCCAGATTTAGCCTACATTATTGGAGTTTTGGGCAGATACTTAAGTAATCCAGGTTTGGACCATTGGAAAGCAGCCAAAAGGGTCATGAGGTATCTGAAGAGAACAAAAGACTATATGCTCACATATCAGAGATCAGATAACTTGGAGATCATTGGGTATTCTGATTTTGATTTTGCTGGATGTCAAGATAGTAAAAAGTCTACATCAAGTTTTGTTTTTCTGTTGGCTGGTGGAGCTATTTCTTGGCGTAGTGCAAAACAAACAGTCGTAGTTTTCTCCACAATGGCGGCAGAATTTGTAGCAGTTTTTGAGGCATCCAATCATGGACTTTGGTTGAGGAATTTTGTCACTGGGCTACGAATTCTTGAAGGAATTGAAAGACCACTAAAGATATATTGTGACAATAAATCAGCTGTTTTGTACTCCAACAAAAATAGCAGCACAACAAAGTCCAAATTTATTGACATTAAGTTCCTCGTCGTTCAAGATAGGGTACAAAATGGAGAGATTTCCATTAGAACACTTAGGGACAAACTCTATGATAGCAGATCCTCTTACAAAGGGCATTCCACCTAAGGTCTTTCTTGAGCATACTGCTCGAATGGGTGTTTCAATGTTTGAGGATCATTTGGTTTAGTGGGAGTTTTTCATTTGGTTTTGGGTTTTATGTTTTAGTTGTGTTTATGCACATTTATTTTCTGATCAGAAATAAAGTTTTGTTTTTTAGTTTACTCTTTGTACAATAAAATTAAAGAATCTCAATAAGGTAGGACCAGTTGAAAATCGACATGTATTGATCATTTTTCATGTGATTTTCATGCCACACTTTTCATAATTGATCTATGTCGTTTGTCTATATTAATTTCAGTGATTATGGAAGGTTTAGTTATTTATCATTATAACGAAAACCGCTATGATCCTATGTTACTATAGTCAATGGACGGAATTGTTTATGCCTTGCTATATAATGACAATTTTGAGCTCATAAAGTCTATCACATTTTCAGAATACATATGTGACCCAGTGGGAGATTGTAAGAATTATTTTGGGGTCACACATGTATAATCGATGTGTTAGGTCATTATCTAAAGTAGTCAAAATTATGTGGTCACTTATTTGTAAAGATAAAAGACTATGAGGCATAAGTGTTATGGAAAATTTGTGTGTGGATACATTATGTAATTTCTAATTTGATGAAGGGCCGAATTAGAAATTATTTTCTATATAAATAGAAGGGTTATGGTCCTCATGGCAACCCTAACAAGAAATTCAGCCATATGTGTATCCCATCAACAAAGATCTTCAGCTATTCTGGATTTGTCGTGGAAGAACCGTTCCCAATTTCAGTATCATAAGCCATGGATCCAAAAGGTACGTTTCCGCTATTGTGTTTCTTATTATTCAAGAATTAGCATGAGTTTTATGGTTATAGAAATCATAAAATAATCTACCGATTGAGTTTTTTGTATTCCATATAAAATAGAAAAATGAGCACAATATGTAGCCAATGAGCTGTAAAATGTTGACCGCTCGTACATGATTCATGACGAGAGTTTGCCTTTTGTAATAAGCTTGAAAACATTGTTTCTTTTTCTTATAAAACTTCATAGAAAACGAATTATAATAGTTAGCAATTTAAAAACTTTTCTTCAATACTATATGTGAATCATGAAAATCGTATTCCATATAATAATTAGTAATTTAGAATTATATGAATCATGAACATCTTTAAGCAACTTAGGTTCAATACAATGAATTTCGAATCGGATTGCATGCAATTGATCAGATTTATTGAAGATGACAAAGAATGTCCACTTTTAGTTTCAGAAGTTAATGAATTTTCCTCTCCTCTGCTTTGAATTTTATCATTTCTCTATTTTTTTATTTGACTTATACATTGAATTTTCTCTCCTTGCAAAAAAGAAATGTTACCAATATAGTAATATTTGGATTATTTAACGCCAAACAAATTTTGAAATTTGATTACTTAATCTATTTTTTTTGTCAATATCCGAATAGTTTCATATAAAAATTTATCACCATTCTACAAGAGACGGTAGAATCGAACTGCACACATCTAAAATATAAGTATAGGTGGTACAATCAATAAATTATTTACTGTTTAGATATGATGGTTGTTAATTTATGAGATTAGTGAATTGATTCAGTTTATACGAGTAGATGAATTTAAATATTGTAAAATAACGGAGCTACTAACAATTATGATATTGTAAAACATTCATTTTTTCCAAGAACGTATCTTAAGATTTTTGAGAATATGGCTTAAATAGCAAAACAAAACTATAATTCACAAGTTAACCATACTAGTAATTGGTTAAGATCTTACATATATTTTGGGTTTTTTTTTGGGTGGAAAACTCTTTCTCTTTCCTTTTGATACTAGTGTACTTTTCAAAACAAAATATTTCACCCAAATATTTTCATTTTTGCTTTGTTTTTTAACAAACATAATTTGATTTTGAATGTATTATTGCATATAATACTATTATAGTTTTGTTCACTTCCTCTTCGCCAGCGATTGCCACTGCAGTCAACACTACGGCTATATGGTTGCGATATATGTTATCCATTTGTCTATCACTGACGTTTACGGTTGATCGCAGATTTTTATTCGCATCGTTATTTTAATCAGCGGTAAAAAGATTTTTAATTGTATCGTTGTCTAACCGCTGCGATTGACCACATGTATTTACGGTAAATAAACAAACAATAAAACTAAAATGTATAGAAACGGACATTTGAATATGTGGTAGACGTTAGTCGGACGATTGAGATAGATGTATTATCTAAAAAATTGAAGATTATTCAAAAATTATGCAAGGACTAATTTTTAATTTATTATCTTTATATATAATAATTTATAATTATTTATAACTTTAATACAAATTTTCGTTTAAAATTTCATAAAACACATTAAAAACTAATTTAAATTTTAATGTGTTATGATTTTTTATTTAGATAAGAACATAAATTACACTCGTTAAATTCTAGATGGGAAACTTTTTTAAAGTTTCTTAAAAAAATTAAAAATAAGTTTTAGAACATTAAGTTTCTCCATTGTTGATAATTTCATCCTATAAATTATCGTATATATCCAAATGTTCCACTATTTTGTTTTCTTTCCTAGCCATCAAGTCGTGTCAATCAATCTTTAGTTTGATTGAGGATTTGGATTTGATTCATTTCGTCTGGAATTTTTTCTCGAGATTTGGATGTGATTTAATTGTTACTTTTATTATCGTGGCTATAGTAAAAACGTATAAAAATGTGGAAGGATATATTATATATTATGAAAAATCGCATTAAAAATTGATAACCAGTAACACTTTAAACCTTGTGCTTTTTTCATTGACATTTTAAATCTCTAAAGTTACATATTTTTCAGTATTAACTTTGATTTTGTCTTTCAATTACAATCCGTAAAATATCTGAAATGGATCTCATAACACCGTTTAATTTAAACTAACTCCGTAATCCATAACATAACTCCGTTTAACTTAACACAAACCACATTGTAAAATCGCAGAAAACCAAAAGAGGATTTTAGGGTTCTTCGATTTGGTTTTTCGAAATTTCGAAAGGGAAAGATTATCGGGTTCGTTTTTAATCGTTTTTCTCAATCGCATTGAAACAAGGTTGTGAAGAGGAAAATCATATCGAAATGAGGTAAGAGTCGAAAGTGTTTTTCTAGGGTTTGCGATTTTATTCGATTTTGCGCTGATTTTGGGTTTGATTTTGAATCGAAAGTGGTTTTTGAACATATCTGTTTCGATTTTGCATATGATTGAGTTGTTGGTGTTCGATTATGAACATCTATTCCAAATCTGGGTTCGCAATCTCATGTGTCAGGTTTGAATCGAAAGTTTGTTTCATTTAAGGTTTTACATTTACGGTTCATTTGTCGGGTTTGAATCAAAAATTAGAAGGATATAAGAAAGATTTCGAACCCTAAGAAAGATCTGTTTTGATTCTGAAAGCAAACCCAACATGTGATTATCGAAAATCTAAAACGAAAAAAATGCCAACTTTGTTCGTATCACATCCGTGAGATCTTTTCATTGTAGGATGTATGTATTACTCATGATTTATGAGCTTTAGTCATCAAGTTCAAATCAAATTATTTGTCGTAAAGTTATAGGAAGGAAAACAAGATCTTGGGTTTTTCGGCTTCTTAGTTTGGGTTAACTCGTTTAGTTATATAATGATTTTCAGATTTGCGGTAATGGTGTTTATTTCATATATCAAAGTCAAAAAATTCCCTTTTTAGGATTTTTCTTTATTTAAGGGATTCTCAAATTTGTCTATCTACTCATGTGTAATTTCTTCAGTTTCATAGTAATATAAAATATCTGTCTTTACTAATTTGAAATGATGTTTTGCAATTCAGAATAGTTATGGAGAAAAAGCCTGCAAAATCCCTTCATCAGAAAAAACCCTTAATCATGTTTAAAGCTTTATATGCTTATGATTATAAAACTTAATCATGGGATGAAGTTGTTCTTGACCATTTACATGTCACTGCATTCCAATAAAACGAAAAAGATGCCAATTGTTCATTGTAGAATAGTTATGAAGATTTAAAACCGATTAAAGTGTTTGTTGTTTTGTTATTTGCAGAGATGATGGAATGGTTAAACTAATAATCCATTATGGTGGATTCATGAGAAAAGAAGATGGTACTTATGAATATCTAGATGAATTGGGGCAGAAACGAGTTGTATGCAAGTTGTCCGATCTTCATTGGCAAAGATTTGAGAACCTGCTTGTGTCTGAGAAATTTTTTGCACCAATCAACTTCATTTGGTACAAACAAATGAGTGAAACCATGGCAAACATTCAGTATGCATTAGAACCGGTCGAGCTTATGACAGGTCTGCCAGTCTATCAGAGCCTGCAAAATGATGATGCATGCTGAACTACTTCATTTTGTTCGTTTTTTTGTGAACAAACTCTTATGACATTGAACGAATTGTTATGTTGTTATTTTGTAATGTGATTGAATGTTTAACCAACTGAACTTAAAAATGAACTTAAAAATACCACAAATGAAATTAAAAATAAACACAACCAAATGGGTGAATACTACTACGAACGTTTAAAACTACAAATTCTATTGTTTTCAAGTTAAAATACTACCATTATGTTTAAAACTACACATTCCAATTATGTTTTCAATGATAGTACATTGTTACAATTCTCAACACAGATCCGATCACGGTGGTAAATACAACAGTTGAATAAGCCAAAACATTCCACAACACCCGACTCCTCTCGTTTATTATCAATACTTCTCGCTTGAGTGCTTCACATTCTAAACTTTTTTGTTTCACTTCATCCATTATTGAATTCGGCATTACCATCTTATTTTCAAGATCACTAGTTAGTGGATCACTAGTTAGCGTTCTTACCGTCTTTCTTAAATTTTTTATCTTCTCTCTTTGTTCAGCCATGAAATCTCTTGCCTCCAACGAAGCAATGTGTTGCCACCCGTGCGGTTTCTCCAAATCATACCAACAGAAAAAATTGCAAGACTTGTAACCTTCAGAAATTTGACGCCTTCTACAAGTGTAAAACCTTCGGCCAGGATTGGTATTAGTCCGAGCTTTCAAGATTTTTGCTGGTCGATTGCAATTACATAACACAACATTTTCAGTTTTGCATTCTATTGTTGAAAAACTTCCACTATCAGACATCTTCATTGAAAAAATGAAGTAATTCATTGTCAAAAAAACCATAAATATCCACTACACATCTTCAATCCAACAAACAATATAAATTCATAAACTTCAAAAATCCAGAAACGGTAACACTTAAACCTCTAAATCGATGAATCCAACAAATCTCTAAATTCAACAAACCTCTAAATCGATATCAGCCTCGGATTTATCCAATAAACCTCTAAATCTAACAAACCTCTAAATCTCTAAATCGGTTTTTAAAGTTCCTCCCAAGCAACTTCAAAAACCCAAAAACTCCAAAACTTAAACTCACAAACTCAACCACATCAAAACGAATCCCGAAATCTAGAAATTTAAAAAGAAAATGAAAACCCGAAATAATGAAACTCAACTACATCAAACGAAAACCAAAATTGAAATCGAGCCTCTTTAAATCGCAAGAAAATTCAGACCAATTAACATCGTTTTGCACCATTCTTACTTTGTTCTTTCTTCAATTTCGGCTAATTCACTCTTCCTTCAATTTTCCCTAATTTTTTCCTTTTTACAAACTCTAATTCATACCCTTCAACAACTCTCTCATTTGAAGTAACTAAAACCCACGTGTTCAATTAAATTAAACGGGGTTAAATCCCACTTAACGGAGGTTAAATTCCTTTTAACGTTAGTTTATGTTCTGTTAGTTCTATTTAACGGAAAGTAATCGAATCTAAATTTCAGTATTAAAAATGATAAAATTGTAACTTTAGAGGTTTAAAATGTTACTGAAAAATACCCAAGATTTAAAGTGTTAGTGGCTACCAAGTTAGAAGTTTTTTATGCGATTTCCTTTATATATTAATCATGTTCGTTTGTTAGATGAGAAAAGTGGTACATTATTGTTTGTTTATCTATCATAATTATATGCGATTAAACATTGTATTATATGTTATAATTTTTTTATCACTTATTAAAATAGCAGTATAATTAGAAATATGCAATCAACCGTAACTATAAATATTGACGATAAACACACTAATAACATATGTTACAGTCAGCGATTACAATATTTATCGCAACTACAATCGTAGTCACCATCAACAGCCGAACAAAATTATTGTATAAACCTTCAATTGTTTTTAATATTATTTTATTTATGGTCAATTATAAATCTTGAACTGTGCGTTAGAACATAGCGTTTTGTATAGGTGAGTTTGAATTATTTGTGAAATCTTTCCCAAATCGAGATGTGTGGTCTAGATTTATGGCTTGTGATTTTGTTATTTCCAGGCAATTTGCATCACCAAATTGGTTGTTTGGATGAATAAGTTGGATAATGTTTAATTATCAATTATGCATCTCATTGTAAAAAGATTCTATCCCAATATTAAAATCCATTTGCACGAAATAAAATTTAGAATTTGGATGCAGTAGTTATACCTAAGTTATTCAGTTACCCATTTATATCGAAACTATAAAATTATTATCTTAAACTTATTTATATCAAAATGTTAGATTATTGAATCGATTTATTGTATTCTACTGATAAAAAAAACATAAAAGGATCAAAACTTGCGTTTTGATTCTCAATTTCCATAACTTTTACGATAAATATGTGATAAAAATACCGTGAATAACATAAATTTGTGTATTATAAAAATGGCAATTCTATTTTGGTGCCATATGGCATATACAGCCATATAGCATAGTTTTTGGTTGGGTTTTTTTGTGTGTGTTTGTCCCATTGTTATTGCTTTGGTCATCATACACTAATACACTCTCTTTTGTTGATATTTATATATTTGACAAATTCATTATAAGAAATTTTAGGCATATAAGAACATGTTTGCGGTTGTACCACTGCTCAAGTTTTACCTGTATAATATTTGAAAATGGTTTTATTCAAATTCCAGCATAGGACGACAACACACAATCTTCTCTTAACTTGTCACATATTCTCCTTAGGATTTTTCCATTATCTGTTTATGTTTGCATTCACACGCAAAAAGCATCTTTTTATAAGATAATACTCACGTTGGTTCTGTATGTTTCTGTTGAAGCTGTAAATGTCTCTGTTTTCTTCTTTATCGATCGACCTCTTACGATGATGAGTTACATTAGAGAATAGGGAAAACGGGAAGAAAAAACAAATAGATGAATACATGAAATAACATAATTGAACTATTCAATCCAAAGGTTTCACATTGATGTGATCTCAGGTAACCTTGAAACAAAAAAAAAAGTAAATACAGACTCATAATCTGTTGTTCAAAAAGAGAGCAGGAGAAACATTTGTCCCAGTCTATTAAGTTACTTGAAGAGGCTGCAAAATACCAAACTCATAAAATAACGCCATTGCTTACTTGTGTGTTGTTTCACCATCTTCATTTGCAGTTGAAGATCCCTTAGAATATGTGAACCAAATCATAAGCAAATCTACTCCATTGTTAAGGAAATCTACTGAGAGAAACAGTGACAAGAGAGACCTGTTTTTGAGTGTTTGTATATGTCCTTATCTTTTTCTCTGAACAAAAGTTAGCCCTTAGTAAACCTAAAAAGCCACTTTAGATGCTAATCAAGTACCTAATCATTTTTACCTACGATACGATATATGTTCTTTCATTAAACTAATCAAACCTGTGATTTACTTTTTTCACATTTTCATAAAACGAGTGTATCACCAGAGATTGAGATTAAGGATACGTCCAGAAGAGCACAAACGACTGCCAAAAAGAGAAAACAGGACCACAATTAGTATGAGTTTAACAGGTTGATGAAGCATATACAATCAAATACAAACAAACTAGAGGAAAAAATAGGAGGAAAAAGGAAATGATGGTATACCATAAGGCCACCAAGAAAGCCGTCAAAAATGACCCGATTCCAGGAATCAAAGTACAAGTCTGCTGAGAATCCTGCCTTGGCCATGAGCCCAACTGATGTGATCAACATCACCACAAAGTAAAATACAAAACCAGTCAAGCCTGTGAATCCAATTATTCCCGCAAGCACTCCAGCAATGATAGACAGGAACGTCCGGCTGCAAAATTAAGAAATTAAGGAACACAATATCGAAAAGAGAATTATAAATCTTGAAAACGAGAAATAATTTGTATCTAATCAGACCTGTTCTGTATAACTTTCAAATTGTTCTGCAAATTCTCTGCACTGAAGGTTGGTATGTCACTCATGACGTCCTTTGATCTCTTCTCAGATGAACCCATTTAAGATATACCAAACTATCTGACCACATAAATTTCAGATTACCCAAACTGTCATCGAATTGGATTTTATATTATCAGCAAACAAGAAAAACATTTATGTTAAAAGTTTTTGTTCTGAAAATCTATAAAACATAGAACAAGCCTTAGATTCAAAACCCTAAATGTATTGAGTTGAGCAACTTAAAGTAGAAAAGTTTAGAAATTTTTACTCGAATCCATAACTGGGTTTCACTCTACTTCAAACATCATTACGAATTTCGATTCCTAAATCTGAGACTTAGCGACCATATCCCAAATAGTTTAGGTAACATTTTCCTACAACAAAGTGAGAAGATCGATCTGGTTTATCGATATCTGATCCTCTTAACTCACTTCCGATCTACTCCGAGATCTATACAAAAAATGAAAAAGGAATAACAAAACTTACAATTACAAACGAGACAAGGAAGATCGAAGGCGCTTGCTTGGGAGGAATTAGTCGAGAGGATGAGCGAGGAAGAAAGAAGACTCAGACGAGGATTCGTATCTTTTCCCCAAGGTTTCTAAAGCCCATCAGAGTGTTTTCAACAACTACAAAATTTAGGTAATTCTGTAAAATAATAATTTTTAACTTTTCTAAAAATATAGGATAATTGACAAAATTAACATTATTTTATATTTCAAAAATAATATAGATTTAATATTAAAATATTTTAAAACTTGTTTTAATAAAAAAAATTAAAATCTAAATTCGAACACTCTAAACTTAAAATTACAAAATATCACAAATAATTTTCTAAAAATACATATTTATCATAAATAAATTATACACATATATAAAATATTATATTTGGATTGTTTTTTCAATTTATGGTTTAATTTTTTTACAAAAATTTTAAATTATTTTAGTATTAAATTTTTGCTAATTTTGAAAATTTAAACTAATGATGTTATATTTAGAACAAAAACCTAAAACAATGCTATTTTGTCAATTGCATTTGAAAACAAAAAAGTAAAATCTTTGGTAAAATATATAAAATATCTTCAGTTTTATTAAAAAAATAAAGTCATTTTTAGATTACAAAAAATCACAAAGCTTTTACAAATAAATTGCAATTTTAAATATGAACATCGATTGAAGATGTCGATTACAGTAAAGAGAACTTAATCTGGAATCCACTGAGAACATTGTACAAAGCCAGTTTTTATTAATAACAAAAAAACAATTATTTCATAGTTCAATATTCTTAACACAGAAAATTATTTATTCACAATCTTGTTTTGCTGCACAAAATATGGTTATTGAAGAGAAGCACATACAAGAGACAATAGAGAGTTGTTCTTTGGTTTAATGAAGTTTACTCCTGCAAGTCCTCAACACACTTGCACTGTAATCAACACAACAGGCCAATTCCCTCACGAATACATCATCAATTTGCAGAAAGTGAACACAAACAATGATTTTGGTGTAATTAGTAATAGATTAAAGTACAATTGATTTGCATACTTTCGTTTAATTGTGGGCTCTGTATAGATCAATGCTCCCTAATTGTAGTCTGGAGGTTGAATTCACATCTCTAACACACAAAAACCGGAACCTGCAACATACACATTAATCCAACTCGTACACATTTCTGATTATGACTCAAACTAATCGGTGTTATATCAGGGAAGAATATACCTGAAGAGATTTGCTTGTAATCCGGGTGATGTTATTTTGTAGGATTTGCGTTGGAACCGCTCTTCGAATACCTGACAAGTTTGCTTGTCGAGAACTTGCCATGTCGATCCACCATCGCTACTTCCTTCAAGAACCCTGAGAAAGGAAACAAAACGCAAAAAGCACAGTGCCTAAATGTGGTATGTTTGGACTTCAAAGAAAAAGAAAAGGAAAAAGACATTACCAATCTTTGGGGTCTCTCTCTGGGGCATCATTTGCAGACATGAGCTCGTATGCTATGAGCTGTTGCATCTGGTTGTAGAGTGTTTTGTACATGATCCAACAGCCTGTAGGAGAGGAGAGATTGGGTATACTTCTCATCACCATAAGTAAAACATATCAGGGCTTTATCTCAATACCTTTTGCACCATTTGGTTCCTCCCATTTTGACTCTCGGACTCCATCAAAAGCTGCTGTTGCCTGAGGCATTAACGCATTGCTTATTTAGGAATATACCAAAACGGGCTTAATATTGGTAAGATGAGAGTTGTGGTAGTGTACTACTTACAATGCCAGAAGGAAGCTCTTCACCACTTGCGAGGACAGAACCAGAGCATAACCTGTTCTGTTTCAGAAGTGGAAAAGACACTGAATCTTTGTTCAAGCTTTGGCATTTGCTGAGGTCAGTGACCAGTTCCCTTAAAGCATCCAATGCAACTGGCAATGCTAAAGCCGTTTTTGTGGGTTTACCGTCCAAGCATATTGTGAGACTTTTATCTTCTGTGTCTTTCTCGCTCTTCAAAGAAAGAGCAAGAAGCAAACCTCCCAACGCGGGCAGAAACTGCTCTGGGAACGAACTTGAGCTATCTAAATCTAAAGGCAAGCGACCCTTCCTCGTTTTGAAAGACGCATTCTTCAGATCCACTAGGACTTGGTTGGTCATCTTAAGGACCTCAATTGCTCTTGCTAGAGGTAAATTATCATCAATGAACTGAGTCAGGATAGGCAGAAACGAGTCATAGATGTTCGTCACATGGCCATCAACGCATGTGCGAACTGGGCAAGAGGAAGAGCTGACAGAGCTGTTTTCGTCTGAACCAAATTCCGATCTCATAATGCGCCATTCCTTGTCTCCACTTTGCCGTCCGGGTAAAGAAACTGAGGCATCATCTGGGGCATGCAGATTTATCTCGAGTTCTTCCTGCTCATTGCTGTCACGGAGTTTAAGTGCATATAAATCTTGGGCCATATAGTTACTTCGCCGTTCCCTTGTCACGGATTGAAGAACAGCTAGCAAAGATGATTCAGTTGTGAGAGTACGTCTAGACAAAACCTAAAGTGGAAAACATACATCAAGACCATGAGTGCAAACTACTGTTACAGATTCTTAGACAAATAGAACATTCACTGTTTTCCTGTAGCATTACCTCATGCCATTTCTTTGTATATCGCTTAGTGACATCACAAACCCCGTCCTTGGAAATCGCAATAACATAATTCAATTTTTTACCCCATCTACAAGGCAGAGATTTTGTGAGAATATGGCAGTTGCAGTATGGAAAGAGGAGGTAACTGGCAAGAAGGAAAAGTTACCCTTTCTCATATAGCATGGGTTTGTCATACACTCCTTCACAAGGGTCAAGATGGATCCATCTGCAAAAGAACAAAAATTGCACACATTACCCGCTTGAAATTCCTTCACAATTGAAACGAAATTGATAGACGTTTGCTTGGCATACGAATTTTACCTTCCCAATGAGTGAGAGAAGCATTCCGTCCAGACGTGATCTGTGAAGTCCAGTATCTGCAAAGGACAAAACTACAAACATTAAAGCAATTCCAACATTTTTGTGGGAAATGGCAATGTTAGTTAGGAGAATACCAAACGCGAATCATAGCCAAATGAGCGGCAGTATAGGGTAAAGCAGTTGGCCCACTCCCCACAACGACCTCTCTTTGTTTCTACGAACTGCATGAACAGGTAAGAAAATGGAACCCATTCAATAAAGTCGAGAAGAACATGTATCTTCCATTGTACAAGCGATTTGGTTACCTTTACGGGATCATTGTACCGAGCAAATCGAGTAATTGTTGGACACAAGGTACAGCTGTATAAGTTTAAGTGAAACAACAAAACATTAATTCAAGTTCGACAACAGAAATTAATCAAAGTATTGAATAATGCTTGGTGTCAATCCAATGCATTAGATCAAATGCAAGTGACTAAGCTTTTACAATCCTAAATGAAGGTTGTGAGTTCAGATATCCATAAGCATATTACAAATGTTACATTTCCTACAATAAAGAAACTATACAAAACTACAGTAATTCACATACCGATATAGTTCAACTCGATTTGCTCCATAAGCAAGCTCTGAGGAAAGTGGGGCTCCCATCCCCTGGCCTATGGTTTTGTTACCACAGAATTGACAAGGAGGCTCATTGACCCAACTGCAATATCACCCAGTCAACAACTAGAAAAAGAGGTTCTTTGAAGCTAACTACTGGGCCAATATATATTCTTACGATTAAATGTGCTGCATAGAGTGAACAAATAACAGTCAAAACAATGATCAGATGATATGAAGCCATTTTTCTTCAGTTCAAAAGCCCATCAAGGATTACAATATTCCAACTTATAATAAAGCTTTACGCTACAAAATTTCAACCAAATTTCAGTTCAACGATGTCTAATCTTTCTGTTTCTTTTTTTTCAAGTTTACACTTTTGTGGCATGTAGATGACAATCTGAGAAGTACCACAGACAAGGAAAAGAGGGCATATAAGAACCTGAAGGATCGTTTGAACCAGAAAAGTAGCTGAAGCAAGAAAGCATAGCCTTGTTCGTCTTTCGATGGCTCGAAATTCCCTTCCTGAAAGTTGTCAGAAGCTTGGATCAGTTAAAAAGTCTCAGAAAAGATTTAATGCTCAAGTAAACCTCAACCTAAAACCATTAATTCTAAGTTGCATCCAGAATTTCAGCATCAAAAGTTATAGTTCTACTCATCAGTGAATATAAATCCCAAACCTTGGCCAGAGAAACCAAAGCTTTCTCCTCAAGCTCCTCTTTAGGAACAGTCTTTCGAGCAGCTTCTTGTCGGGCTGGATCTTCATACTGAAACAAAAATCACAATCATATATCAATACACACACCTCCATATTCTGTGTAGAACAAGTTCAGAATCTATCACCATAAGGACTTGGCTGACATAAGGCCTTATTCTCTGCTCGAATTCTCTGCTATCTTGTACAGCAGCATACTGTTGAAACATCATCGCTTCTTCTTCTGCCTGTAAGCAGGAAACCCAAAATCAAATAAGCAACCAAAATGGCTTCAACATCATCATCATCATAAATCGGTTAATAAATCCCATGAATAATAAAATTAAGCAGAAAATGTGATAAAAACCTGCAACATTCGTGCCAATTCTTCGTCCGATTTCAACATTTCCACATCAGCTTCCTCACTCCTACTAGAGGCACATTCTGACTTGTTCTCTGAGTTTCCTCCAATCGATACCAATCGAAGTTTCTCGGATATAGAAGTAAGATCAGACTCATCAGACACCAATCGATTATCATCTTCCACAACGATCTATCTCCCAAAATTGGCAAATTCGATAACAGAAATCATCAGAGATTCCATCAACCATCGAAAAACAAAAGCACACAAGGATAAAAAAATACCTTTTGCTCATCAGGAGGAACCATAGTGAGGGAGAAAATTTGAAATCGTAAAACCTGCAGACAGTCGATTTATGGCGGACGATCACGTAACAAAATCGGGAGATGTAAAGAAACAATAAAACATGACTAGGAAGAAAAAGAGAGACCTCAAGACCATCTTCAGTGTTGTAGTCGACATCAAAGCTGGAATCTTCATGGCGTACGAGAAACTTCCGAGCCACCATTTTCTCAGATCGAAATTCCAAAATGATATCTAAAGTCTTTTAAAAGAGGAAAAGAGAAACAGTCTTAAAGAAATGACTTGTGAAGTTGACGAGAATCCACGAACCGTCTTTATTCTTTAAAAGCCTGAAATTGTACCATTGGTTTGGTATGATTCAATTTTCTTGTGTAGCTTTCATGAACTTTCTAGTGTAGCTTTCATGAACATTCAATTATTTCGTTTGATTCGATTTAATTTCATAATAGATTTTAATTCCCATAAATTCCCCAGTCAAAATCAAAACATAATTATCAACAACTTATGTTGTGACATAAAGAAATGGTGCTCCAAATTTGATGATGTTTCTTTCAGATTTGTAAGCTGTAAACATGACCTCCAAATCCAATTTTTTAATTCCAATTTTTTAATTCCAATTGTGTGTCTTAGCCTCAGCTTTGTATGCTGACAATGTTTCTTCCCTTTGAATGAAAATTTTATTTTGCAGAAAAAAACTCATTTAAATTCATATTTTAGATAAATAATTAGTAAAGATTATAGCTTTTAATATATATTAATATATCTTATAGATTAGATGGCAATATATATATATATATTATAGATTAATAAAATACTTCTTAATAAAATTTGATTAGTTTGATTAAATCAGTTTTATAATATTTTAATCAGTCTTAGGAGTGGTATAGAACTAACATATGAAAATATTTATACTATTAAATGACCAATTTCGTATTACTCAATCATGAAACTTTTTAAAAAAGTATGATTCAGTTAATCATTTATAAATGTTATTAAATCTATAATTTGACATATACATTCAGATCTAATGTTATTGATATATTTAGATATTATGATTTTAATGATTTTAAGATATCTGGCTAGTTAAAAAATACAAAAACACATGAGATATAATTAAAATAAATTTTGAATGGGTGTATTAAAATGAGAAATCATGTGTTATAAATCCGAAAATTAAAAAATTTCTACAACATCACCTTAAAAATTATAACAACATTTAAACTTCATCAAAATATTTTAAACATTATGTTAGTTTGATTATTTTAACTTTAATTAATATTTTAAAATAGCACATTTTTAAAATTTTATTTCAAATTCACCACTTTAAATTTAAAATTTCAAAAATATAACAAATTATTTTCATAAAATACATATTTACCATAAATAAATTATAAATATAATTAAAATAAAGTTAATTGTATAAAATAACACTTTTCAAGTTTTTTTCAAACATAACACTAATCATTTAAATTTCTAAAATAGCATAAATTTAATATTAAAATAATTAAAAATCTCTTCTAACAAAAAAAATAAATTTTAAACTGAAAAAGGTGAACCCAAATATTATGTTTTATTTTATATATAGTTATTTAAGATAAATAATTATTTCATAAAATATTTTATGCTATTTTAAAAAATTTATTTTTAATGTTTTAGATTTGGAACATAAAATTAAAAATATATTACTTTAGGATATTACTGTTAACATATTGTATTTAGGTTTTTTGTAATTTAAAATTTAATTTTTTATTAGAAAAAATTGTAAAATCATTTAATAATAAAATTTATGTTATTTTGGAAATTTATACAGATAAAATTTTAAAAATTGTTATTTTTGTCGATTGTTCTTTAACTTCTGTTCTAAATTTATTATTTTTAATTTAAATTTCTATAAATAACATATATTTAATATTAAAATAGTTTAAAATATTTTATATTAGAAAAAAAATAATTTTTAAATTAAAAGTAGAAACTCAAACATAATATTTTAGTTTTATTTATAATATATTAATAAAATAACTACTTTTTATACAAAAATTTATGTTATTTTAAATTTTAGTTTTATTATACCAAATTTGAAATAAAATTAAGAAAACTATTTTATAATATTACTCAAACACGTTATTTATATAAATTATTTTATAATTTATTTTATATTCATTATTTTTTCGTCATCGGTTTCAATTGAGAAATTTTGTCCATGGTAAACTTCTTCTTGTCCATTAAGCAGTATTTAGGTGAATAATAATTGGAGCATTTGCAAAATTTACCTAAAATTTGTATTCAATTGAAAGTTTAACCATTTAAAATTTTTTTTTACAAAACTAACTTTTTATCTCTATTTTATTATTCAACAATAACTTTATTTACAATTTTACCATTAACTTAAAAAAAAAACAAAGGCCATTATGAACAAATTTTTCAAAAATATTACGAAAATACTATTTTTTTCATTGCACACAACCACCATTGTCGTGTTTGTTGGGAGTTCTTAATTCCATCGACACACTCACCATAATACCTCTATTCCTTCTTCAAATCTCATTCATCTCAACCTTTTTCATTTTCTCTCACATTTTCTTCTAATTTCTCTCTTCACACTACATTCAAAAGCTTCCAACTTTGCAAAAATTCATTATTATCCGTTAAAAAAAACTTCTGTGAGTCTATATCGGTCATCATTTAAGTCGCATAGCTAAAAAATCAAGATCGAATGTTAGTTTTTGTGTTTTGGCTTTGGTTATATTTTTCAGTCCATACAGTTATATTTACAAAGCAGACTTCTCTAGTAGACTTTTCGAAGTCTTCTTTGTAAATATATTACAAAGCAGACTTCGAGAAGTCTGCTTTAATCGAAATAAATCTCTCTTTAACCAGAATAAACTGTTTTTCTCACTAAAGCAGACTTTTTGGAGAAGTCTGCGACGTTTATTCCTATCAAACCATAGTTCTCGGAGAAGTATGCTTTGATAGGAATAAAAATAGCAGACTTCGCGAAGTCTGCTTTGGCGAGAAAAACAGTTTATTCCGGCTGAAACAAACTTCTTCGAGAAGTCTGCGATGTTTATTCCTATCAAAGCAGATTTCTCACAGAAAACTGCTTTGATAGGAATAAAAATAGCAGACTTTGCGAAGTTTGCTTTGTCGAGAAAAATAGTTATTCTTATCAAAGCAAACTTCTTCAAGAAGTCTGTGAAGTTTATTCCGATCAAATCACACTTCTCGGCGAAGTCTGATTTGATAAAAATAAATGTCGTAGACTGCAAGAATTCTGCTTTGTTGAGAAAAAAATTTATTCCTATCAAAGCATACTTCTCCGAGAAATCTGCGAAGTTTATTCCGATCAAAGCAGACTTCTCGGAGAATTCTGCTTTGATAGGAATAACATCGCACACTGCGAGAAGTCTGTTTTGCTGAGAAAAACACTTTATTACGGCTGAAGCAGACTTCTCCGAGAAGTCTACGACGTTTATTCCTATCAAAGCAGACTTCTTGGAGAAGTCTGTTTCAGCCAGAATAAACTGTTTTTCACACTGAATCACACTTTTTCGAGAAGTCTGCCACATTTATTACGATAGGAATAAACGTCCCAGACTTCTAGAAGTCTGCTTCGATAACAAAAATAGTTTATTCCGATTAAAGCAGACTTCTCTGAGAAATCTGATTCAGTGAGAAAATTTAGTATGTGTACAATGATCTAATCAAATTCATTAATTTGTAACGCAGATAATGGTTCAAATCTGTGTTGTTTGTGGGGAGTGAACTATGACAGAGACTTGGAATTTTTGTGTGGATAATATAAGAGGAGGTAAAATATTTGTAATTGATGATGATGATTACGTTGTTGATGAAAATGAGAATAAAGTTTACTCAAATGGTGAGGATTACATTCTTTACGATAAAGTGAAAGATGAATAAATTCAGTTTTAGTGTTGAGTATCTCAGAAAATTAAGTTGCGAGCAAGGACAAAGTACAAAGTTTGCCGAGAAGTCTGCAAAGAAGTCTGCGAGAAGTATGCAAAGAAGTCTGCGAGATTTATACAATAAAGTTTGCCGATATAAGTATGTAGTTTTTGAAATATGTAACCAATCAATTCAATTAATTAGAAGACACAATGTTATCAGTGTTGTGTTACAAAAACATCCAATACTATCCTGTTAACTTAGTATTTTGTTGGAATTGTTTAGACATATATTTAGATTTTGCAAAATCGATTTATTGTTTTTCATTCAGTTCTTGATCTTTTTTGTTATTAGGAAGTATGCATTAAATATCTTAAATATGAATTAAGTCCTTAACTATATATAAAAGTGTTTATGAAAATTTATAATAATATTTGTGTTTTTAATGGTTGTCATTTTGTAATTTTATGAGTATGACTTGACTTGAACTGATTGAAATGTGATTGACATACAACTAATAGTTTATTATAATTTTGAAAAAGTTGATTGAAAACTGACTGACAAGGTGTAGTGATGGGAGATAGTGATAGATACAATAAAGTTTACAAAAAGTCATTTAAAATATGACCAAAAATACAAATGAAGTCGACAATTAGTAATGAAATCTGCAAGTGAAGTCTGTACTTGTAATGAAAACGTGTTATGAAGTATGCAACTGAAGTCTGCAACACGAAAATCTATTGATTCAAAAACCAAAAGTTAAATTCAAAACGTAAGAAAAAAACTCAAAAACATCCACAAAAAACTGTAAAACCACCATAAATTTCAAAGAGAATTTCAAACATCTATTGAAAATATTAAAAAAAAACCATCTAAAATTTTAAAAATCATTAAAAATTACTTTAAAAACTACTAAAACAACAATATTACTTTTTGTGAATCTTTTTCCAAATCTACAACAAGAGAAAATGAGAAATAAGATAAGAATATAAGAAGTCTGCAACTGAAGTGTACAACTGAAGTCTACAACTGAAGTGTGTAACTGAAATATGCAAACCTGTAATGAAGTTTGCAACACGAAAATCGATTAATTCAAAAACCAATATCAAATTCAAAACGTAAGAAGAAAACTCAAAAAAAGTAACAAAAAACTCTAGAATCACCATAAATCTCAAACATCTATTGAAAATCTTAAAAAACCATCTAAAATTTTAAAAACTATTAAAAATCACTTTAAAAATCTACTAAAACAAAAAAATTAGTTTATGTAAATCTTTTTTCTAGATCTACAACAATAGAAAATGAAAAATAAGATAAGAATATAAGAAAACAATTAAGAAAACAACAAAAGCAACAAAATTTCCAAAATCACGAAAAACGTAACAACTAGTAAAAATAACAAAATTACATCTTTAGATCTCGTGATTTGCTTTTCCAGATCTACAATAATACAAGATGAGAAATAAGATAAAATATAGGAAAAAACTTAAGAAAACAACAAAAACAAAAAAAATCACAAAAACTACGAAAAACTTAAAAATTAATAAAAGAAACAAGTTTACGTTTTTAGATCTCTTTACTTTTTTCCCGATCTACAACACTATAGATGAGAAAGAGTGTTATAAAAATAACAAAAGATCTAAACAATAATTCTAAAATCACAAACCCAAAACCATATAAACAAAAAAAAACTTACATTTTTCATATCTTATGATTTTTTTCAGATCTACAAAATAACAAGATGACAAAGAACATGATAAGAGAAGAAGAAAAGAAAAGAGGGGAGGTAAAAAGAAAAGAAGAAAAAATTTACCTTGTAGTCATTTTTGGAGGATGGAGGCTCCCACGTTTTTTTTAAATGAAATTATGATAAAATTTTAGGGTTACCTTCTTTATATATGGAGAGTTAAATTTGGTTAGGTTAAAAACTGTCAATTTTCGGTTTGCGCAGACTTCTCGAAGTCTTCGAAGTTTATTCCGGCTGAAGCAGGCTTCTCGAAATTTTCAAATTTATCACATGATATTTGAAATTCTAGCATGAATTCTCTACACAAACATCAACTATTAACCCACAACACATAACAACAAAAACTAGCAAATATTTTATACCATTAGATCGAATCCAATCTCCTTATTTTTGAATTCATTATAACTTTTCCGTGCTTTTGATATGTATATAAATTATGTTAATAGCAATTTTAATTTTTTTTAAATATTTCACGATTTTTATTTGATTTAGGTAATTTATTTACAAAGCAGACTTCGTGAATTGTGTTTTAATCGGAATAAACTGTTTTTCTCACCAAAACAGATTTCTCCGAGAAGTTTGTGAGGTTTATTCCGATCAAATCAGATTTCTCTGAGAAGTCTGCTTTGATCAGAATAAATCTCGAAGATTTCGTGAAATCTGCTTTAATAACAAAAAAATACGCATGCAATAAAACGTAACTGACATCTCGATATTATTTTTAAAACAAAATGAGTGTTCAATAATTTTTCCAACCTCGTATCTTAATTTTACAAAAATGTTTTCCTTCGGGTTACACTTGCATTTAGAATAACTTTTAGACTATTTTTAACAATTCCCCATAATAATTATATGTATTCCTCTTAAAAGTCAATCTTCCACTAATAATCACAGCTTGAAACCAAACCTTTGTCAAGATTATTCGACTTATTACAGATTTTGCAGGCGAAAGAAAAACACAAAGCCAGGAAAGACGGTGGTGAATTATTGTTACAGTGGAGAATCAATCTGTAACAAAGTCATTGTATCGATGATGAAGATGACGATAACTCAGTTCGAATTTTGGATTCGAGAACAGAGACATAGCGATCTAGAACAGAAATCACAGCTTCAAATTCCGAAACTTGTTTCTCAATTGCGTCCATCTGTCCAACAAATTCATCCAAGCCTCCACTTTTGGATTTCATCTGCTCTGCAAAAACTCTTAGCCCAGCCGCCACGTCACCCAAATCGTCGTACTCCGACGCAACTCTCAGATTCATTTTCTCCAATAGATCGAGTTGATTATTCGTTCCCTATTCATCACCAGCGAGTCAAAATTTCAGATCTGGGAAACAAAATACAATTTTTGTAAATTTGGAATTAATTTTGTTGTTGTTTTTCACCTGGAGCTCGGATTTCACCATGGATGATACACTCGTGAAGAGATGCTCCAGCGATTCAGATAAATCATCACCACGCGAATCTGCCATAGATAAATTTCTTCTTCTCCGCCGCGACGACACTCAAAAACTGTATTTGATATATACTCAAAAAAGAATATTATATCACCTAAAAATAAGTAATCACTTCATAATTACATGAACACTGTGTGCTTATGACATATTATCAACTCCGATGTTATATTTATTATATTATATATTTATTATATAAAATTAGTTTTATTTATAGTTTATATATTTAAAACTAATAAAATTATATTTTTAAATTTGTAATATACTTATGTTTTTATTTTAAAATCAAATTATATTTAAACTATATTTAGGTACGAATATATATTAAAAATAATAAAATTATATATAATACATTTTTAACCATTTTTTTATGTTTTTAGTTTTTTTGTAAAAATAAAATTTATTTTTAAATATTAATTTTTTAAATTATCAATTATATAATTGAATATTGATTAAAATATAAATATTTCAATAGATATATAAATAGAATAATTATTATTAAAAAACTAAAAATTATTTTTCGTTATTTGTCAAACTAAATTAATTATTTGAAACAATTATAAATGTATAAAACCATCAATTTGAAAACATGTATACCATTAAACATTTTTTCTAAATTTATTTCCAATTTAATATATAAGATTTACTTTATTTTTAAAAAATAAATTTATGTGTAAAATTATTATGTCACGTTTGAATAAACAACATTAATGATATGTAAACATTTTTAGAACACACTTCTCTTTTAGTGTATAGGGAACAATAATTTTTTTAATCATAGTCATTTTTTTAGTCATTTTTTTTGTAAACTTGGATCATTATTACAAATGTTAATCAAATATTGCGAAGTTAATCATCAAATTACATGCATAATTTGTGAAGATTTACTTTTTCAATTACAAAAAGTTATTACTACTCATTAGTTCCATTCGGATTATATTCATCTTAATATCTCTTTGAAGGTAAAGATGTAATTCTATGAGTAGACAATCTTTTACTTTCGGTTTTCACAATTTTACCGAAAGCAAGCAACTGCTCAAAATGTTAGATAAACTAAAATTACAAGCCAACATAAATTGCACATCTCACTTTTGCGTAAATTGAAATGCATGTCAGATCTTAAGATTCTTAATATTAGATTCCAATATTTGTAACAATAGTATTACGGGCTGACGATCTATTTCCCACTCGGAAGTATCATATAGCACTACGTCCACCTCAAACTAAACGATAAACTTAAATACACATGAGTACAAAGTCGTAAGCGAAAATCTCCCTCAATTGAAATTTGGAAACTAATTTACCCCCAATAACAAAGTTGTAAACGTTAGAACACATAATTATGGTTAATGTTGGTTTACTGTTTCGAAACCTAAACAGTAAACCGTTGATAACCCATATTTTAACCCAGATTAACAGTAAACCGAATTAACCCAGATTAATCTTCTTCTTCTCCTTCCTCTTTCTTCTTCGTCTCTCGATCAATCTTCCTTCTCTTCAGAACTCTCTCCTTCAACACACCCGCAAGCTCACTCACGGCCTTCTCCGCATCGCTCCGATTTCTTATCAGCACCTCACTAACAAAATTATCAGCACCTCACTAACAGTTTACCTGAACCATGCCTGAAGCAAAACTACATCTGTGATGAAAAACAGTGTGCTGCATCTTCATCGCCTAAAGACACAACATAAGGGTGTACTTTGAATTCTTCAGTTATCGTATAGCTGAGCTCGTAATTCACAGCCTTCGTCCCAAAAATATTGAACCTCCTTTGTATCCGCATCGCTCCGATTTGCTGATTTGCCGATTTGCCGATTTGCCGATTTGCCGCATCGCTTCGTAATTTGCCGATTTTCTCAGCTTGTATCCGTAACTTCCGATTTCGTCAGAAGTTAATCGTCGAAAACGAAAGATTCAGGAATCGTGGAAAACGAAAGATTCAGAAATTTGAGAGAGGAAGATTCAGGAATCGTGGAAAACGAAAGATTCAAGAATTTGAGAAACGAAATTCCCGATAAAACGAGAGAAAGTGAAATGAGGAGGAAAATCGATTTACTCTTTTGGGGGTTTAGGGTTCTTAGACAAATTGGGGAAAATCAGATTGGGGAAAATCAGATTGGGGAAAATGATTTTGGTTTACTCTTTCGGTTAAATGGTTTAGAATCTGGGTACATGTCGTGAACCAAAGAAACCAACATTTGTGGAGAAATTGATTCGAAGTTTCGATTTAGGGGGATTCATGCTTACAACTTTGTACTCATGTGTATTTAAGTTTATCGTTTAGTTTGAGGTGGACGTAGTGCTATATGATACTTCCGAGGGGGAAATAGATCGTCAGCCCTAGTATTACCATTAAACTATAAACTGTTACATATAATTATGTGAAAGAGAGAGAATCCAAAAAAACATAAAATATTTTGAATATTTTCATACATCATATGAAAACTTACGAGGATCTACCTCATCTCAAACATCCTGCAAAAATAAAGCATATAAAACGTGAGTTGAATCATATTCAAATCACCCAAAAAAAATTATTTTATGTGAATCTATTTCGTGAGTGAACAATTTTTTTCAGCTATATCTTTTTCAATGACATGTAAACATTTTTTAAAATTTAGTTCTCTTTTAATGTATTGGAGATAATAATTATTTTGTCATATTAACTTTTTTAATCATATTATTTTTTGTAAACTTGGATCATTATTACATTTGATTAAAATGTTATATGTATTCTATCACATATTTATTATATAAGATCAATTTTAGTATTTTTTTAGTTATATAATTTTTTTAATGATATGTAAATATTTTTTTAAACTAACTTTTAGAAATATGATTTAATTTTTATTTTATAAACATTAAGATGTTATATGTATTAAATAACTAATATTAATTATATGGTTTAATTTATTTTTTAGAAATAAATTTATGTTTAAAATTATCATGTTATATTTGATTGATTTATTTTTTGAAAATAAATTTATGTTTAAATTTGTAATATCACATTTAACTAAACGTCATGTCATAATTGTTTTTTAGTCATGTCATATTTTTTTAATGATTTATCATCGTTTTTTTAAAAATTCATTTCTATTTTAATGTTAAGAGAATTACATTTTATGTGTTTGGAATTTGAAATACATGTGCTTTCTAGTTTAGTATGGAATTTACATTTTCTTTTTACATTTTTACATTTTCTATGTATAGAATTTATGTCATATTTTTTTCTTTTTATGTACTTCTTATAGAACACATAAAAATAATCTAAAACAAGATAGTAACTAGGATTTGACCGTGTTATATACGAGATTATATATTTAAAGTATTTTGTTATAATTTTTGTTTTATAAATTTAATGAAATAATTTTTAGCTTATCTATTTTTAATAATGTTAAATCATTATAAATGTGTGTTATGTTGATTTGTAGAAAATATATATATATATATATATATATATATATATATATTTCATAATAAATTCTGATTCAAAGTTAGTTGAATGAAGTTAATTAGGTAATTTGGTTTGAATTTGCAAATTAATTGTTTTGTGATATTTTCTAATTGATTTAGATTATATGAAATTTGGTAATTTTAAATATATATATATATATAATATTGATAATATATCATATATCATAAAATATTTTCAGTTTACATAAAAATTTTGACATATATAATAGTCACTTTGAAAGATAATCTGATTTATATGAAAATAAACATTGCTAGAAAAATACATAATACATTAAATTTTGTATGTTTTTAATTTGTTACATTTTTGAAAATATGGAAAGTTGATGAAGTTTATTTTATAGTATATTTGTAATCTATGTACTCAGTTGTACAATATTATTTAAATGAATTGATTAAATCCAAATTTTAGTATTAGATTCCATAATATATTTTAATATTTTAATTTTTTATATTCTTTTTATTTTTTATTTAATTTTATTTATTTATAATGAATTTAATAAATATTATAAAATTTTAGTGTTATTTTCTGAAATATAACTCTTAAAATGTAAATATTATATTTTTATGAATTTAGTGAAAATATTTTATATTTTTCTAAATTTTTAATAAATGTTGAATGTGATGATATGTGATGGATTTGAAAATAAAATATGTGTTGGATAATTAAATATGGGCAAATGTCTAAAATGACACCTTTTTAAATTTTTGTTCTAAAAATAGCATCATTAGTTTAAATTTCCAATAATAGCATAAATTTAAGATTAAAATGCATTAAAATTATATTTTAATAGAAAAAAATTAAACCCTAAATTAGAAATAATGAACTCAAATACAATATTTTAAGTTTATGTATAATTTATTTAGAATAAATAAGTATTTTCATATAAGTATTTGTGCTATTTTTGGGAATTTAATTTTATGATGCTAGATTTGGAAGAAAAACTTTAAAATGTGCTATTTTAGGGTATTACTCATTAAATATAATATTGTTTATTATATGTACTATAATTATTGATATAATGAAAACTAAAATTATTTGTGTAATTCAATATTTCTAATATATTATTTAAAAATATTTTAATAAAATAACATCATGCTAACGTGTTATTAAAAGAAATGACATAATAATATTTTATTATCATAGTAAATTTAAAATAAATATATATATATAGATTTAAATTATTAAAATAATCATAGAGCAATTGACAAATTTTTTTGTTCCAAATATAGCACAATTAGTTTAAATTTTTTCAAATATCACAAATTTAGTATTAAACTATTTTAAAAATTTTTTAATAAGGAAAAATTAAAGCATAAATTAGAAAAAAAGAATGTTAAATTTAGAAAAAAAACTTAAAAGTATTATTTTAGGGTATTACTGATAATTATAATATATGTTATTGTTATTAATTTGGTTAGAAAATTAATATATGCTATTAAATGAACTAAAAATACTATTAAATTCATAAAAAATAATTTTTTTTATTTTTTTTTAATTTACGTATACAAAAACTAATATTAAAAATAATTTTAAATAAGAGTTAAAATTATATATATTTATAAAATAAACAATATATAATTTGTAAATATTTTTTTTATTTAGAACGTGAGTATAAATCTAGCGTAAGTTATATAACAAACAAAAATACATGCCTAATAGTCAAAATTAATAACTAACCAACAAAACCCTATCTCATGTAAATGATGGGTTGCATTTAAATGAATCAATTCAAAGTTTGATTTGTTATATATTTAAAACTTATGCAGACAAAAATAACAAAGTGTTAAAAGCATCCCAACTTTTGAATACATCACCCATACTTTTGTATTAAGAGAAACTATCTTGATTTTAGCCTAAAATTAAAAAGGAGTAATATATTAAAATAAATTTTTTTAAGTTTTTATTCCAAATTTAACACTTTAAATTTAAAATTCCAAAAATAACATAATTTTTTAAATACATATTTTACCATAAATTATTTTTTTTAAAATATATATTTTACCATAAATTGATTGGATTCTTTTTCTAATTTAGATTTTAATTTTTTTATTATAAAAAGTTTTAAAATATTTAATATTAAATTTATGATATTTTTGAAAATTTAAACTAATGATATTATATTTAAAACAAAAGAAATACTATTTTTGTCAATTACACATAAAAATCATATATCAGAATTACATCATGAAACCAAAGAAAAAAAACCATTCAAATGCAAAGAGCTGGTGATTTACCTTATCACTAAGGGTTTTGAAACACTTCGTTCAGTGAAGAATATGACAAAATAAATAATTACTCATAATTTTTTTTTCAACTTTACAGATTCATCTTTCAAAATCACTTTGAATATTTCTCCAGCTTTGCGTCTAACTTACTGTTAAGGTATATGATAACGTTTTGCTGTTTAGGATATTTAGAAAGGTATATATATATATATAAGAGAAAAACTTGGCTTTGTTTCTTATAAATAGATTGAAAATCTTTAAACTAGGCAATATTTAGTTTCAGTTTTAGGAATATGTTACTAAAATTCTAATATCATATCAATAAAATCTTCTATTTAATGTATATGTTAAAGATTTTGACTGAAATCTAGTCAAATTTCTGTTTTCACAGCATTTATATGCCAATGTTATCAACTACGTTTCGAAATGATTGTGTTTTATTTAAATTTGTTAAAATATTTTTTGTTAAATTTTATCATTAGATTTTGTAATTAAATTTTTTTTTTCAATTTTATGTATATATAGTATTTTTTTCTCAAAATTTCTTATTTGCAATGACATTTAAACTAATATTTTTCAAATTTAATATTATTTTAAATATACTTGCCAAATAATAATATAGAAATTTTGAATGAAACGTAGTCAAATTTTTGTTTTGACAGCACTTAATTCAGGGATTATATGCCACTAATTGATGTCATCAAGTACTTTCCAAAAGTAATTGTGTTAATAGTTTTGACTGTTTAACGTTATATTTAGTATTTGTTCTTGAAATAACTTATTTTTAATAGCATTTAAAATAATATTTAAATTTTTTAATGTTTTAAATGTACTTGCCATATAATAATGTAGAGATTCATTGAACATGTTATTTCATTTCTATAGAAATTCAGAACATAGAAAGCTAAAACTAAAAAACTAAACTTTGATCCAACAAATTAATTTAAAACTCTACAAATAAATTGAAAAACCCAAAAAAAAAGCATTTATTTATTTTTAAAAGATTTATATAACCATAATTTTTATAAAATAAAAAACAATAGAGTAGTATTTAAGTCTATATAGAACATTAATTTGTCCGTATAATAATTATCCATATTTTAAAGGATTTGGATTTGTTTTTAAAATATTTGAATTATGGTATGTATAGAAA
The DNA here is from genome assembly GCA_018901945.1 of Pugionium dolabratum. Classification (NCBI taxonomy): domain Eukaryota; kingdom Viridiplantae; phylum Streptophyta; class Magnoliopsida; order Brassicales; family Brassicaceae; genus Pugionium; species Pugionium dolabratum. The sequence goes on from JAEVFF010000006.1 coordinate 485,951, forward strand.
AAAAAACTATATTTAGCTAATTTGTTTTGTGTTTAAATTTAGGAAAAGCTATAAAAAGATTATTAACTAAATAAAGAAAAAAAAAGGTTTTCCACACATATAAATACAAAGCTATGCTTTTTGATGTCTCTATTACACTTGAGATACAAAACATGAAGAGTGTTATAGTTTTTGTGTTACTTATTGCTATGTATTTTGGATTAAGTGAAGGTTGCAAGAGAAATCATATAGTTTTTCATAATGAACTCAGTGCTGGTAGTATTCTCGACATTAAGTGTCAAGATACAGATGGTGCTAGAAAATCTTATCAATTAAAATTCAATGAAACTCCATATATAATTGATTTCAAGGATAGGAATTGGCCAGATAAGACAACATGGAATTGTGTTCTTAGACATGGAGAAAAGCTAGAGTTTTATTATGATCTTGAAGCATATCATTCAAAGTTTCAACAATGTGGTCAACTACGTTCATGGATTGCCAGAGTTGATGGGATTTGGTTTACAAGAAACTATTGGAAACCACCTGGGCTTGTACTTAGGTGGCAGAAACAGTAATGTTGTGTTTTTTTTTACCTTTGTGTTTGTGTGTTGAGTGTTAAGTCATCGGTGTAATAAAACATGAGTTTATTTTCATGTATGTTTCTATTTGATCATTCTTTAAATAATAAAACATGTTTTACAAACGTTTTTTTTTAAAAAAAGATAGATGATTATACCAAAAACTATAACAAAAGTTTTTTCCGACAAGTTTTCGATAAAAGTTTTTGATGGATTTTAATAAATTTATATATGTATGCATTTTAAAAAAACTAGAATTATAATATAAAAGAATATTATTTGATAAAAGTTGTTTAAACATAAAAAGAAATGAGTAATACCCTAAAATAGCATTTTTAAAGTTTTTTTTTCCAAATCTATCATCCCAAAATTAAACTATCAAAAATAGCACAAATATTTATGTAACAATTCTTATTTATTTAAATAAATTATACATAAATTTAAATTATTATATTTGGGTTAATTTTTTTTTCTAATTTAGAGTTTAATTTTTTTTAAAATATAATTTTAATGCATTTTAATCTTAAATTTATGTGATTATTAAAAATTTAAACTGATGATGCTATTTTTGAAATAAAAATTAGAAATGTGTTATTTTAGACATTTACCGAGAAGAAAATGTTAAAATGATATTATATATATATATATATATATATATATATATATAGCAAAAACAATTTTAAACTATTGTGGTGGTGAAAATTGGTCGAGGAATTCATGAATACTTTCTCATGAAGTCTTGCATCCAAGCTGTTTTGCCTTTCTGATTATTTTCTTCGTACCTTTGTGCTAATTTTTGAAATTGAATGTCTTTATCCCGATTTCTATAATTTGAACATTTGAATAATCGTAGAAAATTACATAGAATAAAATATAAAATACCGATTTAACAATTTAGAAATGATGGATTTACATATCCCTAATATATTATTTGAGAAATTGTTTTACAAAGTAACTTTACTCTAACGTGTTAATAACAAAAATACCAGCTGACGTGTCAACACCACAGCGAATTTTAATTTAAATATATAAAAAGATTTAAGTTACTAGAATAATTACAATACATGCAATTGATATTAATTTAGTTAGATAATAGATATATTTAATTCAACTAAGCCAAAAATACTATTACATTTTCAAAAACAATAATTTTTATTTCTTTAAATTTTTTTATACGTTAATTTATAAATAATTTCAAATAAATATAAATAGATTTAAGTTATTACCGTAATCCCTAATATATTATTTGAGAAACATTTTAAGAAAATAATCTTACTTTGACGTGTTATTAACAGAAATATCATGATAACGTATCATCACTACATTAAATTTCAAATAAATATACAAATAAACTTAACTTATTAGAATACAATATATGTCATTGTTATTAATTTAGTTATATAATTAATATATTTTATTAAACTAACCAAAAAATATTATTAAATTCATAAAAATAATTATTTTTCATTTCTTAATTTATATACACATTAATGTTAAAACTAATTTTAAATAAAAATAAAAATTATATAAATATTTAATTTATATTTACTAATAAAATATAATTTGCGAATATTTTTCCCACACATGGCGTAGATATAAATCTAGTCTTTCTTTAATTATGAAAATGACAGTTATTGAAACAAAAATGTTACAACCATAGAAATATTGTAAGATAATGCGAATTTATGAAATATGGATAATAATATTGCGTTACTAATCTTTGTCATTCTTGTTGTCTTATTACTTTACTATATTGCATGTCTAAGGACTTCAAATTTCTAGCTATTAATAATATCTTGTAAAAACAAAAAGGAAAGGATACAAAAACTTATCACCATGTTTAAAAATTGTAGAACACTTCTCTGCACTTTACATCACCATTGCTTCTTTCCTTTTTTCTTTTTCTTACTGCAACTACTTGTGCTAGTTCCAGTTGCTGAAGAAGGGCTCGTCTCGTCCACATTATTAAACATACCGGCTTGCACGGCGTTCTGCAACCACTCATAAAACTCTTCCTCTGTCATTGTTTCATCCATGTTTGCATTTGGCATTCTCTGGTTTCCTCTTTGCCCGCTTGTTCCTCGTTTTGGAGCTGTAACATTCGTGTTTACATGGAAGCTTGGTTTGTGGGTATTCGCTGGACATCTCATTCCCTTTCAAACAAAAAACACACTAAGCATGCGGCATATCAACCTAAGCAATCTCTTTGTGCATGCTAATTAAAAGCAACCGACTGTTTTTCTTTTGGTACCTGACAGACATACCACTGTGAAGCTTCATATATTTTGCTGTCTGCACAAACATAAGCACGCGGCATATCAACCTGCATTACAACAACACGAATTTCACATGACTATGAGAAACCATATCAACTGAATAGAGTTAGCTGACACTACAAAATTGTCTTCTTGTTGATCAACCAGTACAGAGTGTCTATTTACAATCTCAGTCTTTCCCAATCAAAGTATAGATATATTATATACTCATGATGTGAAAACCTTCTTTATAAATTACCTTTTGAAACAGCCCGAACAAGACGTGCTGTGAAGATTGTTCAACCCAACCATCTCCATCTTTTGCTTGATGAAATTCTTTACAATCCTTAAGAGATACAAAAACCCGAGCTTGCGTAAACCGGTTAAATACTAGGGATTATACTTCCTCTCAACAAGTTTCATCATTGGTCTAATATAAAGTATCTCTAAGATGCAGGTGAAGAGTACTAAAAACCTGGCACCATCTTGCTCTAGATTTTGATTTCTTAGTAAGAAACCAGGCATGGAGATTGCCACATTTTTTACACGCTATTTGTCTAGACTCTCTAAAAGCCTCCTCTCCTTCACCTTCTGAGCTTCCAAAACCCGAACCAGAGAAACTGTGTCCCCGAGTTTCCTGTTTTTGATGATGAATTACGTTAACAGCTTAAGAATAAACAATATATCCAAGTAGAGGTCCACAAGGGAAGGTGTATTGAGGAGTAAAGCGAAACAGAGAAAAGGAGGAAACATGCCTACTTGTTTACAAGTATGAAGGAAAAAAATCTGACACTTTTAGCAACAAAGACGTATTCAGAAGATGAAATAAGAGCCAGACAACTATAAAAAAACTACCTTTTGAGAAGAATTCTGAAACCTGTGAAAGTAGTTCAGTAGTTCTTCCTTCTTTAATTCGTCATCATATGATTTCCGCTTTATAGAATCAAGCAATACCTAAAGCCCAGCCAGGGAGATCAGAGATACAGGAACTTGATGTAGCGAGTGCAAATTGATGAAAAGAAAAGAAAACATTACCTCATACGCATTCTGAAGTTTTTTAAAAGCTTCAGCTGCTCGCTCATTCCCCATATTTTTATCAGGATGAACCAGCATTGCCTATTAAATCATTCACAAAGCTTATGCAATAAATATACATTTTTGTTGCTCATGAGTACCCACGAATTAGGCAACGAGACATTTCAAAGAGAGAAATAAACAGCATCACTTTTTTCCTATATTCTCGCTTGAGATAAGCCATGTCAACGTTCCCATACAGAGGTAAGCCCAAAGCTGAGTAGTGGTCACCACAATCCAGCAACCGAGCAACTTCATCTTCAGATGTTAACTCAGAGTCTGTTCCACTAACTGATGCGGCTCCTGCTCCACGGTCTCCCGGAAAGCCAGGGCCATTCTCAAAAGATGAGCCATTTAAGGGCTCAGTGGGTCTATCGTCTGTGCTCTGCTGGTTGAGTTTGTTCTTGAATAAATATATAAGAGCATCAGTTGAGATGAAAGCAAGATGAAAAGCCAAAAGAAGACCTAGCCATCCGACATAACTCCATGCACTATAGACTGAATACACTGTGATGATAAACAATGCAATGCGCTCGTGCTTCATCATGAATGCCAGACCTTTATATCAATGAACATTGCACATTTATTAAAAATAATAACGAAAGAGAATCGCTGTTGCTACAAGATTGAGATGGGAAGGACTTTACCTCCAAAGAAGAGGAAGAGCAGTGTTGTCCAAAAGCTACCATAGAGCCATAGCAAAACCAAACCAGAAATGGCAAGGGTAATTGACCCAATAACGAATCCAATGAACAACGCCACAAGCACAGCTGCAACCTATATTTATCGAATATTAACATATGAATGAAAAGTAAACATATAAGAAATCATATTTGAGATTCTTACCGACAACATTAAAAATTTGGTCATGCCTATCATGGAAAAGGCTGAAAAGAGACCACACCATAGGATAGAGAAAAAGGATGATGTTCCCATCCGGATGAAAGAATCAAAACCTCGGATTGCACAATCTAACCAAACAAGAGATAGAAGAAGAATTATGTTGCCAAACTGCATAAGCCATCTGAAGACAACCGGGTACGCTTGCTGGATTTTCGTTATAACAAGATGACGGGCTTTATATACTCGTGATTTCATAGAATCTATCAAAGGCATGTGTTTTTCCATGCACTGAGTCACTTCCCTTGATATTGTAGCAGTATATATCCTCAGTTTCCTGATTGCTGCACTGTATGCTAGCTCAATATTCTCTGACGGGCTGTTTGTGCTCAATATATCCAGCAGGCTTCTCATAACACCATTCATGTGTTCACAACCAAATGGTATATATCTAGTTTCTTCGGTGGTGGTAAATCCAGGTTCATTACGAGTTCTATCTCCAGCTAAATCGTTCCCTGAAGCAACAGGCTGATCTATATCCTTGAGAGATGCAGCGCCTTCAACTGCATCCACATCTCTTTTTAAAGTTTCAGAAACTAGACTACTTCTTGTCTGTTTATCATCTTGGAAGTTCTGTTTCAGGACACTCTCAGATTCACTAGTTTTCGCTTGTCCCTTTGCAGACAGCAAAGGATCAGAAGTCTTTTTTCTTTTCTTCGTTTGGTGATCCATTCCATTCTTCTGGTTACTTCCTTTCCGAGCCATTTACCAATTCAATTAAATTCAGCTGAAACTTTCTCTAGCATCTCCTGCCACTGGAGAAGGAGACTAATAATAAAAATAGCGATCACGAAGAACTAATCCAGATAAGTAACTGTTATGTAGCTAACAATGAAACTACTACTGTATCCCAAACAAAGTGGAAGTTAAGAAACCGAACAACTTTCACCATTTTTAAAACCTTTAGAAGAAGAAAAAAGACAAAATTTCGTTACAGGAGAGTAACTGAGATCCAACCCATGAAACAAAAATTCATTCCATTGAGTTGGGAGAAATAAAATTCAGATCAAACCCGTGAAAAGACACATGCCCAAATTCGTATTGAAGGACTCATTGGGGAAGAAAACCTGAAACTCTGATTCCGAACGAGAGGCGTAGTGAAGGAAGAAGGAGGAGATTCGGAGAAGAGGCCCACGAAGATAAATAACGAAACGAGTGTGCCCTGGAGAATCAATTCATTGCTCGTAATCGATGAACCAAATTGGGACTTATCAAGTGTGGCTCTATGGTGAGTGACTAGAAATGACAAAGGAAGACAAAACACACTGCAATTTTGCCAACTGAACTGGCCAGAAATGATCAGTAAAAAGGAGGTTTCGACCGGCGGTGACACTGTTTGTAAAATCACAGATATTATTTGTACGCTTTAAAACAAATTATTATTTCTAATGAAAAATATCTAAAGAAATAAAATTAAATTGATAATTTTACTTAAAAGAAAAGAGGAAAGAGAAAATAGAGAAAATCTCTTATTCTTGATCTTCTTACATAACATCATATTTATAGAGAAACTTTACCGACGTAAGTTTAACTGAAATAATCAAACAAAAGAAGAATCAACAAAAGACGTCGTTGAAGACGCTTTTGTTGACGTTGACTTTTCAACACTCCTCCTTGATTATTTATCATCATTGAAGTATTGCGTACTGCCTCATTAAAAATTTTATCATGTAAAAATCCAATGGGATAAAAATCATGATAAGGGAAAAAGAGTACACATACGCAATCTCCCCCTCAAAAAGATATATATAAATCCCTTTATATATCTCGCAAATGACGCATTCCAATATTCTAAACATGCTTTCTGAACATTGTTGTAGGAAGCACCTTTGTGAACAGATCTGCTGCATTGTCGGTTGAGCGAATATACTCAATGTTGACTACTTGATTTTTTACAAGCTCTTGAGTATATGAGAAAAATTTTGGTGGGATATGTTTCGTCCTATTGCTTTTGATATAACCTTCCTTAAGTTAAGCGACACATGCAGCATTATCCTCGAACAATTTTGTTGGTTCTTTATTTGTATTGATTTCACTAGCTTCTTGTATATGATGAGTCATGTACTTGAGCCATACACATTCTCTACATGCCTCATTGAGTGCGATAATTTCCGCATGATTTGAGGAAGTGACAACCAATGTCTGTTTTTGTGAACGCCACGAGATCGCAGTACCTCCTAATGTAAAAACGTATCCGATTTACGATCGAGCTTTATGTGGATCTGATAAATATCCTGCATCTGCAAAACCAACTAGACCAAACAAGGAATTTCTGGGATAATATAATCCCAAGTCAATTGTACCTTGAAGATAACGGAATATTTGTTTTATTCCGGTCCAATGTCTTCGCGTAGGGGCTGAATTATACCTTGCAAGTAAGTTAGTAGCAAAAGAAATATCTGGTCTAGTACAATTAGCAAGATACATCAGCGCACTAATAGCGCTCATATAAGGTATTTCATAACCTAAAATTTCCTCGTTATCCTCACAAGGTCGAAATGGATCCTTATCAATAATAAGTGATCTATTGACCATTGGAGTACTCAAAGGATTCACTTTAACCATATTAAAGCGTTTTAATACCCTTTTGGTATAATTTGATTGATGGACAAATATTCCATCTTTGAGATGCTCTATTTGAAGCCCGAGACAAAACTTTATCTTACCAAGGTCTTTCATTTCAAACTTTTCTCTCATATGGGTTCGTGCATCATGAACTTTCTTTTGAGTTCCAATAATGTTCAGATCATCAACATATACAGCGATAATAACAAATTCTAATGAGGATTTCTTGATAAACACGCAAGAGCATATCGCATTGTTGATATATTCCTTTTTCAACAAATATTCGCTTAAGCGATTATACCACATGCATTTGGATTGTTTTAATCCGTAAAGTGATCGCTGTAATTTGACCGAAAAAAAATTCTTTGATTTTTCCGAGATCTTGGATCCTTTCGGGATTTTAAATCCATCGAAAATTTTCATATATATATCACTATCAAGTGATCCATATAGATATGCAGCCACGACATCTATAAGGTACATCTCTAAATTTTTGGATGCCGTTATACTCATCAAGTATCTAAACGTAATTGCATCCATAACCGGGGAATATGTTTCATCATAATCTATTCCCGGTCTTTGAGAGAAACCTTGTGCCACAAGTCGTGCTTTATATCTTATGATCTCGTTTTCTTCATTTCGTTTTCTCACGAAAATCCATTTGCATCCGACAGGCATTACATCTTCTGGTGTAATGATAACATGTCCAAATACATTTCTTTTATTGAGAGAGAGAGAGAGTAATTCATCTTTCATGGCTTTTTGCCATTTCTCCCAATCGGGTCTCGCCTGACATTCTGATAATGATTTCGGGTTCGGATCATTATATTCATCATCAATTTCTTTAGATATAGAAAATAAAAATGTTCCATCCATATCTTCTATTTCATTTCTAACCCAGATTTTTCCATCTTGGGCATAATTAATAGATGTTTCATAATTTTCTATATCTTGTTTTTCCTCTAGAAGACTTTCATCATCAGATTTTTCAAGAACCTTCTCATTTTCTTGAATATCTGCATGATGTAATACTTTTGAAAGATCTTTACTGATTTTTCCCAATTTCTTTTTCTTTCGAGGATTTTTATCTTTAGAGCCCATCGGCCTCCCTATTTTCAATTGAATTTTTGGGTCTTTTATTTTATTTCCATCAAATGGTTCCTTTGGAACATCAATTCTTGATGGAGTATTTGCAGCGGGTATATACGATTTCATCACCTTTTTCGTATCTGTGAACACATCTGGTAATTCATTTGCCATATTCTGTAAATGTATAATTTTCTGAACTTCCAGCTCACGTTGATTTGTAGGGGGTCAAGGTGTATCAAATTTCGTGTACACCATGTAACATCTTTGATGTTTCTTTAATTCATTCCCCTAATGCTAGAAATTCATCTTCATTAAAATGGCAATCGGCAAAACGTGCCGTAAACATATCACCAGTTCGAGGTTCAAGATATCGAATTATACTTGGTGATGTATACCCAATATATATTCACATTCTCCTTTGAAGTCCCATTTTTGTTCTTTGTGGTGGGGCTATTGGGACATAAACCACGCACCCAAAAACTCGAAGATGGGATACATTTGGCTGTTGACCAGATGTCAACTCTAATGGGGAATATTTATTATACGCACTTGGTCTAATCTGGACCAATGTAGCTGCATGTAGTATAGCATGACCCCATACAGAAATTGGGAGATTTTTTCTCAATATTAATGGTCTTGCAATCAATTGCAACTGTTTAATCAAACTTTCAGCCATCCCATTTTGTGTATGCACATGGGGCACTGGATGTTCAACATTAATCCCCATTAACATACAATAATTATCAAAAGCTTGTGAAGTGAATTCACCAGCGTTATCAAGCCTAGCTTTTTTTATGACATAATCAGGAAATTGTGCTTTCAATCTGATTATTTGGGTAATGAATTTTGCGAAAGCCATATTTCTTGTTGTCAAAAGACAAACATATGACCATCTACTTGATGCGTCAATCAATACCATAAAGTATCGAAACGGCCCGCACGGTGGATGAATAGGTCCACATATATCACCATGTATTCTCTCTAAGAATACTGGAGATTCATTCCCAACTTTAGTTATTGATGGTCGTGTTATGAATTTTCCTTGAAAACATTCTTTACATGAAAACTCTCCCGATTGAAAAATCTTCTTATTTTTCAATGGATGACCATTACAATTTTGCACAATTCTCCTCATCATAATTGATCTAGGATGGCCTAATCTTTCATGCCAAACTTTAAAAGTACTAGTAAACTTCTGGTTTACTATAGCATATGATTCAACTATGCTTATCTTTGTATAATATAATCCAAAGGATAACATTGGCAAATTTTCCAATATATATTTCCTCTCAGATATAATGCAAAGATATTCAACATTATTTTTACTCATAGTCTCTATATGATATCCATTTTTACGGATATCTTTGAAACTTAACAAGTTTCTATGAGACTTAGGAGAATATAATGCATTATTTATTTCAAATTTCGTATCTTTTGGCATAAAAAAACTGGCTTCTCCAAAGCCCAGTATTATCTTTGCATTTCCTGATATAGTACTCACGCTTCCAGCAGAGTCACTTAAATCAAGACAGGAGAAATATCGTCTATCTTTAAGCATAGTGTGCGTTGTAGCACTATCTACTAGACAGATCTCTCCTTCATCAATTCCAATTTGTGACATTTGATATGTCATAATTTATAGAGATGCATTAATAGTTTAAAGCAAAACATATTCATAAACTACTAAAACCATCGTTAAGTTTTGTTACACAAACATATTATACATGTCTTATTGGCAGCTTTTCATTTCTCATCGATCATAATCGCTTTAATCCTCGTTGATACTTTTAGGATCAACAAGAAAATCTGCGATATCCAGATGAGTATCATCATTTAGACCACTAAAGGAAGGTCCAACTTCATCATCGGCGAAGTTGGTTTCAACATTATTACTCTTGGACTTTATTGACTCGTGATACAGATCGACGAAATATTTGGGCGTACGACATGTACGTCCCCAATACCCTTTCATGCCGCATATGTAACAAGCGTTCTCGGTCGGTTTTCTTATTGTCCGACCACCCTCATTTATTTGGAAATTCTTATTTTTTTCCAATGTTAAAACTCCTTCCTTGTCCATGTCCACGACCTCGACCACGACCTCTACTACGGCTTCTGCCGCGTATACGTCCTCGTCCTTGATAATTATTATTATTACTGGACGCTACCACATTCATTTCTGGGAATGGAGCTGATCCAGCTGGACGAGATTGATGATTTAACATCACGAGGTCGTTATTTTGCTCTGCTACAAGGAGGACTTGCATCAACTCTGAGTAGCGAATATATCCTTTAGTCCGATATTGCTCTTGTAGGACTACATTTCCAGAATAGAATGTGGAGAGCGTTTTTTCAATCATATCATAATCGCTCATTTTATCACCACATAACATCATTCTAGAAGTAATTCCGAATAACGCGGAATTATATTCACCAACACTTTTATAGTCCATAAATCAGAGGTGTAGCCAATCATATCAAGCCTTAGGTAAGATCATAAGTTTTTGATGATCAAACATATCTCTTAATGATTGTCAAAGATCCGCAGGATCTTCTTTTGTGATATATTCATTTTTTAACGTATCGTAGAGATGGTGGCGTAAAAACACCATGGCCTTAGCCTTATTCTCATCTGACATCATTTCCGATGGATAGATGGCTTTAAGAAGACTATTCGATCTCAGATGCATTTTTGCATCTGATGCCCAAGTCATATAATTTTTTCCAGATACATCGAGGGCAATGATATCAAGCTTTGCCAAGTTTGACATGATATCTATATAATAATTAAATCAATTGTTATAACATTTTAAGCATCATCTTAAAAATTGTTAATGATAATAAAAGCATATGCATATAATAAAGTAAATAAATAAATAATCATCTTAGGAGGTAAGACCGTCCATGTGATTGAAGAGGCAGCGCCTACCATATTATTTCGAGGAGGCAGTGCCTACCACTCGATTAAAGAGGAGACATAATCTACCACTCCATAAATAATTAAATTGACATAATAAAATAAAGTAAATAATCTCACGGGAGGAGGTATAACCTACCACTCCATAAATAATATTGCGGGAAAAGGTATAACCTACCACTCCATAATATCGCGGGAGGAGGTATAACCTACCACTCCATAAATAATATCATGGGAGGAGATATAACCTACCACTCCATAAATAATTAAATTGACATAATTAAATTGACATAATTAAATTGACATAATAAAATAAAGTAAATAATATCACGGGAGGAGGTATAACCTACCACTCCATAAATAATATCGCGGGAGGAGGTATAACCTACCACTCTATAATATCGCGGGAGGAGGTATAACCTACTACTCCATAAATAATATCGTAGGAGGAGGTATATCCTACCACTTCATAAATAATTAAATTGACATAAGAAAATAAAGTAAATAATATCACGGGAGGAGGTATAACCTACCACTCCATAAATAATATCGCGGGAAGAGGTATAACCTACCACTCCATAATATCGTGGGAGAAGTTATAACCTACCACTCCATAAATAATATCGTGGGAGGAAGTATATCCTACCGCTCCATAAATAATTAAATTGACATAATTAAATTGACATAATAAAATAAAGTAAATAATCTCACGGGAGGAGGTATAACCTACCACTCCATAAATAATATCACGGGAGGAGGTATAACCTATCACTCCATAATATCGCGGGAGGAGGTATAACCTATCACTCCATAAATAATATCGTGGGAGGAGGTATAACCTACCACTCCATAAATAATTAAATTGACATAATTAAATTGACATAATTAAATTGACATAATAAAATAAAGTAAATAATATCACGGGAGGAGGTATAACCTACCACTCCATAAATAATACCGCGGGAGGAGGTATAACCTACCACTCCATAGTATCGCGGGAGGAGGTATATAACCTACCACTCCATAATATCGCGGGAGGAGGCATAACCTACTACTCCATAAATAATAACGCAGAAGGAGGTATAACCTACAACTCCTTAAATAATAACGTGGGAGGAGGTATAACCTACCACTCCATAAATAATATCGCGGAATGAGGTATAACCTACCACTCCTTAAATAATAACGCAGGAGGAGGTATAATCTACCACTCCTTAAATAATAACGCAGGAGAGGGTATAATCTACTACTCCTTAAACAATAACACAGGAGAAGGTATAACTTACCACTCTATAGTATCGCGGGAGGAGGTATATAACCTACTACTCCATAATATCGCGGGATGAGGTATAACCTACCACTCCATAAATAATATCGTGGGAGGAGGTATAACCTACTACTCCTTAAATAATAACGCAGGAAGAGGTATAACCTACTACTCCTTAAATAATAACGCAGGAGGAGGTATTATCTACCACTCCTTAAATAATAAATTGACATAATAAAATAAATGAGATTTTACCTGGGCTGTATAACAACGCAGTATTAAACTGGTATTTGGAGAGATGATCGTGCTGATAACGTGTTATGAAAAATATCTAGAGAGATAAAATTAAACTGATAATTTTACTCAAAAGAAAAGAGGAGAGAGAGAAGAGAGAAAATCTCTTATTCTTGATCTTCTTACAAAATGATGCATAGCATCATATTTAAAGAGAAACTTTACCGACGTAAGTTTAACTGAAATAATCAAACAAAAGAAAAATAAACAAAAGACGTCGTTGAAGACACTTTTGTTGACGTTGACTTTTCAACATTATGTGGATTTAGACGGTTTATACAGACTTTAATCAATTATTATTGAATTTTAACTTTTTGTTTATTCCATTTCTAATTAGTAAATACATGGTTATCAAAATTATTATATATGGTTTCATATAAATAAAACGACAACTGAATAAAATAACATTATTTAAAGTTTTTATTATAAATATAGTAATAATCATTTAAATTTTTAAAATATCATAAATTTAATATTAAAATAATTAAAAATTTATTTTTAATATAAAAATTTAAATGCTAAATTAGAAAAATTGAATCTAAACATTATGTTTTAATTTTATATATAGGTTATTTAAGGTAAATAATTATTTTCACGTATTAATTTATGTTATTTTTGGAATTTTAATTTTACTGTGTTAAATTTCAAAAATAAATTTAAAATGATGCTATTTTAATATATTACTCTAAATAAAATTGATTTGACGGTTATCTCCATAATATATCAAATAATTTTATACAATTTGTAGTTGATTCACTTGATTGTGTTTGTATAAACTAGTTTTGAATTTTTCAGATGTAATTGTTGTCTATTTTCATTTTTTAAGACATGGACAAAAACCAAAAAATGACACATTTGGTGAAATAACATGTTGTTGACTAACAAAATGGGTTAATGATATAATGTTTGTGTTGAATAATTGTTTTCGCATGTTAGTTGTAATTCGCCTAACTAAGAAAATGCCCTACATGTTAGCTATACGAAAAAATCAAATTAGAATACGAAAAATCAAACTAGAATATGGAAAAAAAATATAATTTAGATATATATAGATCATATCATCTTATTAAACTCTAAAATATATTTTATAATAAATATAAATTTATCAAATAAAATTCAACAAAATAAAACCAAACTAATATTCATCCGTCTGAATTTTTAAAAGAATAAAATTTCACATTTAGTGATGGATTAAATAAGCTAAAAATAACCAAATCAAATTTTTTTAAATAGTTCAAGCTAAGTGTTCTTCATTTAATGATCTAAAAATAAAATAAAAACATATATTGATGTTTGAAAGATGAGAATTACATGAATATTAATTCATAGATAAAACTAAATTCCAATTAGTTGGCAATTTTAACATCAAACAGTACTATTGAATATTTTTTCATCACCACATATTGTATCACAATTTTTAATATATTATTTGAAAAACATTTTAAAAAAAATAACTTTATGTTGACGTGTTATTAACATAAATATCATGTTACGTGTCATGATCACAATGAATTTTAAATAAATATATAAATGAATTTAACTTATTAGAATAATTATGATATATGTCATTGTTATTAATTTGGCTAGATGCTCAGTATATTTTATTAAACTAACCAAAAAATACTACTAAATTCGTAAAAAATAATTATTTTTCTTTCCTTAATTTATATATAAAAAAATTATTATTGAAAATAATTTTAAATAAAAGTTTAAATTATATCAATATTTAATTTATATTTAATAATAAATAATATTATATAATTTGCGAATATTTTTCTCTATGCAGGGCGTAGGTATAAATCTAATTTTTATATATTACTTATAACTAGTTTGATAGCCACGAGGGTGTTAAATTTTCGTGTGAATATGTTGGGTTATCGAACCGACCCGTTGTGGGCCAATGACAAAAAAAAAACTAGTTTGGTAGCTTCATTATAAAATAAAAGAACATGTTTTCTTGAGTAATTAATATTATTGGAATACTATAAAAAAATTTAAAATGTAGAAAATGAATTTTTTATATAATTTGATGATGTAGCAACTAACTGATCCATTGTGAATATTTTATATAAAAATATAGCATGATGTATATCTTGATTCAATATCCAATTCAACATAGTTAATTACACATATAAATATTAAAAAAAATTATTTCATCCTTTTTTATTATGTGTCATATATATGCATCCAAGACTTACTTATATAACTTTAGAAACAAATAATTTAGTTCATGAAAACAAGCAAAGAAGCATGTAGAATACACATAACTATCAAACGAAAAATGTCATACAAATGTTATTTTCACAAAAGCTAATTGAAGACACAAAGTTCCCAATATTTTCCCACAAAATTTGAGTTTAATTCTTATTTTGCTGAAATTTATCATTATTTTCTTATAATAAAAACTCATGTATCTTTACATTATTATTTGGCAAATATATTTCAAAAAATAACATTTAATTTGTAGAATATTACTTCAAATGCTATTATAAATAATTAATTTAAAAAATAAATACTAAATCTATAAAGGTTAAAATAGGCATTAGTATTATGAAATATAATATTTAAAATTCAGATTTTTATTATCTATTTGAATAATTTTTATCTGAAAATAAATAAAATATCTATATTAATACATCTATCAACTTAACAAATTATAAATAAAAAATTTACGTTCATATTTTATAAACTATATTTTTAAATATTATGAAATCCAATATTTAATATTATAAAAAAATTTAATATACTTGAATAACTTTTTTACTCTAAAAATTAACTATAATATTATATTTAACAATTAAAAATTTTGTATTTATATTTATATTAAAATTATTTTATAAAATAATTTAACATTAACTAAAAATTTATAAAATATAAACTATTTGATTAAACTCAGAAAAAAAAAAATATAACAAAATATTGTAACCTCGCATATAGCCCCGGTCAATTTCTATTGTTGATACAAATACAACCCTTGAAAATTGTGACTAATGTGATTGTGCCTACAAAATTATATTGAATATTAATATTATATTTCACTTACGTGCAATTCAGCAAAAGAAAATGGTATAGAACAAGAAAAGGATATCCTTTTTAGTTATATATAAAAAAAAGGAAAGAAAGAGTTTCAATTTGCAACGAAAAAGACATGAGAGAGAGATCCTCTCAAAACGCATATTCTCAAACTTGTCCAACATTTATAAAACACATTAAAAATACAAAAGACAACTTTGCAAAACTCCATTGCCTCAAAAAAAACCATTCTTTAACTCTTATCCAAAAACTCAAAAGGATTTTTCTGATCATATAATCGTTATGGTGACAGAAGCCATGAAAACCAAAGCAGAAGTATACTATGGAGACAAGACATGCAGAGAGAAATTCGGTTCGCTTTTATCCGAAATCGGTTTACCAAACCAGCTTCTTAGTAACCAAGAGATCGAAGAATGTGGATACGTGAAGGACACTGGTTTCGTATGGTTAAAGCACAAGAAAGAAGATCAGAAAAGGAGATATCAAGATTTGTTTAGATTTGATAATGTTTTGGTATGTTTCGAAGATGAAATTACTGCTTATTTCGAGCCTAACAAGATCAAGAAACTCACTGGGGTTAAGGCTAAAGAGTTCGTGGTTTGGATCTCTTTAGGTGAAATTCATGTAAACCGTTCCACTGGTTTGATTACTTTCAAGACACAGGTTGGTTTATTGTCTAAGTCGTTGCCTTTGTCGGTGTTTGAAAACGTTCAAGCTAATAATGATGTCAAGGAGAATCCTAAAAAAATTGTAGAAAAAATTAAGAACACCAAAATCTATTTGTAGACAGCAGAAATCAGATGTATATGTGTATTTGTATCAATTCATGTATTTTTAATTTTTATTTAAATGGATTGCTTGCATTAAAGGGAATCGAAAATTTGATTTTTTTTAGCTATCAACGGTTTAACCAAAGTCAAACTAAATGAAATT
This sequence comes from Pugionium dolabratum, assembly GCA_018901945.1. Lineage (NCBI taxonomy): Eukaryota > Viridiplantae > Streptophyta > Magnoliopsida > Brassicales > Brassicaceae > Pugionium > Pugionium dolabratum. The sequence goes on from JAEVFF010000006.1 coordinate 502,838, forward strand.
GATCGATTAAATAATGGTTTTTTACAAATTTAATATAAAACTGACTAATTTTCTTTTTAATGCGAGAAATTTAAACTATAAACTGAAATGGGAATTAAATCTTCCATTTTATTTATAGTTTATTTTGAAACATATACAAATCTTAATTTCTAATGGATATATTTTTCGAGTTTTCAAACATTATTAAAAAAAAAAATTTAACTTGATTATTAGTATATTATTTTGTGATCAATTTTCTCTAATATTTTAATGATTTATTTTTTTTTAATTTATAATTTATCACCATTAAATAATAAAAATATGCATAGACAACTTAAAAAAAGCTATATTTGTGATACAAAATAAAAAAGAAAATCGACTAAAATAGCACTATTTCAAGTTTTGATTCCAAATATATCACTAATCATTTAAATTTTCAAAAATAGTAAAAATTTAATACTAAAATAGTTAAAAACTTCTTCGTAATAAAAAAAAATTTAAAATCTAAATTGGAAAAAGTGAATCCAAGCATTATGTTTTAATTTTATATATAGTTTATTTAAATAATTATTTTCACATAATAATTTATGTTATTTTTGGAATTTTATTTTTAATGTGGTAAATTTGGAAGATAAATTTAAAAATTATGCTATTTTACGATATTACTCAAATAAAAACTAAAAAATCTTTATTATAGAAATGGATGGAGTATTTTTACACAATTTTTAGTATTATGTTGGAAAAAAAAACTAGTGATAATATTTTTACAACAAAAACATAAAAGTATAGTATTTTAACTAAAATATAATTATATTAGGTTTTCACTTCTCAAGAAATATTAGATTATGCCTCTATGTAGTTATAGGAAAATCTTGTACTATACATGATTCCGTGATCTTTATTACAACAATGTATGGTTGCTTGAGCTTGGTGAGGTCTTATAATGCCTGTTACTGCTCTGCTTCAAGACAAGACAAGTGAACATGCAGGTTGTACCGATAGGTCATGATTCTATTGATAAACGATTTTCATTTTAGTTTTCTGATTAACTTCCTGTAGAAAATTAGAAATTACAAAGGATTGAGATTAGCATATGGTCAAGATATATTCAACCAAAATTTGATTCTGGATCTTTGCAGTACTCTTGATTATCCGGATTTCAACCGCTGAAAGAGCCTTTGAATTTTTGAGGATCAATTCTAGTTCGGATATTCGGATCCTGCTAAACCTAGTTACTATTCATGAAAAGAATAATAGTTTGTATGACAAAACAGATTAGGGAAAAATGTTTTTCTTGTATTGCTTTAGGTCATTGACCTTTATATATATATATATATCTCCATATATACGTTTATTTTGGATAACTACAAAATAATATTTACATAAATCTATAACTAACGATAAATATAAAATATCCTAAATTATCTCAACATCCCCCCTCAAGTTGGAGCATACAGATTGGACATGCCCAACTTGACTAAAAATGCATCAAACTCCTTCTTACCTAATGCTTTCGTAAGAATATCAGCAAGTTGTTCATTAGTAGAAACATGAAAAGGTTTGATTAACCCACGTAGAATATCATCTCGAACAAAATGACAATCCAACTCAACATGCTTAGTACGTTCATGGAAAACCGGATTAACACTAATATGAATAGCTGGTTTACTATCGCAAAAAATCGACATAGGCTCAGAGTGATCCATACCCAATTCTCCCAATAAACCTTTGATCCAACGAAGCTCCGAAGTAACTTCTGCCATTGCGCGATATTCAGCTTCTGCCGATGAACGAGAAACTGTATCTTGCTTCTTCGTTTTCCACACAATGGGAGAGGTACCAAACTGGACAATATAACCTGTAAGAGATCGTCTAGACAATGGACAAGACGCCCAATCCGAGTCACACCAACCACTGACATGAAAGTTTGATTCAGCTCGTAGTAGAATACCTTGACCAAGTGTGCCCATAAGATATCGAACAACCTTCTGCGCTGCAAGCCAATGTTCTTCTTGCGGTTTATGCATAAAGCTAGAGAGAACATAAATAACATATGTAATATCACGCCGAGTAACTGCTAGATAAATAAGACGCCCCACTAAGCGTCTATAACGTTCAGGATCAGCTAGGAACGGTCCGACAACGAGGCTCAACTTGTGATTTTGATCAATAGGAGAACCGGCTGGCTTACACCCGAGAAGACCTATTTCTTTAACAATATCAGTTGCATACTTTCTCTGACAAAGATAGATCCCAGATGGACTACGAGCAACTTCTAACCCAAGAAAATATTTTACCATTCCAAGATCTTTGATACGAAAACAAAGCGACAAATAGGCTTTAAAACCAGCGATATCCTGAGGAGAATTACCAGATATAATTAAGTCATCAACATACACCAAAATACGCAGCGAAATATCATTCTTCGAATAAATGAAAAGAGAATAATCTGATCGAGCCTGTGTAAAACCATAAGTGATAAGAGCATTCGCAAGTTTTGCAAACCAACACCTAGGAGCCTGTTTTAAACCATACAAGGATTTTTGAAGTCGACAAACCCATGTTTCACCGGTGGGACAAAAACCAGGTGGTAGCTTCATATAAACCTCATCATGTAAATCGCCATGTAGAAATGCATTATGCACATCCATCTGGTGAACTTCATGATTCTTCTTGGCTGCAAAATCAAGAAACAACCGAACCGTCTTCATCATAGCTATTGGAGCAAATGTCTCATCATATTCAAAACCTTTTTCTGGTGATTTCCAAGAACAACAAGTCGAGCTTTATGTCGCTCGATGGTGCCATCAGACTGATATTTAGTTGTAAAAACCCATTTACACCCTAGCGCCTTCTTATTCGGAGGAAGTTCTTCAAGTCTCCATGTGTGTAAGTCCTCAAGGGATTTATATTCAGAATGAACAGCTTGTTCCCAATGTTTATATCGCATGGCTTCACTAAAAGATTGTGGCTCCACATCCGCCGTCAGTGCCATCAAAAACTGTTGATAATTAGGAGAAAAATGATCACTTGAGACATAATTAGAGATTGGATATAACGAACCTGAGGATAGCTGTGGAGCGGAAGTTGATAAGTCGAGAGAGAGAGAAGAATTGTTTCTAGAAATAGTTTCGACAACGTAATCGTGAAGCCGGACATTTTGGGTTTTCGTACGATGGCCTCTTCCAAGAGAGATCGTAGATGAAGTATTGGGTTGATCATTAACCGGTTCAGTGGTATCGTTTTGGTCTTCATAAAAATTGGGATCAGTCTTATTGATTTGTTCTTTGGTAAACCTTGGTTCAATCGGAACGGAATTCTGATCAGAGAAAGATGGAGTAGCGGAAGCAAAATCATCAGCAGAAGATAAGACAGGTGGAGTGACGAGCGGTGATTCCAAAACCGCAATCGACTGGTTACTATTGAACGGAAATTCTAACTCATTAAACACGACATCACGCGATATAAAAACCAATTTCCGGTCCAAATCATAGAGTTTCCAGCCCTTTTTCCCATAAAGATAACCCAAAAATACGCAGTGTCTACTCCAGGATGTAAATTTGTCACCTTTGTGGTCAAAATTGTGAGCATATGCAAGACACCCAAAAACTCGTAAATGTTTATAACCCGGGGGTGTCCATAAAGTCTCTCAAACGGTGTTTGATTTTGAAGCAAAACTGATGGTATCCGGTTTATGAGATAACCAGCCGTAAGAACACATTCACCCCAATATTGAATAGGAAGATTTGCTTGAAACCGGAGAGCCCTAGCAACATTCAAAATATGACGATGTTTCCTTTCAACTCGGCCATTTTGTTGCGGTGTATGAACACAAGAAGTCTCATGCAAGATACCTTGCTCTCTAAAAAACCGGGTGAGACACATAAATTCTGTACCATTGTCACTCCGAATTGTTTTGACTTTCTTGTTAAACTGACGATCAATCATAGCTATGAAATCTTGAATTTGCTGTGAAACCAATGTTTTATCTGTGAGAAGGTAAAGCCAAACCGCCCTAGAATAATCATCAACAATAGTACAAAAATATCGTGAACCGTAGAATGCTGTTGTACGATATGGACCCCATAAATCAACGTGTATTAAATCAAAAACTGCGTTTGCATTAGTCAAACTATCGGAAAAACTGTGACGAGTTTGTTTTGCTCTAAGGTAGACATCACAATGCTTAAGTAAAAATTCAGTTCTACTAGAAGAACCACTAACTACCGGAACATTCCCAGTAATTCGAGGCGACGGATGACCCAAACGATTATGCCATAAAACCACATCAGAACTCATAGTTGCTTGGAGCGCCGAAACTATATTTATTCCTCGAAACCGGTATAGTCCCTCTCCCTCTCTTTCACCCGCTCCAATCAGCATCCTCGTTTTGCGTTCCTGTAAAATCATGAGCTTATCGGTGAACTGTCCAACAAGAAAATTATCAGTGACAAGTTGACCAAGAGAAATCAAATTCGTATGAAACCCATCAATAAAGAAAACATTCTTCAAAGATAAATAAGGAGTAAGATGGACCGTTCCCAATTTTGAAGCATGGGCATTGGTTATAGCGGATAAAATAACCGATAGGAGAGAGATTTCTCTTGTATTATCCAGAAATTCCAGACAACCTGTCATGTGATGTGTAGCTCCAGTATCTAATATCCAAACATCATTCTTACCACCAGATTGTGCAGAAGATTTGCCAGAATTGATGAGACGTTGGACCGCAGTCCACTGTTCATCAGAGAGGCCAACTAGGCCAAGTCGATCAGCATCTATAATCGTATAAGAAGAAATCATATTCGCTGAATGAGCTGCTGGTATTTGGGTGAAGTTGACGTGTGGAGATGCACCTCGACCACGACCAGCTAAATTCAGAGAAGACCCGCGACCTAAACCGCGTCCTCGAGATTTATCAGGCCACCACTCAGGGTATCCAATTACCTTAAAACATGATGCTACTTCGTGACCCATTCTACCGCAGACCGTACAACTCCTAGAGGGATCACGATTTAGAGGAATTGTGCAATAGCTATCCATCGTACTTGTTCTAGATTTTTGGATATCACGACTCCATATTTGAGACGATTGGCGAGAGCCAGATGGAGCTTGTGTCGTGAATCCAATGATTGCCATCTCTGATGTTGTATTTTGTTTAATGGTTTCATTTTGAACAACAATCTGGTACACGCTATCAAGATCAGGAAGAGGGGTCATAGCACATAATTGAGATCGAACAACACCGTGAGTTGCATCGTCCAAGCCAGCCAAAAAATCATGAACTCGAAGAAGATCTTTTTCTTTATCAAACGATGTATTAAGATCACAGGTACAACGTCCACAATTGCATCGTTTAGAGGGCAAACATTCTTCTATCGCATCTCAAACCTTAGAAAGACGTCCAAAATAATCATCAACAGTGCTACCTTATTGTTTACAGGTAGCTAGAGAGTTTCTCAATTGCTGAAGACGAGCCCCAATTTTGACAAAAAATCTTTTCTTTATTGTATCCCATAAGTCCTTTGCTATTTTTCGAGTTGAGATCGAGGATCACAATTTTGGCTCAATTGTGAGTTTAATCCATCCTACTAGAAGATGATTGTTGGCAGTCCAATCTGCAAGAATTGCATCACCATCTACAGGTTTCAGAATCGTGCCATCGAGAAATCCAAATTTTTTTTGAGAACTGAGCACAATCCGTAAGTTTAGTGCTCATTCGTCATAATTCAAACCATTGAGAAGCGGTTGAGATATGACAGCTCCAGGATTATCATTTGATGTGAGATCAAACGGTGAGATTGTTTTGTAATTAAGAGTCACGGAAGGATTGTAACCATGGTGAATCAATGAAAAAGATGAGAAAAGAAAAAACAATTTTTTTAAGAGAAAAAATAGGAGATGATTTGTGAGAAGAAAACACAAAAAAATAAATCAAAATATCTTCTCTGTTTTGTCGAGATAAAACAGAGAAAGAGAATAAAACAAAATTGAACTTTAAAAAAACTGAAAGAAGACAAATAAAAGAAAAACCAGATAAACAAACGAGCGTTTGTTGGAGGAAGCTGAATTGGAAAAAATTAGGGTTTTTTTTTTCTTCAAGTCGCTGGTTCTGATACCATGATAAAAGAGATTAGGGAAAAATGTTTTTCTTGTATTGTCTTAGGTCATTGACCTATATATATATATATATATTTCCATATACACATTTATTTTGGATAACTACAAAATAATATTAACATAAATCTATAACTAACAAAATATAAAATATTCTAAATTATTTCAACATTGTATTATTCGATAGAAAGTTATACCATAAACATTTTGCGAGTAAAACTATGACAACGAGATTTTTAATAGAAATTAGATTTAGACTTTTGTTATTCACGGAGAAAAATATTTTATACATTATAATTATTTTTTTATTTAATAAATATAAATTAGATATTTACATAATTTACTTTTTATTTAAAAATATAAATTAGATACTTACATAATTTACTTTTTATTTAAAAATATAAATTTTTTAATATTGATTATACAAATAAAATATAAAATAAAATTGGAAAATACCAACAAATTTAAATTGTATTTATTTTGGATAAATAATATTGTTAAATAGGTAAAAAAATATAAATATAGTAAATATTTAATTAAACCATATTTTTGTTTTATATTTTGTTCGATAAAATTTTCTAAATCTCTAATATTTTATTGTATTTGTTTTTTGTGTCAAAATAATAAAAATTTATATATTGTATATTGTCAAATATTTTTCTAATGCTATTTTTATAAATATTTTAATAAATTATATTTTATTCAATATTTATCTTAAATCACATTACTGACATATTTGTAAATCACATATAAAAATAAAATTTATTTATTAAAATGTTTCTCAACTAATATATTAAAAATATCTCCAGTTTTTTTTGTTTTTAGTTTTTCCTTGTTTTTATCAGTACACCCGAAACTTATGAACATAAATATTTTTCGTTTGTCTTTGTTGAAGATCTTTGGAAAATCTTGAACTCTTCGTATACCAAGAAAGTCTCTACATACTTAATGTCGAAACTATATATATTTTGTTTCGGAAATGCACAAAATGTATATTCATGTCCCTCAACCTATTTTGAAGTTTTCTTCCAAACGTAGAGTTTGGGATCGAGACCCATACATAACTGTGGTGGAGGGCCCAAATTTCCATGGGTTTGAGATTTTTTGAGCAGGTAAATATCTTCATTCAAACAATTGCTATCTTAAAACGTTTATATTTTATGTTTTCTAGAAGTAAAATAAAAAATTTCCTAATCTAACCAGTAACCACTATACTAAAAGTCTCTTGATAACCATTTCAAAGTTGAATTGTTTCTCCAGCCAATTGTTGTGTTTGATAGATATTGCAAGGATTTCTTATCCATAGAAGCCATAATAAAAGAAGTATGATCTAAGTAATTACAATCAAAATCCAAGAATAAAAGGAGGAAACAGAAAAATCTATCAATTTTAAGAAAACAAATAGGACATTTGGCAAAAATAACATTTTTAATTTTTTATTCTAAATATAAGATTATTAGTTTAAATTTTTTAAAATAATATAAATTTAATATTAAAATATTTTCAAAAAAATTCAATAAGGAAAAATAAATTCTATATTAAAAAAGAATACAAATATAATATTTTAATTATATTTATAATTTATTTATGATATATATGTATTTTCAAAAAATAATTTTTGCTATTTTTAGAATTTTAAGTTTACAATGGTAAATTTGGAATAAAAATTTTAAAATGTACTATTTTAAAGTATTATTCAAATAAATAATCTGCAAACATGTAAAAATTGTTAGCTAGTTTCGGCTGTCTAAATACAAAATTGGATATAATCATCAAAATTCACTTAAAAATTAAGAAACATCTCTAAAATAGCATATTTTAAGTTTTTATTTCAAAACTACCATCATTAATTTAAATTTTCAATAATAACACAAATTAAAATTAAAATATATTAAAATTTTATTTTAATAAAAAATTAAACCTTAAGTTAGAAAAAATAAACCCAAATATAATGGTTTAAGTTGTTTAGAATAATACTCTAAAATAACATCTTTTAATTTTTTTTTCAAATCTAGCATCCTAAAATTAATATCTCAAAATATCACAAATAATTATGTAAAAATATTTATTTACTCTAAATAAATTATATACAAACTTAAAACATAAACCAAACTTAAAAAAGGAACTAAAAGACACACAATATAACATAGACAAATACAGTAATAAAACATACGAAATATTTAAGTTTAGATTTAAAGTGAGGAGATATCAAAACTAAAGAATACACAACGGGAGAAATTAATGTAGCCGAATGTACCAAAGTAGATAACTACCACATAAAGCTCAGAATTATAAAATAGTATTCCAAAATTAACATGTGTGTGTTTTTTTCACATTTTCACGAGATTTTTTCAATATTTCACCAAACACAATATGCTTTTTATAAACCCCCAAATTGAGGCCCTAATGCGAGCTACTTCTATACTAGTTCCAAATTAGTACTATAGTTCTCTAAGTTAAAATTAACTAAATTTATATTCATTTCATGCGTTGGGAAAAATATTCACAAATTATATAATATTATTTATTACTAAATAAATATTAAATATTTTATTATTTTTATTTTTATTTAAAATTATTTTTAATAATAATTTTTGTATATATAAATTAAAAAAAGAAAAATAATTATTTTTATGAATTTAATAGTATTTTTTGGTTATTTTAATACAATATATTAATTCTCTAATAAAATTAATAACAATGATATAATACGTAATTATTTTATTAACTTAAACTCATTTATATATTTATTTGAAATTCACTGTGTTGATAACACGTTAACATCATATTTCTATTACTAACATGTGGAGGTAAAGTTATTTTTAAAAATATTTCTTAAATAATATATTAGGGATTAGCAAAAAGCTTAATATTATTAGACGAGTAGTGATGCCTGAGTTATATCTTTTTTTTACTGTTAAAAATACCGAGTTATAGAGAACAATAAGTGGTCTAGTGGTTACATCATTTCTACGTCCATCCCAAAAGTGTGGAGTTCGATTTCACTTTATCTCGTATAAAAGTGTTAAATTTTCGTACGAATATGTTGGGTTATTGTATCGATATTTTGTGGTTCAGTGATAAAAAATGTTGAATTATGACTTAGTATACTCTCATTATCCTTAGACTTCCACACACATACGATATAACCTTATCTTAAACTCTTTTATATGTAATTGACCTTATGAATACAAAAAAAAAATGTATAGTAGTCTACGTATATATATAAATTTACATACATGCATGCATATAATGGAGGTGAATTATTAAAGGGAGTAGAAAGTTTAATTGAAGAGAAGGATTTGTCGGAACTTGGTGACTTTGTCTCAATGATTTATGTCTTTGGTCACATCAGTTTCCTCTTCTTCCTCAAGCAACTTAAGTTTTTTCTTTGACTCCTTTTTGCCATTTTTCATTTATTGTCTTCTTTTGCTTTCTTGTCCTCAATTTCATTTGATTGATTGCTCATATTTTCAATTCGTTTTATCTTTCTCCACAATATGAATCCTATCTTCCTTGCTGGCTAATACCTTAATTGACGTCTACAAAAAGGTTACTGTAATATTTATAATCAAATTCTAAATATTTCATCGAATTACTTTCTTATAATATCGGAACTTAATTAACATCGAATCTAGCTTCGTGTCCAATAACCAATACAAGAGATTTATGCTAGAAGATGATGTTTTTGCATAGATGCAATGCAATATATTTTTAGAGACATTTCTAATCCAATATTTTCAGACTCTCTCTCTCTCTCTCTCTCTCTCTCTCTCATCATTTGACATGAAATGTAAAAGAGTATGTTTTTCTGTATCAAATGTTTGATTTGCTAATTGCCATAAACTCTTACTCTTATTAAAACATTAGGGCATACACGTACGACCACATTAATGGCCAAAAGATTTTTTTTAAACCCACATAACAATAAACTTGTAGTTATATATATGAGCTTATGATTTTACTATCCCAATATGTTGAATATTAATTGAATAAGTTCTAGAATACGACTCATGATTTAGTGATATATATGTATAAGTGCAATTTTTGTCAATGTGTGAAAAAAATATTGAAAATATAATAAAATTAGATGTCAAAAGAAAAGAAAAGAGTTTTGTTTACTTTATAGAAAAAAGAACAAAATTTACATATATATAGCTAAGTCCATGCGTGTATTGAATTTACCTCTTAATAAATACATAGGGAATAAAATTCGACACTTTCAAATTTTCTCTCAAACTATGGACGAATGGGAAAGCATTTCATGGTCTGAAGAACCATCAAAATGTCATGATCAAGGTACTTATTTACACAAATACACAAATAATTATGTATATATATAACTTATGTGCATTAACTTCTTAATTATTGGTTTAGGGAAAAAAGATTGTTTCAAGAAGAAGAAGAAGAAAATGATTATGACTTGTTCTTCGTCATGATCAAATCAATGACGCTATCTTACCTTGAGCTATCTTTCTTTGAATTAGTATAGTCTTTTTCTTGACCTTGTAAGACCTTTTCTCTACCCTCTTAAGCTTTCTTACTATTTCCATCTTCTACATTTCCCAATTTTATCAAGTTTTCACAATAACTTGTTGTTCCTGGTAAATGGGTCAAGTTTTTGTTGTATACTCTTAGGGTTCATCTTCTCTCTCCTTTATTTATCCCTCCCGAGCTACATAATTTCTTCATTACTATGTATTGCTTTATGGAGATCCTAGAGATGTTTGTAAACACATTCTAATGCAATAACAAGAAATACAAAAATATGATGAATAATTTAGTTTGAGGAAATATGTGTATTAATTGTGAAGAATATCTCACATTGGAAATTTTAAATAGGAATTGATTAAAATATAAAAAATATGGGTTAATCACTCATTGTAAATTGATTTTAACTTGCAAGCTCATAAAATTTAAAATGGTATTAGAGCCCGAACACACATGCTCTCCAATTTGCATCGAAATCGATCCAACCCATCGAAAGAAATTTGATCGATATGACCCGAGATCGGTCTGACCCGCGCGCTATTATCTCGAGAGAGCGTGTTAAAAATATCGATATGTCCGAAATAGATCTGACCCGCCATTCTTTCGAAGGGACATGTTAAAAATATCTCACATCGATTGAAAACCCATAAATTTTGACTGAAAATTCTCTAAAATAGTATATTTTTAAGTTTTTGTTATAAAAATAGCCAGAATAGTTCAAAATTTTTAAAAATAACATAAATTTAATATTAAAATAATTAAAAATTTCTTCGTAATAAAAAAATTTAAACCCTAAATTGGAAAAGTGAATCCAAAAATTATATTTTAATTTTATATATAATTTATTTGAAGTAAATAATTATTTTTACATAATAATTTGTGTTATGTTAGATTTGGAAAATAAATTTAAAATGTGTTATTTTAATGTATTATTCGAACTTTAACATTAATTATGCAGATTAATTTCAGTTTATTAATCAATCCAAATTTGGAAAAGTATATTAATCAGTAATATATTTTTTAATGAAAATGCAGTTCTATTAGTTTCGTTATTGTTAATTCTGCTTTTACTGGTTACGGCCATTTTAGCTCATTCAATATAATTCAATTCTATTACCTGAATAATTCAGAAAAAACTATTTAGGACAGTTAATTATATATGATTATGAACGACAACAAAACAAAAACTGAAAAACAAACAGTGTATTAGTTGCACGTTGTCGTCTACAATCTCACAGTCGCAGTTTGAAGATCGGTGACTTTGGCGTCGCCATTACAAGATCTCGTGGTAATTAGAAACAGTAACAAAATTGCAAACAACCAGAGCCCACCAACGTAATAATATTCCCAAGAATCCACCATTCTATTTATTTCTTTCTTATGTGATTTCTGTTTTTGTGTTTTTTATACTCCAAACAACTCATTAGTTTATGTATTTTATTTTGAAACTAATAGTCTAACAAACTCTTTCGTAACCTAACTACGAATTGTTAATTTTATCTTCTATTTTTTTTATTTTGTAAACATGCAAAGAGAACTTACGATTAGTTTCAGGAACTGAAATTCAATTATATAAAAAGAAATTTTAATTTTAGATATGTCGGCTTGAAAACATGAAAGCAGTTACTTAGAAAAGTGGATATTTCTCCTAAATGCAAGATAAACCTGGAAATTTGTAAAACATCTTTGTATTTTTGTTTGTTACATATAAATTAAATAATAAGACAAAAACATATTAACAGATGGAAACGACATTAACTTTAACCTATATTACTATGCAACGATTATTTTGCAAAATATTCATACAATTATATAAAATAAAAAATAATATCATAAAATAATATTTTTTAATTATATCTTTCAAATTTATCACATTAAAAAATAAAATTCCTAAAATAATACAAAAATAATTATTTACCTCAAATAACCTATATATAAAATTAATACATAATGTTTGGATTTATTCTTTGCAGTTTAAGATTTAAATTTTTTTATTACGATGAGATTTATAATTATTTTATTATTAAATTTATGTTATTTTTGAAAATTTAAATGATTAATAATATATTTGCAACAAAAACTTAAAATGATCTTATTTTATATAATTGTACTTATATAAATACCAGATATTGTATTTCAAATATTTTTATACTTAAAAATGCATGTAACCACGTTTGGTTATAAATGAAGGCAACACACAGTTTACATGTAAACTATATATATATAGAAGAAAAGAAACTATATATATATACACTTTAAATATTATTTAAGAAAGTACGTCCAAACACACACGCAAACTATTTTTAAATGATTTACGTACGATTTCAAAAATCCACAATATACATGTGTGTTATTTTTAATTATAGGACTGTTCGTTTCGTAGCCGTAGGAACATGTAGCTGTATTATGCAGCCAAACGTTATTCGTTTGACCGTCGCAGGTTCCTGCGTAAAATGTTGCGGTCAACCTCAGAAAACTGTGGTAAAAAATTTTAACCGCTGCGAAATTGTAGCCTTTGCGATTAAATAATTGCGATATAACCTGCGACGATAACCTGCGATGATCAAACAAACAACAATATTATAGCGTCTAATCGCAACTTCTGATCGCAGATTGCTACCATAAACGCTGCGGCAAACAAACGAACATTGCTTATATATTAAATACTATATTTCAAATACTTTACATAAAATTTACAGGTAGCTAATTTAGCTACGAAATTCATCAAACACACAAATACAAAAACAGTACACCTCAGCCAAATAAAACAAAATAATTAAAAACGTGATCACTAAAACAACATATTATTTTTCTATGAAATATCCGAAAGAAATCAGTGATAAAATAACACTATTTTTCTGCAGTGGAATATTTTGCTTTGTTTGCTTGTCATTCGAATTTCGTCGGATCCAATTGGCATCATCTACGATATTATAATTAAAATTTGGGTTAAATGTGTAATTTATTCGTAAGTTATAGAAAGGTAGTGGTAGAACCGAATTTATATTTTATTCAGTTTTTATATAAATTCTCTAAATATTTTCTGAATAGTTTTTATATTTTTGAATGATTTTCCTATACACGAAAATTGTACACTTTTTATATTATAATTCGCAATTAATTCCAGATATAAAATTAATTGCAGATTTAGCGTTACAACATAATTAATTATTGACCCTTATATTATTGATTATTGTCCGTTACAAAATAATTAATTCTTTTAACCATTACATAATTAAAATAACCAGTTTTATTTTTTTTAAACCATCTTGATCCGGTTAGTGGATTCGTATTTTGCTATTAAATCTAATATCCACATGTAGTGAATGTATTAAAATACATTGTATAAACTATAATTACTGGTTTCGTATATTGTTTTGTAAACGTATATAGTCTTATCCATCACTGGTGGTTGCGGTTAATAGTACGACTATGGTTGCGGTATATATTGTTCGTTTGTCTATCGTCGGCAATTACAATTACAGTTGATCACATATTTTTAGTCATACCGTTATTTTAATCTATTATTTAAAAAATTAAAACGTAAGATATAGTAATTGAATAATACGATTAACCATAAATAACTACGAATAATAAACTAATAATAATTTACTATAAGCAGCAACCACATAAAATATCTATGAGGATACATTACCTGACGTGTGCGTGACTTTGACCTGTCGCGAACGTAACTAGTCCTTCGCGTATGTATTAAGAAGAATCGCCCTCACTTGTTTTTTTTTATATACAGGTTGTATTTAAGGTAAAGATTCTTTTTATCGTATGTATAGTTGTAAAACTTGTAATAAATCATTATGTGAATAAAAAATCTTTTTCTACTTTGATACAAATTGAATCTATTAGATATAGTACAAACGAAAATTAAGACCTCTTTCTACTTATATAAAGTGAATAACCGCATAACCTTCCATTTTATGAACCACTAAATTTCAATATTCCAGTTTGATAAGAAGTCTTAACGTAGAAATTTTTTATTAAAATCTATAATATATTATTTGAAAAATATTTAAAAAAATTAATTTTACCCTAACGTGTTATTAACAGAAATATCATGCTAACATATCATCATTACAGTAAATTTTAAATAAATATCTCTAATATATTATTTGAGAAACATTTTAAAAAATTAATATTATCCTAACGTGTTCTTAACAAAAATATCATGCTGATATGTCATAACCACAGTAAATTTCAAATAAATATATAAATGTATCTAAATTAATAAAATGATTATAATATATCTATTGTTATTAATTTGGTTAGAGAATTAATATATTTTATTAAAATAATCAAAAATACTATTAAATTTGTAATAAATAATTATTTTTCTTTCTTTAATTTGCATATAAAAAATTTATATTAAAAATAATTTTAAATAAAAGTAAAAATTATATAAATATTTAATTTATATTTACTAATAAGCAATATTATATAATTTGCGAATATTTTTTTCCCATTTATGCCGTATATATAATTCTAGTTTTATTTTATTCACAACTAAAATATATTAAAGTTGTTTTGTGTCGAATCATTTATAATTAATTTGAAATGTTTTCATGAGTAAATTAAACAAAAAGTCAATCATAAGAGTACGATTTTAGAAAAACACCATACTTGAATTTTAATTTTGAAGACTATAAAACATATGTAGAGATTGATTCTATAATATTGGTGATGGAATTTTTTCCCAATTCTAAAGAAAAACTAATTACTTCATAAAATAATATCACAAGAAAATGTATTTTCTACTATACTATTTTCTAGAGAATTGCTACACATTATGAATGGCAATATGATATTTATATTTCACAGTAGATAATTACAAATGATTGTATATATTTCTATGTAACTCTTTTATATAAAATAATAGTTGAGGAGGTGAAGACGACATTGTTTGAATGACGTGTAACAGTGTGAGGAATGAATTATGTGCGTAAGAGTGGGATCTTCCGTACAATAATGGTGTTTCAATTAAATATTGAAGATTTGCACGCGTTAATGGTGGAATTATCATCACTAATCACATATTTTATTAATTAAAGCAATTGATAATTATTACATTCCCCTTTTTTTTTATCAAACTAACATTCCCCTTTTACTCAATAACAAATAAATTACTACATTCCCCCAAGAATAACCCCCTTAATGGCCACCTTTTAATAAAGCTCACATATATATATATATATATATATATAGATTAAAAAGCTCATACAGTAACCATTGAGACGTGGCCACGTGGGGCTACAATAGAAAATAAGCAAATTTTGGAATTTCTACTTTTGAAACACAGAGCCTTTCGGTCCCATAGGCATGTTTCCTAAAAGCACCATGAATAGTTATATTAAGTTGTTTTTGATTTGAGAACTGAGTTATATTAAGTTGTTTTTGATTTGAGAACTGAGTTATATTATGTTATTACAAACACGTGCAAAATGATTATTATAGTATCACAAGCCAAAAGAGCACAAACCAAATTTACTCCAAAACGACAATTTTCTTCCATTATGTCTTAAATAATATTTAACAAATTCACTTTTTCAAATAGAAGCTTCCATTTTCGAGCAGTTCCTGTTGTAAGAACCAGAAGTCTTCATCATTTCCAATGTTGAAAAAACTGTCCGAACAAGAAAGAATCATTCCATTAATATTTTCAAACCAATTCAGATACCTCTGTTCCTTCATCGCTGCTAAATCAGCTCGGTTTAATAATCCAGTTCTGTCATTATCCAAACAACTCTGCGATGACGTTTGTGGACTCAGTTCATGACTCTCCGTCAAACCGGAATCGGATGCATGGGTTACGGCAAAATCGGAACTTTCCGGCGAGATATAGTCATTAGGGTTGCTCATTAAACCCAAATGTTCCATATTGGTGTTGTTTTTGACTCCATCGTCATCGTATGATGTCATTACGAACTTCTCTGAGGATGTATTGGTGACGCAACATGACGTGGCAGAAGATCCGGCGGAGGTTGAAGCGGAGGCGGCTTGAATCCGTTCTACGAGTCGAGGCATCCAAAGATACTTCACCATGTCTTTAAACTCTTGACTATTCACGTGGCATCTAAGCTTTTTTGCATGATTTTGCACACGTGTTCTCCAATAGTTTTTTATTTCATTATCTGTTCTTCCCGGCAAACATTCTGCAATTTTAGACCATCTGTAATCACATTAAAAGAAGAGTTGAGGAAAAAAAATTACATAAAAATGAAAAAAATTACATAAAAATTAGAGCGTACCTGTTGCCCCAACGGGAGTGAAGTTGAAGAATTAAGAGTTGTTCTTCAAGGGTTATGTTTCCGCGGCGAACGTCTGGCCGGAGATAGTTTAGCCACCGTAGTCTGCAACTTTTGCCGGTCCTGTTGAGTCCTGTTTTACAATGGAAGAGAATGTTAGACATAACTGTGTTTACACGTATATGGTATAATGATTTCATACGCAAGAAACGACCATAATATTCAGTTTTGGTAAAGTTATCAAATTTACTATATAAACAGTTAATATGAGGCGAAGTGTTACTTTTCCTTTTTGTATACAATAAATAAACAAAAATCCCACATGGCTATTGAAAATAATTAACAAGAATTGTTTACAATAATTTTTTTTTCATTTTAAAATAAATATTACAATATTCGACCGGTGTGGTATTGAGATAATATTTCCTCAAACTAGTGTAATATTAAAATACTTATATATGAAAAAACAGAATTTTTTTTTTCTACGCTTTTTTTGATAACCGATATGATTGTATATTGTTTTTCTTTGCTTATTTACAATAAGTTTAATTAATTAATTTAGAAAGACTATTTTTTTTTGACAACGTATAATATTATATATCTCAAACTTTTATATCACTTGCAGAGAAATTACAAACTTACTTTCGATTAAAAAGTCTGAAACCTATTTACTCTTAAAATCGTAATACATATTAATACTAAATCAGTAATAATCACGATGATATGTATTACAACTTCAAATTTTAACATGAAAGATGAAAAGGTTTTTTCGAACTTTCTAATTAGAGAGAAATAAATTAAAAAACAATTTTGAATGATATTAAAAACGTAACATTAGTTTGCAAAATATCTAATAATATATACGATAGTTTCCAAGAAAATAGATCATTCTCTCGGTTAACTTAAACTACTTAGTGTATAATTTGGCTTTTTCTCTTGGTTATTTTTGATACATATATTATTAGTCTGAGTGCATATATGTGAAAGTAGATGTTAGAGTATGTTACCGGCGCAACGAGCAAGAGAGTTCCATCGGCCTTCACCATGAGTAGAAATGCAATTGATGAGCTTGAAATCTTCATCAACAGTCCATGAACCTCTCTTTAAGTATATTTCTTCTTCCACGTTGTTTGCTAAATCCTCTGTGTTCTTGTTGATCTTTAAGCTTCTTGCTTTGTCATCCATTGATGATGAAGAGAGATCCACTTTTCTTTTCTGTGTTGAGTGAGAGAGAATCACTTTCTGGACTTGTGTAGAGAGAGAATGAACGTTGTTTGAATCCAAATGTAAAGATGGAGAAGTTGATGGTTTAATAGATGATCAAAATTAATAATGTTTTACTTCTTTTAATTGTTTTGCACATGTCTAAAGAGGGCATAAACGGCCGCAATAAAAGAACTGCTTTTTTCAAACAATAATATTATATTGTTTGGAATTTGATATAATTTTTTACTGTCTTTTGTTATTTATTTTAAAAGAAATTATTATTTTGTATGTGATTATTAGCTCATCTATAAAAATAAATATGTAAACGCTTATACGTCAATTTATAAAATATTTACCAAAAATATTTAAAGTATTTTAATATTTATAACTAAGGTTACCTAAGGTAATAATAAAAATTGAATTTTTATAACCTTTTGTAAACTAACTTATATAATAAAACTGGATGTTGTTTTTTTATGAGCATTATCATAATAAAGATGTATATTAGTTTGTAACTACGTTTATAAAAACTCTTTAATGATATTTTTTAAAAATAGCATAAAAGTTATATTTTTTAAATACCAAGTATTTTAACGATTTTTTCTACAATCCAATATACTAGTGTACCTATTAAACTCAGCATAGGTTTTATTTGTCTAATTGAGTAAAGTCTAAAATGTGCATATATTTTTGGAATAACTAGTTCACCTTTTGGTGATTTTTTATTTAAATGCGTGCAAAATTTTAATGTAATATATATAAAATTTGATTTCAGAAAACAGTGATATCCTAAAATATCATTTTTAAAAAATTTTCTTCCAAATCTATCATCATAAAATTAAAATCCCAAAATAACATAAATAATTATGTAAATATAATTATTTACTCTAAATAAATTATACATAAACTTAAAATATTATATTTGGGTTCATTTTTTCTAATTTAGGATTTTTTTTTCTATTAAAATATAATACTAATGCATTTTAATCTTAAATTTGTGATATTATTAAAAAATTTAAACTGATGATGTTATTTTTAAAACAAAAACTTAAAAAAAGAAGTTATTTTAGACAATTGTCCTTCGAAAAATAAACTGACAGCGATATTACTTAAATCATAGAATTAAAAGTCTTAATTCAATGAAATAAATAATTTAGATGAACTTAAAAGAAATGAGATTTCTTTTCAATTTGTATCTCATATATTTTAAAATTCATTTATTATTGGATTAAGGATTTAATATAAGACAATTATATAAAACAACACTATTTTAAGTTTTTGTTTCAAATGTAGCACTAATCATTTATATTTCCAAAAATAACATAAATTTAATATTAAAATAATTAAAAACTTTTTTTAATAAAAAAATTTAAACCTTAAATTAGAAAAAGTGAACCAAACATTATATTTTAATTTTATATATAATTTATTTAAGATAAATAGTTATTTATGCTATTTTTAAAATTTTATTTTTAATATACTAAATTTAAAAGATAAACTTAAAATATTACTATTTTAGGATATTACTGTTTAAATATAATTTTAATAAACATGTGAAAAACTACTCCAATTTTATTTTGCTTTCATTTTGATAAACTCATGAAAGTTATATAAAAAACTTTATACTACTTAAAAATGAGTTACTTATAATTTCAGTTGAATTCTTTTAGAAATTCCACTCTTCTTTGGGAGAATTGCTAAAAATAACCTAAAACTTGTATCCAAATACAAGTTTAACCCCCATGAAAATATTTTACAAAATTAACCTATGAGAATAGAGAAATTATTAAACATTCCTTTTGACTAAAAAATAATGTAGAAATATCATTTACGTTTCAGTCCGTGCATACTTTTTTGTGATCAAAGCAGACTTCTCGAAAAGTCTGTTTCACCTGGAATAAACTGTTTTTTTCACCAAAGCAGACTTCTCAGAGAAGTTTGCTTCAGCCAGAATAAACTATTTTTCTCACCAAAGCAGATTTCTCGAGAAGTCTTCGAGGTTTATTCCAGCTGAAGCAAACTTCTCGGAGAAATCTGATTTGATCGGAATGAACCTCGAAAACTTCTCGAGAAGTCTGACTCAGCCAGAATAAACTGTTTTTCTCATCAAAGCAGACTTCTCGAGAAGTCTGTTTCAGCCGGAATAAATTATTTTTCTCACCAAAACAGACTTCTCGAGAAGTCTGCTTTGGTGAGATAACAATTTATTCCGGTTAAAAAAAGAAGACTTCGAAAAGTATGCTTTGTATTTTATTTGCAAAGCAGACTTCTCGAAGTATGATTCCGATCAAAGCAGACTTCGAAAAGTATGCTTTGTATTTTATTTGCAAAGCAGACTTCGAGAAGTCTGCTAGAGAAGTCTGCTTTGTAAATATAATACAAATCAGACTTCTCGTAACTGTATGAACTAAAAAATATAATCGAAGCCAAAACACGAAAACTAACCTTTGATCTTAATTTTTTAGCTAAGCGACTTAAAGGATGGCCGATATAGACTCACACAAGCTTGTTTTAACAGATAATGATGTTCTTTTGCAAAGTTGGAAACTTTTGAATGTAGTGTGAAGAGAGAAATTGGAAGAAAATTAAATATGAGAAAAAATGAAACAAAGTTAGAAACTTTTGAATGTAGTGTGAAGAGAGAAATTGGAAGAAAATTAAATGTGAGAAAAAATAAAAGAGGTTGAGATGAATGAGATCTGATAAAGATAAATATTGGGTGTGTCGATAGAATTAAGAGTTCTCAGCAACCACGACAATGGTGGTTGTTTGCAATGAAGAAGATGACATTTTCGTAATATTTTTAAAAAATTTGTTAATAATGGTATTTGTGTTGTTTTTTTTAAACTAATGACGAAGTTGTAAATAAAGTTATTGTTGAAAGATAAAAAAGAGATATAAAATTAGTTTTACAAAAATAAATTTTAAAGGGTTAAACTTGTAATTAAAGGAAAATTTTATGTCAATTTTGCAAATGTTCCTTCTTCTTTTATCGTATTTTATAAGTTGTAGAGCTTCATGTATCATCAAAATTTTATGTGGTTATTTTTTCGAAACATATTACATTATTTATCATTGTTTAGTCTTATGTTTTGTTTTTGGTGACTACATCTTAGTTTGCACAAATACATATGGAGTCTGTTTATTATATTAAATTTTATCGACTTTCAATTATATTAATTATTTGAATGTAATAATTTAAAATTAACTTATATTATTCAAGATAAAAAAAAAGAAAAACATTATCTCACATAAATGTTCTAGAAACTTTACAGCATGAATAAATTTAAAAAAAAGAATTACAATCAAAGATGTATCTGCTAAACCTCCAATAAAAAAATGCTAAAATTATGATGTTTATAGTAAATTTTGTAACCGAACTCTTAATTAAATCATAATCGAAGCTGTGTAATATCATTAGAGAACTAAATGTAAATAGTAATAAAATATCTAACTTGACTTTTTTTGGCCATCAAATCAAAGTACTCCTAATAAATAAAATCAAAGTATGCCGCAAATTGAACATTACTTAAAGAATCGATATTGTTTGTTTCTGTTAATTAATGTACTTAGCTAGCAATTACTTCACCACATTTAAAATTGTTTTCTTTACATTTTCTTTGTTTCAAACAAAATTTTGCTTTTTTTAATCTTTAACTGTGTAATCATAGATCTGAATCCATAGTTTCACTAAACCTTTCTGCTAAAAAAATCGGCGGACTATATGTCTAGACGCTAGATTCTATCTAACTATACCGATTTTATTTAAATCGATCAAACAAATTGGATGCCTAATTTTTTATACATATAATTCGTCTAGACGAACGTTTAGCTGTCTAGACGGTTAATTAATTTATTTTTATTTTTTAAATATTTTTAGAAAAATTCTGATCAAAATTTAATATAACTTATATTGATTATGTAAATGATTGGATGTAAAATTAGCTTTAATGTGTTGTATGCAATATTAAACATAAAATTATATTATAATAATAAATAATTATGAATTACCATATATATAAGAAAATAAATAGGCTAAAGACTAAACTTCGCATAATCGCCAAGTAATCCTTGATTTTTTTTTGTTAATCGCTAAATCTATCTCAACCGTCCGACTACCGCTTAACGCGTATTCAAACATGGCTAAACTCTAAGATTAATTTTTGATAATGCCATGTTCATTTGTTAGCCGCAGTTTTATACAGTTGCGAATACAATAAATTGTTGTTCGTTTACCTAACGTAGCTACTTACGACCAATCGTAAGGATTAGATATTGAATTATGTTATAATTTTTTTATCGCTGATTAAAACAATAATACGATTAAAAATCTATCATCAACCACAATTGTAATTATAACCGTTAGCGTCAAACAAACAATAACATATGTCGTAGTCATAGTCTAGTGTTAACCGCAATTGTAACCAAAATTATCAATGACGGATAAACGAACAATGTCGATATATAGATTTAATATCAAATAAGTTGCCAATACTATAAACATTCACATAAAGCTTCTTTGTCCATTCACATTATGTGTATATATATTACTTATCTCAGTTAGACAATACTAATTACAATTGTGATATTAAAGTGTATGGGAAGTATAGGATTTCAAGAAGATGATGGAGGCATCCGCCCAAAAAGGAGCTTATGTCGAATTAACTAGTGGATAGGATCCACTATATGATTTTGTTAGAGTTTCTATGGTACAATCTTCTATCCGTTGAGGTTCATTCGTCCAAAACTTTAGATTTGGAGGTTCCCACTATAGTTGAATAACTTTCATGTTGATCCGAATTAATTATTTTCTTTTCCAATGCAATTTTTGAATATTAAATTTATTTATGATATTTATTTAGATTTTATCTAATTATATTTTACATTATAATTATTATATTTGCCTTTTTAAATATAAGTTTAGTTGGATGAGTTATACAAATTTATCCGACTAATCGTATTTTCACCCAAATTTTAAGTTCTTTTTATTAAATAAACAAATTGATTATAGTTTTCTCAAAACTATTTAATATTTCTATATTATGTGTATTTAAACAATATCGTTAATTAATAATAATTTTCGTTTAAATAGATATTTATATTAGTTTTAAAATATTAATCAAGCAATTAAGATTGATTTAATTTTTAACTGAACTTCAATTAAAACTATAAGTTAATCCGATTTCTATAAATATTTGAATCCTATGATTATTTAATTCGATATTAATGACTCTAATATCGCCTTCCAAATAAATTTAGAGAAAAGTATTACAATATGTATGTTGCTATTAGTTAAGATTTTAATTTAAAATCTGATAAGATTCAAACTAATTTTATTTGTTTGATTTCGTATTTTAAAACATGATTTAAGATTTATTTAAACAGAATTTATTATTAATTATTGACTTAAAAAAATACACAGAATATAAAAAGATGAGTAGTTTAAAAAAATTAATTGCCTTATATAATTAGTAAAAACTTTTAAACTTCGGATCGAAATAATATTAGTCAAATAAGTTTGTTTAACTTACACAAATAAACTTTTTAAATATTTATCTACTAGTGATTGGATATCTCTAATATTCCAAATCCACAGTTATAAGTATCATATTATTATTATTGATCAGTTTTTGAGATATAATGACTACCATTTGATATTATCATGTCTCAAGTTCATTAAACATCTAGTTGCTTCACTATTTTGGTAGAAATCCATTCCAAGCCAAAAGTAGCACACTGTTTTTTTCATAAATTAAAAATTCACAGGAAAAATGACAGTCATATCATTAATTAAGTCTCTCTCTCTCTCTCCCATGTCATTCAAAATCAATTTTCAAATGGAATCCAACTATGCCAAAGTTAGAACTTTTGGTTCATTTTTCTTTCTGTTATATGGTTCTAGTACCACCAACAAACTCAACTTCAACCATTGTGTTTTCATAAACTATTCTTATAACACATAGTGCATACATCTACATGAATTCATATTCAAATCGAGTTCATACTTTTCTATATATCCACTTTGATGAGTTGATGATGGTTTTGATGTAGAATAATCGGTTAAATATTTGATATTGAGTATATTTAACCGATTATTCCACATTTTTAAAATAATGATTGTGCAAACAATCTATTTTTGTATATTCTATTGAAAATTTTCAAAATTCAGATTTCAGTTCATTATTAGGTGTGATTTAATTATTAATATATTTTGAAAAATATTTTAAAAAAAATATTTTATTCTAACGTATTATTAATAAAAATGTCAATATGATTTGTCATCATTACAATAAATTCACAATAAATATATAAATAAGATTAATTTAATAAAATAATTATAATATATGTTATTGTTATTAATATATTTAAAAAATAATATATTTTATTAAACTAACCAATACTATTACATATATTAAAATTAATTTAAAAATAATATTAAATGGTGTAAATTTGTAATCAATTTAAAAACATGTCCAATCTAGAAAAGATTATTGGGACAAATAAAGACGCTGCGCAGTGCTTATACGAATTCACAAACGTGACGCTGTTAGAGGACTACTAAACGGCATGTAGTTTCAGTCCAGATCATCATCTCCCTTATCTAACCAGACGATAAAAACGCAAGAGCCATACAAGAACAGATAAAACTGTGAGCGACGAGTGAGTGAGTGAGACTCCTATCGACTTCAGCTAATAATGGCTTCTTTGGCTCAGCAATTCACGGGGCTTAGATGCTCTCCGCTCTCTTCTTCTTCTAGGTTATCGAGGAGAGCGGCGAAGAATTTTCCCCAAAACAAATCCGCTTCCGTTTCTCCGAAAATTGTCGCCGCGGTTGCGATGTCTAGCGGGCAAACAAAGGAACGGCTAGAGCTGAAGAAGATGTTCGAGGACGCTTATGAGCGATGCCGAACTGCTCCCATGGAAGGTGTCGCTTTCACCGTCGACGATTTCGCAGCTGCTATTGAACAATATGACTTCAATTCCGAGATCGGCACTAGGGTTTGTCTAATCTTTTTTCTCATTTTCGTTTATTATTTGTGGAATTTTAGAATTTCTAGCTGTAGTCACTGCTTGAGGTGGTTTTTTGGGGGTCGAGTAACTTGGGAATTTGCATAATCATGTCATTGAGTCTCGCCCAATTTGATAATGAGAAGCATTTTCTTCAGTAATCCAAGATGATACACGACAATGTTGGTTCCGTAGAGCAGTTCTGTATCATTTGTGGTCAATGACATTGTTCAGGTAAAAGGAACGGTCTTCAAGACTGACGCAAATGGGGCATTAGTTGACATTTCTGCAAAGTCATCGGCTTACTTGTCGGTGGAACAATCGTGCATTCATAGAATCAAGCATGTGGAAGAAGCCGGTATAGTTCCTGGTATGGTAGAAGAGTTTGTCATCATAGGTGAAAACGAAAATGATGACAGTTTGCTATTGAGCTTAAGGATGATCCAATACGAACTTGCTTGGGAGCGATGCAGACAGCTTCAGGCTGAGGATGTCATTGTTAAGGCTAAGGTACGCTTAGAAATTCGTTGTTACCCTTGTGATCTCTCTGATTACAATCTCAGCAACTGGATTATATGTGTGTAGGTTATTGGTGCTAACAAAGGTGGATTGGTGGCTCTAGTGGAGGGTCTTCGTGGATTTGTGCCATTTTCGCAAATATCATCAGTTAGTAGTTGTCTCAGAACTGTTTAAGATTTTAAGGATAATCAACAACCTGATTTATGATGTGTTTTTCCTAAAATATTTCTCAGAAAGCAGCAGCTGAAGAGCTTCTTGAAAAAGAAATACCTCTCAAGTTTGTGGAGGTTGATGAGGAACAAACAAAGCTTGTCCTCAGCAACCGTAAAGCTGTAGCAGACAGCCAGGCTCAGCTAGGAATTGGATCTGTGGTTCTCGGAGTTGTTCAGAGCTTGAAACCCTATGGTGCCTTCATTGACATTGGTGGAATCAATGGGCTTCTTCATGTCAGTCAGATCAGTCATGACCGAGTCTCAGATATCGCAACTGTTCTTCAGCCCGGTGACACTTTAAAGGTCTACCACATATATTCTTAAAACGTTTGCTTAGATGTTAAAATAGTAGTCCCTAACTTAAAATCTTGCAGGTTATGATACTGAGTCATGACCGTGATAGAGGAAGAGTAAGTCTCTCCACCAAGAAGCTGGAGCCAACACCCGGTGATATGATTCGCAACCCAAAACTTGTTTTCGAGAAGGTAAACATTATTTCCGTTGAAACATTCCCAATTCTCTTTTTTTTTGTCTCAACCCTGTTTTCTACTTTTCTGTTGTCTCAAGGCTGAGGAGATGGCTCAAACGTTCAGACAAAGAATCGCCCAAGCAGAAGCTATGGCCCGTGCAGACATGCTTCGCTTCCAACCTGAGGTATGATTTACCCACTTGCCTAATCTCGTTGCTCTCAAGCTCCCAATCATATAGGACTTTGCATTTAACTACCAACAGTTTTAGTTTACAACCACCACAAATGAATTCTTGAAATGTTCTTTCAAGAATTATGTTTGTTGGGGTTTGGTTTGTTCAAATTAGAGTGTGATTGATAAATCTGAGATAACCAGAAAAGCTTTAGTTTTCGTGGAGGATAATAACTTAAAGTTGTATGTTTGAGCGCAGAGCGGATTGACATTAAGTTCGGAAGGGATATTAGGACCGCTCGGATCGGAGTTACCGGATGAAGGTGTAGATCTCACTGTCGATGACATTCCTCCAGCCATGGATATTTAGATTCAAAGCTTTTTGTTTTTATAACGTTTCCATAGACAAAGACACCTTCCTTCATCTTATTGTAAAATGTAATATCACTCTTGGGTAATTTTTTTTTTCTCGTATCGATATTACTATTGCATTGTCCAGATTTTATGATAACGGTTTGCTGTAGGCCAACCGACAAATATAAATATGTAATCTCATGTATAATTGATTCAGGCAAAGAGATAAAACAAAACTGGGAACATCAAAATGATTGTATTCATGGCTTCGTAACAAAAGAAGAAAGTAGCAAAAGAAGAAATGCGCTCAGTTATCTCCACAATAATGAAAAAAGTATATACAAATGTTTATATATTTGATATTTGTGATGGATTTTGTGCTGGCCTAGTTTATAAAATCCTTAAATCAATGAAAACATCAATAAATTTCTATTTATTATATAATATTTAAATAAATTTTAAAATTATTAACTAGATAAAACATATTTTTTATTTTTAAAAATATGGATAACATGAAAATCCGTTGAATTAAATTTTTAAATCTGTATTTGATGATAACACGTTCTGCATAATCCGCATTTTTTGGAATAAGTTTTACTATCCGTTTCTATCCTACGGCAAATTATACATAGGTTATGTTCGTTTGTTAGCCGCAGTAAGTTACGGTTGCAACTATGGCAGATTATTATTCGTTTATTTGTCGCATCTATTTTCGGCCAGATGCTGCGTTTTTCATCGTAATTTTTTCGATCGTTGATTAAAACAACGCTGGTACTAAAAAAATATGCGATCAACCGCAACTGCAAGCGCCACCAACAGATAAACGAATAACATATGTCGTAACCGTAGCCGCTTACGGCAAGCAAACGAATAAGAATATAGTAAAATACGTGGATAATAATTCAAAATTGACATACCTAGTTGGCTAAATTATAACTATTACACACAAAAAAAACCACAAAATTTTTGTGACGAATAATAAAATTTAATTGAAACAAAACCATATCCTCGTATAAGTGCAACATATTTCTTGCAAAATACAATTTTAAGCACAATGGAAACTTTGACAAAACATTTTCATTTATTAACCTTTATAAGAAAAACAAGAAACCTTCATTAGTCATTCCTTTTGTTAAAAAAATTAAAATCATCATCATTTTTTGACAAAAATAAAATTATAAATTTCGTTAATTACTTATTACTAAGTCTCCTAAATAAGTTATGAAACTATATACTATATTGTTATTTGGACCTTGTATTCGCCTGTAGTCGTTACTACCGATCCATGGATTTTAGAAAGGTAACTGTAACATCCTAATTGCGCAAGAGGTTTTCCACATCCTAAGAACAAAGCCAAATTGCCAATCAAACTTCCTTGCAATCAAAACTAACATGAGCAATGAGCAAGGCATACGATAGAGTGGAATGGGGATTCTTATCGGCCCTAATGGAAAAAATGGGATTCACAAAACAATGGATCGAATGGATTATGCTCTGCGTCACAACCGTATCATACCGTGCACTCATCAATGGAGTTCCGAGAGGACATATAATTCCTCACCGAGGACTTCGTCAAGAGGATCCCCTCTCACCATACTTGTTTATACTTTGCACGGAGGCCCTAATTGCCAGCCTGAATGAGGCGGAGACCCGCGGAACAATCACTGGCATTCGGGTCGCGCCTTCATGTCCCCCGATCTCTCACCTTCTTTTCGCAGATGATAGTATGTTCTTCTGCAAGGCAACAATAGAACAATGCGAGTCAATTGTTGGCATACTGGAGGCCTATTGCAAAGCATCGGGACAACAAATAAATTATAACAAGTCGTCAATCGTCTTTGGCAAAAAGGTTCCGAGTGAAACTCAATCTGGCATAAAAGCACGAACAGGAATCCAACACGACAGTCGCGTTGGAAAATACTTAGAGATCCCAGAAAAGCTGACTGGCTCAAAATCACAAATCTTCGCTTATGTAAGGGAGCGCATTCAACAAAGAATAAACGGATGGTCGGCAAGGCTCCTATCTCGAAGAGGAAATGAAATTATGATAAAATCCGTCGCCATGGCAATACCGACATATGTGATGTCATGCTTTCTTTTCCCCAAGACCCTATGTAAGAAATTGAATGGCGCTATCAGTAACTATTGGTGGGCATCAGGCAGATCTGAGAGAGGCATCCATTGGATCCCATGGGAAACCTTATGCTTACCTAAGGCAGATGGCAGCATTGGGTTCAAAAGTCTGGAGAACTTCAAAAAAGCTCTTCTGGCAAAACAACTATGGCGACTGGAGAGATTTCCCGAGTCACTAGCTGCCCGTGTATTGAAGGGAAGGTACTTCAAGGATACACATGTATTCAGTGCAAGCACCCCATACCGGGCATCTTACGGTTGGAGAAGCCTTTGGTCGGCAAGAGACTTAATCGGGTTAGGCACAAGGAAGATCCTGGGAAGCACCCCCCAAGATAACGTCTAGACGGATCCCTGGATCCCGGACACCTTTCCAAGAGGCCCAAAGAGGGACAAGCAGGCCCAATTTCTCGATACGAGGATAATTGATCTTATATGCCCAGGGAATGGCCAATGGAATATCCCGGAGATTAGGAAACGGTTTAACTTGGTGGACGTAAGTTTAATTACTTCCATCTCACCAAACACTAGAAGGGGACAAAGCACATTCTACTGGCACTTTACAAAGGAGGGGGAGTGTTCAGTTAAATCAGGTTATGAGACGCTCCAGAAATGGAACATACCAAAACTAAAGCTCACCCTCCAACAACCTTCAATCTCACCTTTGAAACAGGCGATCTGGAAACTAAAAATCCCGAGGAAAATTCGAAATTTCCTCTGGCAATCTCTCTCCAGAGCTTTAGCCACACATGGACAGCTGCACTACCGGCACATCCGCAGCGACCACTTGTGTGAAATTTGTGGTAATGCCCCAGAAGACATTAACCACGCCCTCTTCACGTGCCCTCCAGCATGTCAAACATGGGCTTTCTCACCCATTCCCGCAGCACCGGCCACCTTCCCACTCAAGAGTATATATGGGAACATGGACCACCTCTTATGGCGTGTACCGAAGGAAACCTACCAGGAGACCGACCCAGAAATCTTCCCATGGATCTTATGGTTTATCTGGAAATCACGCAACGATAAGGTATACAACAACATAGACCACTCCCCCATGGAAATCCTAGACAAGGCCCAGAGAGAGTGCAAGCTTTGGAGAATCTCTACGGAGGACAACTCTCCAGGGAAGATCGTCAACGAAAACAGGGGAGTTCTTGAGTATTCACCTGTGATCTGTTTTGTAGACGGCTCTTGGAAAGAAGGCGAACCCACGACAGATGTGGGTTGGATTCTTAAACTAGAGGATGGATCAAGCGACCTCGTGGGTATGAGGGGCATGCACAGGGGACAATCTCCACTACATACGGAGTTTCTTAGCCTTCGATGGGCGATGTTTAGCCTCTACAGGAGGAAAAGTTTTTATGAAACCTTTTGCACGGATTCCATTGACCTGATCTAGTTAATCAACAACTCAGACATGTGGCCGGCATTCAGAACAGAGATAGATGAATTCAAAGAGATCCAAAAACATTTTTCAGGTTTCGCACTCATCTACCAGCCAAGGGAGCGGAACACACAAGCAGACAACTTATGCAAGCAAGCAAGGGAAATGAATGCTATCTTCTCATAAATAAACACATCAATATCATATTGGTTCGAAAATACGACACGTATTTTCTAATCAGTTGAAAATTGTATTATTTATTACACAGTGAAAAAAAAAAAAAAGGTAACTGTATATTTTCATGACTTAATCTCAACAAACCATCAAAATAAAATATCATTAACAGTTTTATTTTTTCAAAAATATCATAATTTTTTATCTTCCTCCTTATCTCTTTTCTGCATTTCCACGTTCTCACATCATCAGTAAGTTTCAAGAAATATGTTTTTTGATTGGTAAACTTTTGTTGTGTTTCATGTAAGACAATTCTGAATCAGCTTTGTTTGTACAAAGAAAGAAGTTATAAGTAATGCAATTATGAAACTAATGGAGATGGGGTTGTCAAATGGTCAATCTGTGTCTATCCATGCAGACATATTTGTTTTGTAGGCTGTAGTTGGTCGGTCTGCAATAAACTACGGTCAAAAAGATGTTTGCGCCCGATAAACAACCACATCGAAATGGATTTGTCCATTGACACTTCAATTATTTTAAAATATTAGTATTTGACAAAAATATTATAATTCAATATGCATATTAATTTTTTTCATACGCTTTTTCTTCCACAACAGAAAAACATAAAACAAGATTAATTGATAGAATTAGAAACTAAACTATACACATCAAAATCATATCCACACTAGATAAAACCAATATGTTTTTTAATTTTTGCTAAAAAATTCAATACACAACAATTATTTTAAAAATTCTTTTTTTTTCTCCTTTTCTTTAGGGAAAATGGTTATTAAAATATTTAATTCTTCACTTTGCATTATTTAAATAACGAGTTTTTTAACGAGTCATTTAAATAATGAACTATAGTTGATTACACCGATTTAGATATATAATTAATCAATATTAACAAAATTAAGTAACATCTTAATTGTTTTTTAATATTTTAATACGGAAACAATGTCGTTTTAAAAAAAATAGATTAAATATGGAGAAAACCTCCAAATCGATTTCTCCTCTCCCTCTAACTATGATAGGTCTACACATTTTTTTCCAAAATACTTCGATTTTTGATCAAACCAAGTGCCGGAAAGTTTTGATCTTCGATCAAACCAAGTGCCGGAAAACTTCGATTTTTAATCACACCAAACGGCGGAAAATTTTGATTTTCGATCAAATCAAGTACTAAAAAGCTTCGATTTTTGATCAAACCAAGCGTCCGAAATTTTTGATTTTCGATCAAATTAAAGTCGATTTGGGAGTTATCTCAAGCGCCGGATTTAAAGTTAGAGGGGAGAAGAAATCGATTTGAAGATTTTTCCATGTTTAATCGATTTTCATAAAAAAGATGTCGTTTTATATTAAAAAATAATAAAATAACAACAATTAACGGTGTTACTTATTCTGTTAATATTAACTTATCGCAAATCTAAATCATTACATTTAAGCATAATTCGTTATTTAAATGATCCAAACATAAAAATTTAATATTTTAATGATTATTTTTCTATTTTCTTTATCCTGTATTTTTTTTAATAAATTCATCATCTGAAAAGATTGTCTTAATGATACATATGCATTGTACCTTCATCCATCATATCCATTTTCACATCACTCAATTAATTGTTTTTATCATTCAAATTTATAACATCCATTTTTTTCAAAAATAACACATGACTAGAAACTATGTCAGCAAACTTTGATACTAATACACCACAAGATCATTTAAGGGACAAGTGGATACAATTTTTTGCTGAGAATTTAACTTCTTGAGTTGAAATATAAAGAACATTAAAATCATTTTTTTTAACTATATGTTATCAGAAGAATGGTGTTATGGTTTCAAAAAAGGACAAAACTACCTTTTGCTATTGTAAACTAATCAAGCTTTATCTTTGATTATTATGAACATTCATACACCATCTTTCATATTTGTACCTTTTCTTAAACTTTCTCACCAATAACATAAAGCTTGCTCACACTTTCCTACAATCGAGTATACAGCTACTTCAAATTTACAAAGCTTAATCTAAAAACCAAAGCATCCGACTCAGAATTTCAAAGATCTAAAAAAACTGATTTTTGTAAAAAAATTCTAAAATTGCAGTAAAGATCGATGATTGAAAAAATGAAACGACAATAATAAAAAAAATAAATGAAAGTATGAAATTTTGAGTTATTTACCGATTTGAAAACGATAAATCAAGAATAAAAGGAGAAATTGTTGGTAAAAGGCATAGTTCTTCCAAGTTCTTTTGGGTCAAGAGAAAGCCCAAAGGTAGGTAAACCCTAATGAGTATTTAACGAATATAAATACATCACAAAATTAGGTTTTCTGGTAGCACCCACAAAAAAACGCCCAGAGAGTTCTAAGAGAGAGAATTCGTGAGGAGAGAGAGAGGAGAGAGAGACGAGAGAGATTTATAACAGGTTTGGTTGTATTGTAATTCTTCTAAGTCTATTTTCTCTAAAGTTGCTTTATTGTAAAAGGATTCATCAGATTTATAGTGAAGTTTGTAGGAGACAGATCCTACCCGAGAAGTATCTTAAGTGGAAACTCGGTAATCAAATCTTGTGTCTTTATTATTAAGCAATCCAAAACTTACACCAAAGGCAATAAGAAAAGATCCTAAAATCCTAACAGTGGTATCAGAGCTTCCAAGTTTATTGCAAGGAGTGTGTTGGCAAACAGGGATTTTGGAGTTGCTGGGAAATTCAGAAGCACAACAGATTTGAAGACATAATGATGAGTTCAAGGATTGAGGTTGACAGGTTTGATGGGTCAGGAGACTTTTCTCTGTGGAAAGTGAGAATGATGGCTCACTTTGGGGTTTTAGGGTTGAAAGATATCCTAACAGATGAAAAGCTACTCAAGGAACCAGTGGTCACAAAAGGTAAATCTGGTGAAGAGGCAAAAGGAAGCATAGAAGGCAGCTCACAGATTGATCCGGTAAAGTTTGAAAAATCAGAAAAGGCTAAAGATCTGATTGTTTTGAACGTGGGGAATCAGGTGCTCAGGAAAATCTCTAAGTGTGAGACAGCAGCATCCATGTGGTCTACCCTAAACAAGTTATACATGGATACATCTCTGTTAAATCGGATCTACCTACAGTTGAGGTTTTACACTTTCAAGATGGATGACTCCAAAGACATTGATACCAATGTAGACGACTTTCTAAGGTTGGTGACAGATCTCAACAACATAGGAGTTGAAATTTCAGAAAAGGTACAAGCAATTCTACTTCTAAGTTCTTTGTCTAACAGGTATGATCAACTCAAGGAAACCCTAAAGTATGGGAGAGATACTTTAAAGTTGAACGAGGTCACAGCAGTAGCTAAGTCTAAGGAAAGGGAGCTAATCGAAAGTGGAAAGATAACAAATTCTCAGGATGTAGGTTTGTATGTGGAATCAAGGGGTAGGTCGAACAACCGGTTCGATAATGACAACACATGGGGAGGCCGATCGAAGAGCAAAGGCAAGTCAAAGCAACAATCTGATAACAACAAAGGATGTTTCATTTTTGGGGATGAAGGGCATTGGAAAAGAGATTGTCCTCAGAGAAAGAAACGTGCAGAATCTGCTAACATAGTAGAGCCTATTCAGCCAGTGGTCTTAACAGCCAGTACTGAAGACACAAGGGAATGGGTAATGGATTCATGGAGTTCCTACCACATCACACAGAACAAAGATGTTTTATTTGATTTCAAAGAAATCAATGGAGGTAAAGTTCTGATGGCAAATAATACTCATAACAGCATCAAAGGAACAATGAGTATTAGAATTCAGAACTCAGATGGTTCTATGGTGATATTCAAGGATGTGAAATACATGCCAGAAGTGAGTAGGAATTTGATTTCATTTGGGTTGTTGGAAAAGGTAGGTTGTTGTTATCAAGGAGGTGATTTGGGACTACGGTTTTATAAAGACGGCAAGAAGGTAATATTTGGGAAACTCAACAACGGGTTGTATTATCTTCAAGGTAGAGTGTGGAAGGCAGGGATCAGGTCAGGAACGAAGAAGCTGAATAAGGAGATAGCTACACATAAGGTCGAATTAGTGGATAGACAGTCAAAGAGAGTGACTTTCAGTGAGAATCTAATTCAAGGACCTACACCGAATGGTTTTAAAGCAGGGTCAACCGTTCAAGGTGGAGACTTTTCTGATGAAATCTCCAGAGAAATTGTAGCAGCACAGAATGTGGTAGATGGTGATGCTAAAACTCACAGGGAAAGTGTTTCACAAGAATTACAGAAATTCATGAGTGAAAAAAGGAGTTTGAGCATGGAAACCAAGGTGAAGTTTCCGTATAAAGCTTTGCAGATATTAGGAACTGACAGGTTCTACAATATTGTTGCTAAAGGCGATGTGATTCTACCTAAGATTTAGCTAAGCAAAGTCCCAGAAATTCTAGCTACCAAGGACATACCTGATTTGAATTCACAACTTTGCTGTGAACTTCTCAAAAGCCTATAGAGAAGGAGTGATCTCCAGGTAACATCACTGCAAGTGTCTCGTTCTCGTAGAGACATAAAAGGAAACATGTCTGTTTCGGAAAAGGAATTTAAGCAGTGAAGGATGAGTGAAGACCAAATGTTACCTGGAAGATGGGTGCGAGGGGAAAAGCAGCAGGAAACATCTCTCAAGGTGGAGCTGACAGGGAAAACATGGTCGGAAAGATGGCCGGAAAAGTGGCCGGAAAAGTGGCCGGAAAGGTGGCCGGAAAAGTAGCCGGGAAAGGTCGCCAGAAAAGTCACCGGAAAAGTCACCGGAAAAGGTCGCCGGAAAAGTCGCCGGGAAATGTCGCCGAGAAAGGTCGCCGGAGGTGGCGGTGCATGTCCGGAGGACGGCGGTGCGTGGCCGGAAGACGGTGGCGCATGACGGGCAAGGCGGAGCGTGAGATTCACACGTGGGGCGTGGCCGGTGCGTGGGCGCGCGTAAGGGCGCGTGTGGGTGCGTGGCCGGCGCGTGTGGGCGAGTGGCGGCGCGTGGCGGCGCGTGGCGGCGAGTGGGTGGCGCGTGTGGGCGAGTGGCGACGCATGGAGGCGCGTGGGGCGGCGCATGGGCTTCACGCGCCCGCGGGAAGAAAAAAAAAGAGAAGGTTGGGCTAAAGAAAAAAACGGCAGGCCCAATAAGAAATTGAAGAAGATGGAGAATTGTTGGTAAAATGCCTAGTTCTTCCAAGTTCTTTTGGGCGAGGAGAAAGCCCAAAGGTAGGTAAAAATACATCACAAAATTAGGTTTTCTGGTAGCATCCACCAAGAAAAACGTCCAGAGAGTTCTAAGAGAGAGAATTCGTGAGGAGAGAGAGAGGAGAGAAAAGAGAGAGATTTACAACAGGTTTGGTTGTATTATAATTCTTCTAAGTCTATTTTCTCTAAAGTTGCTTCATTGTAAAAGGGTTCATCAGATTTATAGTGAAGTTTGTAGGAGACAGATCCTACCCGAGAGGTACCTTAAGTGGGAACTCGGTAATCAAATCTTGTGTCTTTATTTTTAAGCAATCCAAAACTAACACCAAAGGCAATAAGAAAAGATCCTAAAATCCTAACAGAAATTTCTAACTTTTTTAGGTTATGAACTTATGATAAAGTGAATTCACAAATTTTCAAATTCATCCTTAAACCGTAAAATATTTGATGAGATTTCAAACACAATACACTTGCAGTTTGATGAACGTTACTCGACATTCTGCGTTTGGAAAATAAGCTGCCGAGATTGTTCTCTCTACAGGAGACTGGAGACAGAAGAAGAAGGTGGTTAGGACAGATTGAGGAACACGTTTGGTCAAACAATAAGCCATGGATTCCTAGGCCAATGTTGAGCATGCACATGCGGATGGGGGAGACAAAGCTCAGCGATCGGCTTCTTGAACTCAACAGGATATGGCTCTCGACAGAGATGGTGGAGAATGTGGACATAAGTAAGATTTTACTCACTTGGAAATTCTATTACATGGAAGTGACAACACAAGTAGATAATAAATCGATGGTTGAGTGTGAAGCGAGCCTCGGGAGAGATGAGCAATAACTATCTTCTGGTATAACTTTATATGGCAATGGCGTCTGAAGCCAATTTCTTCGTCGTAACATTGGGTTCAACTTGGTATTTCCTCATCCACCGTATGAGAAACACCGGTGGTAAAGTCATGTCGGGTTATCTTTAGGCATGGACAAATAATCCGAATCGAATAAATATATTTCTGTTGGTATTCAATGATAAATAATTAATTGAACGAATATTATTTGGGACAAACCAAATAATTGAACGGTTATTCTGTTGGCATTCGGTTATTTTGGTTACTATCGAAAGAATATCCGAACAATCTAAATTATTTTTCGGTTATTTTTGGTTATCTAAAAATATTTTAATTTTTTCAATTATTTTTCAGTTATTTTTTTATTTTTTAATTTAATAACCGAACTGACCGAAACTGACATATAACCGAACCAAAACATAATTGACTTAAACCGAGGTATAACTAAACCGAAATATAGAACTAACCGAATGGATATTTAATCTCTCCAACCAAAAATAGTCAACCAAAACTAAATCGAATATCTAAACGTTCAGGCCTAGTTATCTCAATTTCAATAAAGACTAGTTCTGGTAATTTTACGAGTTCCACTGTGTACAACACTCTATTGAAGCTCATGAATTGTGGCGATACATGTCACAAATGGATGAGCAGTGAAGACTATTGTGTAATACAAGACTCTGCACAATAAAGTGTTCGTTGCACAGATGGTGCAACATCGAAGAGTTGTCCAGGTGGACATTGCACATGTGGTGCAGTATGATTGAAACTCATGAATTGTGGCGAGACATGTCACAAATGGATGAGCAGTGAAAACTATTGTACAAGACAAGACTCTGCACAGTAAAGTGGATGTTACACAGGTTGTGCAATAGCGAATGGTTGTCCAGGTGGACGTTGCACATGTGGTACAATCTAATTAGAGCTCATGAAGTGTGACGTGACGCATCACAAGTGAATGAGCTCTGGATAATATTGTGCAAGACAAGAATCTGCACAATAAATAAGGACATATTTAGTGAATATTAGAGATTTACTAAATATGGGTCTAGGGTTTTCTAGAAAGTCATATAAATAGTTGTATGATGAAAAATCCTTTATGATTAGGTTTTTTGAGGTCCAGAAAATGGGGTAGCTCTTGGGTTAGGTGAAGCTTGGCGAGTGAACAAAGAATGTATGCGACAGGCGTCGCATAGGTGAGCTCGGATAGATTAGAAATCATTTAGAGGCGAGTCAATGGTGACGTCGTGTAAAACTGATTAAACAGGTTGTAAAGAACTTGTTTAAGAGATCTTTAATAAAAGTTGTGTGAGTTTACACACGTAAACCTCTGTGTTCAACCCGTGTTCAACTGTTCTTCATATTCATGTTGTTTCAATGGCCTCTGAAGCCAATTTCTTCATCGTAGCATTGACCGTATGAGAAACACGAGTGATAAAGTCCTGTCGGATTATCTCTAAGCATGGGCAAATTTAGAGTTGGGTTTTCGGTGAAAACCGAAAAATCCGAACTGACCAAACCAAAATTTTCGATTTTGGTTTTTATTTAATTTTAACCAGTAAACCGATCGGATAAATAATTAATTTTATTCGGTTTACATTTTGGTTCGGTTTCGGAATACCAAACCGATCGGTTTTATTAAACCGAAAATCAGCTGTTATATATAACTGATAACCCTAAATTTTTGTGCTCTCCTTCAGCGATCGATCTGAAACCTATCCGACCATCTTCTTCCTCCTTCTCCTCTTTTTCTTCTTCTTCTTCTTCTTCTTCTTCTTCTTCTTGTTTTTCTCTTCTTCTTGTTTTTCTCTTCTTCTTGTTTTTCTCTTCTTCTTCTTCTTGTTTTTCTTCTTCTTCTTCTTTTCCTTCTCCTCCTCCTTATCGACTGCAATTTTTATCGGCTGCGACTTTCCCTCTGGTGAGTTCTCCTCCTCCTCCTTCTCTAGATTCGCCTAGGTGCATTCTAGATTTATCATGTAGCGTCCACGTATTCTAGTGTGTGTGTATGTGTCGATTTATCCATCGATTTTTGTTGCAATCTCCGTCGTGTTTTTGTGTCCCACGTCTGTTCGATTAGGGTTACGGATCGTGAATTTGAGATCAGGGTTATAGTGGAGATTGTTGTTGTTTGGATCGAGGCTGAATAGGTTGAATAGATTCTAGTGTGAATATATACCTTGTTTTAGAATCTGGGTTATATACGAATGCTATTTTAGTAGGGCATTGATTAGAAAATATCATAAGTATAAATAGCAAATTATCAGAAGTTCAGTGAAGCAAAGATGAACCTTGTGCGATGAATGAGAATAGACTTCAGGATCTGTGACATCATGCATTGCAGGTGAACATTCATGAAGTAGATAATGATGTAGCCCACAGGCTACAGTAAGTCTTTGAATAAATTTGTTCTTGTTTCCGTATTCCTTTGAGTGCACTGCAACCCCAGTCAAAGATTCCTAGTAAGGAGTAGTGAGATTTGATTGGGTTAAGCTAAACTAGTTAGAGAGAATGTGAGAGTAGTGATACCAAGATCACTCTACTAGAGTAATGCTCTCCACTCTTGATGTCGATGATGAGTAAAGATCGGAACTTTCAGTTCTCATCCTAGTTGTTATCTCTTCAACCTTAGTCAAGAGACTGATAAAAATCATAGGATTATAAGAAGATGATAAAATAATTCTTTGATTATTATGTTCATGAGGTGGTTCTTAGATGTGAATTATATGGAGCTAGTGAGAGAGTAAACTCAATTTGTGTTGTTGCATCGAATATCTCTGAGGGGTTAAAGTGATCTACATAGATTCGTATAGTTCAATTTTAGGAGTTGCATATTTTTGTCAGGAGAACATCATCATATCTCTTATGTTTTTTATGCAAATAAAAATTGGACCACAGGGAGTGACAATGAGAACTGGAAAAAGGTCCAAATTGGTCCGAATTGAATTTAAAATTGAAATAAATCGAAATAAACTAAAATAAATTAAAATAAACCAAAATAAATCGAAAGAACTCGAAATAACCCGAAATAATCTGAAATAAACCGAAATAACTCGAAATAAATCGAAAAAACCTGGAAAAACCCAAATTTAAATTTATTAAACCGAAAATCAAATTAGATTTTGGTTTAATTCGGAACGGTTTTATTTACTAAAAACCAAACCGATTAAACCGATAAAAAAACTGAACCGAACCGATTCTTTAAATTTTTTTTTTGGATGTTTTTTTCTCAAACCGAAAAACCGAAAATCGGATAAACCGACCCGGATAAACCGAATAAACCGAAAACCCATGCCTAGGCAAATTATTCGAACCGAATAAACCAAACCAAAACAAACCAAAAAATAGACTTTGGTTGATATTCGGTTATAAAAAAATAAACGAACGGATATTATTTTGGAAAATCATGGTTATTGGTTACAAATCGAATCGAACCAAAATCGAAAAAATATCCGAACAAACCAAATTATTTTTGGTTCTTTTCAGTTAGTTTTCGGTTAATTTTTGGTTATTTTTCGTTTATTTTTGGGTTTACTTCCGTCAACTACATGAATTTATGCGAATAAACTTATTTCCACCTGTACTTTTTAGGTCTTTTCTAAGTTACATAAATTGTGTTTTTCTTCCGTAAACTTCATAAATTATTCTAGTTACAGAAATTTCGTTAATGTTTACACATTAAATAGCTACTAAATCTGGTTCTAATTCAAAAATCTAGTTTTATTATCAAAATAAA
The DNA here is from genome assembly GCA_018901945.1 of Pugionium dolabratum. Lineage (NCBI taxonomy): Eukaryota > Viridiplantae > Streptophyta > Magnoliopsida > Brassicales > Brassicaceae > Pugionium > Pugionium dolabratum. The sequence continues at coordinate 543,078 of JAEVFF010000006.1, forward strand.
GCCAAATTAAAACCAGATTTTCGAATTAAAACAAGATTTAGTAGCTATTTAACGCATAAACATTAATAGAATTTCTATAATTAGAAGAATTTATGAAGTTTGTATAATTTATGAAAAAAATACAGTTTATATAGTTAAAGGAAGACCCAAAAAGTACGGGTGAAAATCCTTTATTTTTAGTCGCATAAATTTGTGTAGTTGACGGAAGTAAATCCTTTATTTTTTTGTTATTTTCAGTTATTTTTTGTTATTTTCAGTTATTTTTTGTTATTTTCAGTTATTTCGTTTAACCAAATAATTTTTGATTATTTTTGGTTTTTAAATTGAATAACGACCATAATCGAGGTATAACTGAATCGACCATAATCGAGATATAACTGAACCGACTAAAACCGAAATATAACCGAACTGAAATATAGAACTAACCAAATGGATTTTTAATCTCTTCGACCAAAAAATACCAAAACCAAAATAACTGATAAAAACCGAATCGAATTTTACCAGTTCCGCTGTGTACAAAACTCTACAAGTCTCCTTTGTTTCTTCATTTGCCGAACAAAGAATTCTCAGTACAAAGAAAGAAGGTTTATTAAGATTTGGTTCACAAATATTTCAGAACAACATAAACCAACTAAACCGATCATAATGGCTTAAGCTATAGGACAATATCAACAGGTTCAATCATTACCATTTGTTTGTAATTGAGGGTCTACAACTATAGAACCGGAACCAGACTTTGTTTTAGCAACAAATTACAATGATGTGGATCAGCTAGAATTTCTGATTCAATGGACAGGTCTCGTTGCACATGAAAACACTTGGATATGGTCCAAAGACTTGAAGACTCAGTTTCCACATTTCAAACTTGAAAACAAGTGGCAATTCAATAGAGGGAGTATTGATAAGTTTGCACAACATACACGAAGGAAGAAGAGAATTGATGACATAGCATAAACAAGTAAAGGAGAATGACGTCATGAGTTCATTGGATTGGGAAATTGTTATAAGGAGCTAAAAGCTGCTTTGAATGGGTTACTTTCGATTTTCACAGTTATATTTGAGCGATATGTGCTTCAAAGCGATTGATATGAAATCTCTATAATTATGTATCAATAAGAGATTACAGTTCTCGTTCTTAATCGATAGCTAAAACCTATCACAATGCTAGACATGTTAAGGACATCTCAATTAAATAGAGGGTTTGGGTTGGGTTACAATGATTACACTAAAACTACATGTTTCGATGATGAAAGCTTTGGTACATGCAACAGATCATAACACTGGTCAGAGCAATTCATAAACTACACATAAAACTCAGGAATTGAACAAAACAAACACAGAAATTGCAATATGGATGAACAAGTGCAGTTGTAACATGACACCAAAGCCTTGCCGATTATTAAAATAAATGGACTCGTATTTCTCAGCTAACTGAAAGGTAAATAGTAATTCCAAGCGATATTCCCGTTTTCAAAACCTGGTTTTTCAATTGTAAACCCCGAGAAGATCGAGACCTCACCTCCACCAAAGGTAACCCTAAGAACAAATGTAAGCTGAAGAGTATACTCAGTCTCTCTCTCCTTGTACGATTTTTGTATTTCTGTTCAGTGATAGTAGAACAACCCTGCATGAGAAATAACAGCAATTTCCAAAACTCAGAGATTTTACTTTTCCTTTTTCTTAACCATCCCATTTGGTTTTATTTTCTCTCTTGCTCCTAGACAATATGATGATTTCTCATACAATCAAAATTGGATCCTATAGTCATTCATTACAGGTGGGTTTGTATAGAGGAGAGTGGATCTTGGGAACGTTACCTATATGAAATCAGAAGGGAGCCTCCAGTGACTCATCCCAAACTTCAGCACTTCCATTAGATGCATCTTCAACATCTTCTTCCATTGAAAGCCTTATATATTCTCTATGTGCAAAACGGTCCCAGTCTGTCAATGTCGGGTTTTCGCGTTCCTGTTTTTCCATTTGCCATTTGAAATGTTAAAATAAGCCAGTCTTAAGCAGCAGCAAGCAATGATAAAATATCAGATGAGACGTACCTGACGAATGAGGAACGGATCCCGTGTTTCAAATGCCATAAATTTATTTAGATTAAAAAGGATGTTGAAGACATTTCCAGAGAGTTTGGAGCCCTTCAGGTCGTGCAGGGTTATATAGCTTTCATTCTGAGGAAGGAACAAGAAACAAGAAACAATCAAAAACAAAAAAAACACAAGAGTCACAAAGAAAAACTAGGAGCATCAACAACTTCTTCTGTGACCATCCAACATTTTCCTTTAATACAGAATATACTCTTAAAACATTTAATAGACTAATAACCACAATAACATGAGACATACAGTGTATTACCTCTGGTCCAATCATATCAATTATCTGGCATAAGATATCCTCAAAAAGAACAGCTTCCTGCGCCATGCACTCCATTCGATGCAACTGCTCCTCATAATAGAATTGCATCTCATTTCGCGTAAGAATCCCATTTGCATCCAAGTCTATGCACTTAAACCTAGTCCAATACTTATGTCAGATAACTATCTGTTTGACACCTTTGGATTCTTGTATCACAGCTTACCAATATTCTAGGCTAGGCTCTGACGATTTATCTTCTTCGGCAAGTATGAAATAGACAAAATCCTCATACCCCATTTTTCCTTCAACTTTGCTAGTAAACTTTCTAGCAACCTGAGAAAAAATTAATGAATTATCATCCATGGTGACAGTCATCTTAAGAGAATTAATAACTAGGAACAAGGACAAAAGTCTTAGGAGAACCATGCACTAAATTTCATGGTATTTGATCAAGGTTCTTTATACCAAACCTGGGTGAATATTCTGTCCACAATCCGGTAAGTGAGAGCATGGTTTCCATATTTCATAAGGTTTTCTTTGTCAATCAGGAAATCATGATCCGTATCCAGCTCCCAAAACTTGCAGTATATGACATAGAAATGCTCATATGAGAAATACCTATTTGCCATAATAAATATAAATGCTGTTGTCAAAAAAATAAAAGTGAACAGAGACCTACAGTTTGCAACTTTGCAGATCTGCTCAGCTTTAATCCCGTTTCAATATTTATAACAATAGAACAAACTCGTTCAGTCAGTACCTCAACACTTTGTTGATATCTTCTTCTTCGTCAGCATGAAGCATGGCATCAATTAAGTTTCCGCGTTTAAGCTCCCTCAATGTAAGTCGACCATTTCCAGATCTATTTATGTAGTAAAATATTCTGTAGGTAACAGTTTCAGCTGGCCCATTAAAGTACAAATGGTATCAGAAAACTGCATTCTTGAAAAGACAACTTCGTTGCCACCAACTTTAGCAGCAGCAGCAAATGAAAAAGAATGTTGACACCAGTAAAATCTAAATTGTTCGCGCAATTTCATGACTAATTAACACATCATCCATGATTCAATTTGCGCTAATAGTTTAGATAAAATTACCAAATTTAGCCAAATTATCTCTTATACAACAAGCATGTTTCAAAAAAAAACTGAAGGCGTCATAAACATATTGGAGACAAGGAGAAATGATCCATGCTATACTTGCCAGCTCTATGGACTTGAAAGTAACAAGAAAGATGTCTAATAACACAGCAAAGACATTACATATGCAAAATTATCAGAGTCCAACACAGTAATGCCACATTATATGGATGCATCAATGGTGGAAATATCTTAGGCATCTAGTAATGAAGTTAAGGGGAGTAACCACTCGCCAGATCTAATTGTGAGTTTATACCGCACATAACAAACTCATTCGGGTTAACTAGCACAGAGGCTATTAGCTAAGCATATGCATCTAAGCATAAATACAACCAAACTCCAGCTCAATTTCTAGAAATCTAAACGATATGAAAAAGAAAATGAGTCAAATGACTAAAATGTAGTTGAAATTGAGACCTAACCATATCTTTCTTGGAATTCAGGTGTGCCTTGCAAAAACTCCAGCCCAGGATGTGTCGCCAAAAGTTCTTTAAGTAGTGGCTTGAAATCATCCTGCCATTGCAAAAGAAAGCTGAGAACGAAAATGCAAACAGAAGAGAAAGGAGGTTGGAGAACGAAATTCACTACCATTACTGAATAAGCCAATCAAAAGAAAATTACCTTCACAAGGAAATTCTGATTTTGCTGCTTAAGTATCTTAAATATTTGGGTCGTTGTATCCATTATCAACATGTTCCCATTTACCCAATAATCAATAAATGCTTCTCTGTTAAATGAAAAAATATAAATCAAACACTAAAGCTTATTATAATGGCTTGTGCAATATTTTGATTACTAAACTCATGAAAGAGCAGCTATAAAATCAGAAGCAAAGCACACTGCAAATGATGCGCAAATCAGATTCCACCATAACAAGGGCATAGAAGCACACACCTAGTAACAAACCCTGTATTATTAACATCAATCTTCCTGAAAAGTGAAGTGGAAAAGAAAGATGGGAGTTTGCAGATTTCTCTGGTCACTAATTTGAATTCTGCGATTTGAAAAGGGAGTAAAGTTGATAAGGCACTTGTGTCACTTTAAAATATTAGGAAAATTACGACTCCTCACCTTGTATCTGCAGTCCATCCAGGTGGCCGTAGAAAAAGTGGTTGATTCTAAACATACACTGCTCTTTTATCTCGCTTGGTGGTGGACGACCATTTTGAAAATAAAACTACGCCCATTTCAATGTCCATCATAAATAAAATTCATTGTTAGAACATAAAAGAAAGAACGAATGCACTAATCAAAATTTGCAGTGGCAGTTCAAAACCTGAGGTATTGACTCTTTAACAGGCTCGTTGAGTACTTTTAGCGGAGAACCTAAATTAGAAGGGCCAGCCCTCTGCTTCATTGTACGCGGTGAACCACAACTCCTCGGAGAAAGAGGAGGAGCACTTCCAGCAGGAAACATGGATGGTAAAGAATTGCTGGTGCCAGGATTTGAACCAGATGCACTTCCAGGAACATTCAACGGAGCTCCAGCCATTGCATCATGAAGCAATGATGTAACCTAGAAAACAGATTAGGGAAAGAATACAAAATAGTCTGCAGTTAAGATTCCAGTGAAAGACTGTTCAGAATAAAACATATTAGGAGAAGCAACACCCATGTACAAAACAGAAGTTAACAATCTCTTTCAGTATTCAGGTAAGTAAAGACCTAACAAAAATACAGTAAATCTGACTAGTTCATCACATGTGAAGATGTGATTGAAAGACCACCATCACCAAAACACAGCCTTTCACAGTATATTTCCAGTAAATCATGCAACATCATCAAACCATTCTCAAGACAAAGCATACTTAACAGTCCAAGAAGGTGAAAACACAAAGGATCATGGAAGGCCGAAAAAAAACAGGCAGTACATCATTTTCGCGACTTGTAACTAAGGATGCATGATCAATTCAAACAATCTGCTTTACACAGAAAGAACTAAAGCCACAGATGAAGTAGTACAGGTAGAAAACCCCAGCATCCTAAGCACTGCCCAAGTGCTCACCATAGCAACAGATAAAAGAGACCGTCTGCCACAATTCCTCGAGGCACTAAAGATTGAAACTGAAAATTCGTCGAATACCTGTCGATGAGCTTCAGGAAGGGAAAGCCACTGGTCAAAGAGCTTCTGCGTGAATTCGGGTCTCGATTTCAGAACAAACGAAGACATCTCCGGAAGCTGCAACAACTCCGCATCCAAACGAGTCATGTCTCCGGAAGCAACAGTATCCACCATACTAGATTTTCACGAAATCAAATAAACCAATCGCATCAACACCGACGAACTAAAGTAGAAAAGAGAGTAAATTTTGAAGTGGTTGAGGAAATCGAAAGGTGAAAAAAAAACAGAAATTAACCAAATTGGAACAGCGAAAAGTGAGAGGAAACCCTAGATCTTAAAGAACAGAAAGAATCTGCTTCCAATAAACTTCTCCGATTCAGAATAAGGTGCGTCTCGAGAAAGTGAGGGAAAATGTAGATTGTTTTTCTCTATTTTTTTTACCTATTTTATATATAAAATAAAATAAATCGCAATAAAAATTGTTTAAAGTCTCTTTTTCTATTATACGTTTAAACTTTAAACCCTTTAAAATTACTTTTTTATCAATCAATTTTTTTACATTTTTACAGTCTTTTCTTTTAAAAATTTTCATTAGTTTACTTAAATTCCTTTTTATTCATATAGTATTATATTTTGGAAAGTCAGAACAATATAATTAACATTTTTTGAAAATCACAATCCTTTAAAAAGTCAACTCTTTATAAGAATTTTTAAAATTAACAATCTAATATTAAAATGTAAACCAGTCATCTTTTATATTTTAGAGATTACACTTCCATTTCATAAATAAACTAGGAGTGTACTTCTGCTATGCACAAAAAAATTTTAATATTTTAAATTTTTATATTTGAATAAAATATAAATAAGATTTACCATATTTTTTTATTGTGTTATCTATAATTATAAAAAAAATTAATTATGTTCAAAATCTTAAAATCTCATGAGTTTTGAATCCGTTAAATCTTAAAAATTTAAATTTCAATGTTTCTTTTTTAATATATAGTAGACATGTGTGATGATAAACAATTTTAAAATTTTAAAATATAAAAACTAATACAATATGATAAATAAATTTTGATTGAATTAAATAATAGATTTGTAACATGATTTAATTAAAGTAGTAAAATTAATAGTCTTACTTAATTTTTTATATTATAGAATATAATTATATATAAAATACTTATAATAAAAAGTAATTATTAATAATTCGAATTTAATATTAAACAAATTAGATAGTATAAAAATTTATTTGAAAATATATTAATTGTGTTTAGAAATAAAAACAAAACTAACTCATTAATTTAAATAAAGGAATATTGGTTGTTTGGTTATAAGAATTTGCAATTAATAATTTTTTATTAATTTAATTATAAACAAATGTTGAGAGTGCCTAAGATGATAACATATCAACAAATTTGAATTTCAATATTTCTATTTTAATATATAGTAGATATAAAATGCATCCAAGAAGTTAGAAGAATAATTATGATAAATCAAATTTTGGACACAATTAAATAATTTTTTTGCAAAATGGTAAATAAAGAAAAGGTATTACTTTTTTCTACAGTGCAATTGTGTAAATAGCATTCTTTCAAATTTATCTTTTAAATGTATCACATTAAAAATAAAATTTTTAAAATATCATAAATTATTATGTAAAAATAACTATTTATTTTAAATAAAAATATATATGTATATAATTAAAACATAATTTTTGAATCTACTTTTTTAATTTAAAATTTAATTTTTTATTATAAAAAGATTTTTAATTATTTTAATATTAAATTTATGTTATTTTTAAAAATTTAAATAATTAGTTTTACATTTGGAAAAAAACTTGAAAGGATGCAATTGATTGCCCTAAAGAAAAATGCTGAGCGGATTTATAAATATTTTATGCACTTTAGGAAAATTATATAATTTATAAATAGTGTAATCTCTTATAAAATAAAATAGTGTGCTATTTGGCTGCATAAATATGTAATTATTAGTACAGTAATACTTTGTAAAGTTTTTTTTTCAAATTTATTATTTTAAAATTAAAATCTCAAAAATAACATAAATAATTATATAAAAATATTTATTTACTCTAAATAAATTATAAATAAACTTAAATTATTATATTTGAGTTTTTTTCCAATTTAGGGTTTAAGTTTTTCTATTAAAATATAGTTTTAATACATTTTAATCTTAAATTTATATTACTATTGGAAATTTAAACTAATGATGTTATTTTTGGAACAAAAATTTAAAAACTGTTATTTTATACAATTGCCCTTATTAGTATTTTATGTGGTTTCTCAACAAAATAGTATGTTGTTTTTAGAATTATATAAATAAATTAGATTTAAACTCACGTCTTGCACGGAAAAAATATTCATATATTATAATTAAATATTTATTTCGTAAATAAAATTAAAAATATATATAATTTATTTCTTATTTAAAATGAAATTTTTAGATTTTTAAATATTGATTATACAAAGGAAATAGACAATAAAACAAAATATACAAATACTTATTTAAATTATTTCTTTTTTGGTTAAACAATATTATTAAATAGATAAAGAATTATAGATGTGATAACTATTAAATTAAACCATATTTTTGTTTTATATTCTATTTGACTAATTTTTCAAAACCTCTAATATTTTGTTATATTATGCTTATATTTTATGTCAAAATATTTTTTATGTGAAAATATTAGGAATTTATATATAATATATTATTAAATATTTATGTAATACTATTTTCGTAAATACTATAGTAAATTATATCTTACGTAATATTTTCTTTAAGATGTTTTGATAGTTTGATATGTTAGCGTGACACATTTTTAATTATACATCAAAATAAAGTTTATTTGTTAAAATGTTTTTCAATTAATACATTAGAAAGATGTATATAACAAATATTGCAAAAAGTGTTGTTTTTATATTATTACCATATTAATTCTCAGCAATTACTTGATTTAGTTAAATAACAATACTTAATTAGTTATTTTGTATCCAAACATCCACCACTCAAAATATTTAAACTAAAATTTTGATATATCTTGGAGATATGAAGTTCAACTTTATCTATTATCGGATGATAGTGTTTGGTTATTATGGTCGACAAAAAAAATATATTATTCAAACAAATAAAAAACTATGTTAATAATTTTATACCTATTTTAGGAACATAATTTTTCTTTATATAATTATTATCATATTTATTTTCAATATTTTATAGAATCACAAAACATATAAAAAATCTAAAGATTTGTTAAACTTATTTTATTAACTGTTATCATTTTTATATATTCAATATATGACATTTCAATAGTAATATGATTTTCTCCACTCTATTGACTGTGCATTCGATAAAATAATGATTGACACCATTATTTCATACATGTGAAAACACAAAAACAAATGGAAAATATGATTAAAAATATTTACATGTATGAAAATATCTATTTTTACCATTAAATCATCATATACAAAAATTTAAACTACATTCTCCGGCTAGTTAATATTTAAAACAATAAAATACTCCAGATTTTTGTGGTTCATCTGCTAATATTTTTTTAAACAAAATTTAAATGTAAATATATATATATATATATATATATATATATATATATTATCTACTACTTGATTTGAAAGTAATAATATTATTTTTTAAAAGAGCTAGCTTAGATTGAGACTATTTATACAGTTACATATTTAAACCAACATATTGGTATTCTATACTTTTAATAGTTTTGTCAATTACTATAAAAACAAATAAAAATATATATTGAGATTATTTATACAATTATATATTTAAAACCAACATAATCGTATTCTATACTTTTATATTGTTTTTGTCAACTACTATGAAAACAAGTAAAAATATTCTAATATTTACCATACAATGTCGTTAGTTTACAAAAATCATATATAATGCACATCGACACATTTCTTCTTTTTCACTTCTACATTCTTTAGTTTTCTATCATCCTTCTTATAAGGTAGATACGATTTTTAGTGGCTACTATCATATATATGTATATTCTAAAATCCTTGAAAATTCAATAAAGGATTAAGGTGAAGGTATTAAAATTGTAGAAAGAGTATTTGAATTGTGTAAAAACATTAGAAAAATGATCGCTGTGATGAAAATATATGATTTATAGTTTACATTGGCATTTTACGATATACTAACTAAATATATTTTAACTGTTTTATTTGTTTATTATTTTGTAGAACTAAACTATACATGTGATTCTCAAAAAATAGAATCAAAATTTATACGCAGTTTTTTAGGTTTTTAATGTTGGATTAGAAAATCAATATATTTGTTTACAAAATCAATATATTTTATTGTGAGATTAATGACATATATAATTTATTTAAACTATTGATAGTTTTTAAATTCAATGACATAATAATATATAATTTACAATATATTATATATTTAAAAATATTTAAATACGTGATAAAAAATAATTTAAATTATTTATTAATAGGCAATTAACATATAAAATTTAAATTATTTATGTATTATTTGTTTATATTCAAAATATTTTAAAAAATTATATAATATATAATTTATATTTATTAAATTAACTAATTGATTATAATATACGAATATTTTTTCTATTCGCAAGACGCGTCTCTAAATCTACTTAACAAATATATGATAATAACAAACACACCAAACACACCAACAAATTTTATTTAAGTGACATTTCTTACAATGTGATCCATACCAATCAAGAATTTCAACAAATAAATATCACATCCTATTCAAATAATTATGTTATTATATGCAAATAAATTTGCTATCATATTCAAATAAATATGTTTCCATAATATTCAAATAAATATGTTATCATAATCAAATAAATTTGACATTATAGTCAATTAATTATATTATCAAGATTCAGAAAATTCATTACTGTAAAACAAATCAGCGACCATATTAACATAGAATTTCCAGCGTATACAAATAAATTTACTACCATGATTTAAAAAACAAACATTATAATCAAATAAATCTGTCATTCAGTAATTATAAAATTTATCTTAAGTGTTGTTATAGCATCTATGTCATCTTATATAAATAATTATGTTATCAAATACAAATAAATATATCATCATATATAAATTAAATATACCATAATATTCAAATAAATATGTCATCCTATACAAATAAACATGTTATCATATTTAAATAAATTTGTCATAAGAATCAAATAACTATGCCATCATGGTTTGATAAATTTATCATTATATTCAATTAAGTTTGCTATCAAAATTCGGAAATCCATTATTGTAAACTAAATATGTATTTAAAAAAACTGTCATCATAACCAAATAAATATGACACTTAGTAATCAAAACATTTCTAATAATTATTGTTACAACATCAAATAAATTTTTCATCCTACACAAATAAAATTGTCATTAAAAACAAATAAAATTGTCATCATATAAAAATATTTCATAATATTCAAAAAAAATTGTCATAATAATCAAATGAATATGTCATTATGTTTCAATAAATCTACGAGTATAGCCAATGAAATCTGCTATCAAGATTTTTAAAATCCATCATAATATAATAAATCTACCACCATAGTAATATAAAACTGCTATAGTAGACAATTAAATCAAATAAACCTGTCACTCAAAAATCAGAAAATCTTTCATACTTATTGTTACGATATCGAATAACAATTTGTCAACATATACAATTAAGTTTACATGACAGAAAAATAAACACTTGGCCGGAGAGTCTAACATTTGCAAGAGACGATTATGACAGATTAATGCTGACACGACGATGATGAAGTGGAGCTGTTGAGGATACAAACACAGTAGAACACATAGAATTAGGGGTGGGTTTTCGGCGAAAACCGAAAAAACCGAACCGACCGAACCGAAAATTTTCGGTTTTGGTTTTCGTTTAATTTTAACCGTTAAACCGATCGGCTAAATAATTAATTTTATTCGGTTTATATTTCGGTTCGGTTCGGGAATACCAAACCGATCGGTTTTCCTAAACCGAAAATTGGCTGACTTATATAAGAGAAAATTCGGGTTTGGCAACCCTAATTTTTCAGAGAAAAATCGCAAACTTCACCTTCTCTCCAGCGGTGGATCTGAAAAATCGCAAACTTCACCTTCTACGATTTTTTTGACAGAAACTTCTTCTCTTCTCTTCTTCTTCTTCTCCTCCTCCTCCTCTTTCTCATCCTTCTCCTTATCGGCTACGATTTTCTCTTTGGTGAGTTCTCCTCCTCCTCCTTTTTTAGATTCGCCTAGGTGTATTCTTCTGGATTGTTGTTGTTGTTGTTTCAGATTCGTTTTTCCATATATTTGTTTATACAGTTACATATATTTGTTGGATGGTATCGATTCGCTTTTCTGGACAGTTACATATATTTTAGATTCGCTTTTCTGGACAGTTGGATGGTATCGATTGTGGGTTTAAGAATATCATGAAGGATTGTGGGTTTAAAGTTTTAAACAGAGTTGTATGGTATGGTCAACATAAAATTTTAGGACAGTTAGCAGATTGTGGGTTTGTGGGTTTAAAGTTTTAAACAGAGTTCAACATAAAATTTTATCGTGTTTTTTTTTTGGTTCATAGCTGTCGTTGAAGGGTTTTTTTTTTAGTGAAGGAGGGGAGAGATGTCGAGTCTCGAGGATATCAAGAACGAGACCGTTGATCTGGTAAAAATTCTAGTCACCATTTTTATCTCTCTATGTTTATCATGCCCATAAACCGCTTGATCGTTTGCGTGAATGGGAATTTAGATCTGTATTGATTTTTGGTTTCGTTACTCTTAATTTGGAGTAGATATTTTGTTGTTTTTTTGGTGGATTTTTTCATGAGTCTTTATCTTTTATTATTTTCTAGAGACCCCGTGCCAATCTTTCCAGCTTTTCCCCGGAAAATTCGTTCTTTAATCGATTTATACTGAAATTTCGGAAATTAAGTTAGAAAGATATTGGGACTGAGTTAGTCTTTTTGATTAGTTGCTGAAGACATTGTAGATTGTTTTGTTTTTTTTGCAGAAATTGGAGTATTAACCGGGTAAACCGAAATTAACCGGGTAAACTGAAATTAACCGGATAAACATGAAATTAACCAGATAAACCGAAATTAACCGGATAAACCGAAATTAACCGTAGTTAACCGAAATAAACCGAAAAAAACGTGAAAAACCGAAATAAACCGTAATAAACCGAAATAAACCGATAAAAATTTAAATTTAAATTTGTTAAACCGAAAATAAATTAAATTTCGGTTTAATTCGGAACGGTTTTATTTACTTGAAACCGAACCGATTAAACCGATAAAAAAACCGAACCGAACCGATTGTTAAAAAAAATTCTTTCAGACGTTTTTTTCTCAAACCGAAAAACCCGAAAACCGGATAAACCGACCCGGATAAACCGAAAAAACCGAAAACCCAGGCCTACATAGAATAATACGAAATTCGAAATGACGAACAAAATGATAAACAAAAGATGTTGAGCATACGGAACGACGAATGAAACAGTAAGCACGTGGAAGACTGATAAAAACAGGAGACAAAACATAGAGAACACAAAGAAAAAGTCAAAACCGATAACAAAACATGAACGATGAAACAAAGAAAAATAAGATGAAACGTAGAAGAAAAAAACCGAATCATCACTTTAAGATTTATTCTATCTAAAAATAGGTTTGATTAAAATGAGAATAGAAATTTAGGTTAGTGACAAGAGATGAGAAGGAAATTTTTTTGGGTAAATTTTTTAAAATAGCATACTTGTAAATAACACATATTTGATTGGTTTACATGACTTTTCACAAAAATATAAGTTATTCTAATAGTTGGCTTTATATTAGTCATTACATAAATATTTCTTATTCTAAGTAATTTTCTTAATTAAAAATAGATTAACAAATAAAAAATTTTGCAAGCATATATATAAAAAATATACTAAACTATTTTATAATTTTTAATATATTATTTGGAAATTTTTTTAAAAAATAACCTTATATATACGTATTATTTACAACTATACCATGATGAGGTATCGTTTCCTCGTAATCTCTCAAAACAAATTTAAAACAATTCTTAATTTACTAGATAAATTACTACATATGTCATTCAATAACTATTAATTCACAGAAAATCATTAGAGTAAATTTTACAAATCTTTTACTATATTAGGTAATAATCAATACATAAATTATTCTATTCTTGACAATAATACCAACATTTTGATATAAATTTATTTATAACTTAGTTTAATTGAAAAATAGTCAAATGATATTTATACTCTTTTATATTTATCTATATCATACTTTAATTTTTACGCCAAAACATTTACTTATTTTATTAATGGTTTTAGCGTAAGCACTTATATTTTTTTAATTTTTATTTGAGTTTTAAAATATTTTTTTATTATAATTTTTTTTTAATCTCAAATATTCAAATTTTTCCACATAGAAAATAAATTTTTACTCATATAAAACAATACATAAGATTATATTTTAAATTATAAATAATACAATTATGATATATTATTTTATTATGGTAATATTTTTAAAAAAAATTCAGATAATAATTCAATATATAAACTAATTATATATATATTATTTTTATAAAATTTTATTTATAAAATATAATAAATAGTTTATTATGCGTATGCGAACATCAAAATCTAATTTATATATATATATGTGAACTATGGCGTGGCGTGAATGAGAAGAGGGATTTTTTTACTTACATCATGTATATAATTAACAAATAAGACACAACTTTATCTGGTAATGAAGTTACTTTGTATCGAAGAAGATACTTCGTAATGAAGATATTTTGTAGCAAAGTTACTTTCGTAATGAAGTTGCATTATAAGAAAACTGGTTATTTACGAAGAATTTTTTTTGTCGCAATTATAACGATGTAGTAGCGATGAATTATTGACAAATTTGTAAAATTTGTTATTAATTAGTTATAAATAAATTCGACGTAATTTCTTTTTAATTTATAATGAATCAGTAACAAATATTGTTTACTAAAAACATAATTTTTTTTTGTAAATTTGTTGTTAGTTTACAATAAATAAATAAAAATTCTATTAAAAATATTTCTTTGTAAATTTGTTGTTAATCTACAACAATATAGCAAAAAATACTTTTTAATAAAATTAGAAACTCTTAGTAAATTAAATGTTAATTTAACAACAAAATAGCAACAATTCCTCGTAATTGTTAATTTGCATTCGTCGTTATTACGTCGATAAAGATTATTAACGATGACTTACCAATAAATCATTACGTAGTAGAACAGTCATTTTCTTGTAGTGTTAAGAAAATATTTCATGATCAAGATAAAAACTTAAGAAAGTAATATAAAACAAAAGTAAATGGATAATCTAATTCATAAAGAAGAGTTTGCAGCAGTATCCTTATTATTTCTATAGTAAAATTTTATTATAAAAGAATCTACTCGGATAAAAAACATAAAAAAGTATAGCTATAATCCATTTTGAAATACATATATTAGAATCAAACTATTTTCTAATAAACTATTAAAACTCAAAAGAACAGGTAATACTATTTATTAAAGAGGTTATTTTGTTGTTTTTTGATATTTACGGAATCAACTAGAAAATTAGCAACATCAAAATATGTATTTCCATCCAAAATCATTTAGATTTATCCGAGATGAAGTTTGTTTCATTTTTTTCTTTTTTTGTGATTTTTGATATAGAACAACCAAATATTTTGGTGTACGATAGTTACATGACCAATGTTCTTTCATGCCATATTTGCAGCAAAACATTTTCATATTACATGTTTTGATGTACGATATGTACGCGACTAACTTCATTTTTTTAAAATTTATTATTTTTCTAAATTTGAACTAATCGGGATGCAATCCTGTTTCTTTTTCTCGTCCATGTCCACCTCTTCATCAACGATCACGACCACAACCATGTTCATCCTACATGTCTTTGCCAATTTTTGTAATTGAATGATGCAATATTCACTATTAAAGTGGAAATGATACATTTGGAAAAAATTGATGGTTCATCATCGGAAATTCATTTTTTGTTCAGCAACAAAGGTGACTTGCATGACGAGGGTATCTGATTGTTCGATATTTTGTTGTAGGATTAAATTTCCATGATAAAATTTGTTTAGAATGTTTTTTCAATCATATCATAATCACTTACTTTTTTCAAATAATATCATCTTGTAAATGATTCCATATAACGTAGAATTGTATTCACTAATACTTTGTAATTTTCAAAGCGGAGAGTTAACCACTCGTGTTTAGTTTTTGATAAAATATCATATTTTGGTGATCAAACATATAATTAAATGATTATCAAAGATTTACAAAATTTTCTTTTGTCATGCATTCATCTTTTAAAACATTATGAATGTGGGTATTATACAAATATCTTTGTGTTTTTCTTATCGGATGTTGTTTTTAACTTATCGATATTATTAATACTTATTTTGATTTTAAATACATATTTATAGCTAGTACTTGTGTCATGTAATTTTTCTAAATATATCAAGTGCAACCAACTCGAACTATGCCAAAATTTGATATGATAACTATACATAGAATAAAACAATTTGTTAAACATGCTTACTATAACTTTATTTTATAAATATTTGTGATAACTTTTGAAAAATCTCTAAAAATAATAACGGGCAATTAAAAAATATCATTATTTTACATTTTTGTTCCAAAAATAACATTATTAGTTTAAATTTTTAACAATAGCATAAATTTAATGCTAAAATATATTAAAATTTCATTTTTTAATAGAAAAAATTGAAATATAAATTAGAAAAAATGAATCTAAATGTAACATTTTAAGTTTGTGTATAATTTATTTCGAGTAAACAAGTATTTTTACATAATTATTTGTGCTATTTTTGGAATTTTAATTTTATGATGCTAGATTTAGAATAAAAACTTCAAAAAATACTATTTTAAAGTAATTACTTAATAATAACACATATTAAAAAAGAGTAATACCATAAAATAGTACTTTTTATGTTTTTATTCTAAATGTAGCACTCTAAATTTAAAATTACAAAAAGAGTAATACCCTAAAATAGCACCATTTTAAGTTTATCTTCCAAATTTAGCACAATAAAACTAAAATTCCCAAAATAGCATAAATTATTATGTAAAAATAATTATTTACCTTAAATAAAATATATATAAAATTAAAACATAATGTTTGGGTTCACTTTTTCCAATTTAAAATTTAAATTTTTTTCATTAGAAATAAGTTTTCAATTATTTTAGTATTAAATTTGTGCTATTTTTGGAAATTTAAATGATTAGTGCTATATTTGGAATAAAAACTTGAAATGATACTATTTTAGTCAATTGCCCTTACAAAAATAACATAAATTATTTTCTGAAAATACTTATTTAATATAAATAAATTATACATAAACTTAAAACATTATATTTGAGTTTCTTTTTTCTAATTTAAGGTTTAATTTTTTTAAATAAATTTTAATAGATTTTAATATTAAATTTATGATATTATTGGAAATTTTTACTAATGAAACTATATTTGTAATAAAAACTTAAAAATTACTATTTTTGTCAATTATGCTTAAAATTTTTTAAAGAGACATAATCTTTTATAGATTTTTAAGAAGCCGAACCTTCTATAAATTTGATGAGAAAGAGTCTTCTACATTTTATGAAAGCTGGCCTTCTATGCATTTTTCATGAGAGAGAGCTTGCTATACATTTTATGAAGTAACATCTACCATTTTATAAATATATTAAATTTTAAATAAAATTAATAAAATAGAAATTTATATTTGTATAACTTATATATATATATGCATCTCTAATATATTAATTAAAAAGCATTTTTTTAAATAACCTATTCTAATGTATTATTAACAAAAACGTCATCACAATGTATTATCACTACAATAAGTTTTAAATAAATATATAAATGAGTTCAAATTACTATAATAATTATAATATATGCCACTTTTATCAATTTGGTTAGACAATCAATAAATTTTATTAAACTAACCAAAAATTACTAATTAACTTTGAAAAAATAATTATTTTTATTTCTTTAATTTAGACATAAAAAATTTAATATTAAAATTATTTTAAACAAGAGTTAAAATTATATAAATATTTAATTTATTCACTAATAATAATATTATATCATTTATGAATATTTTTTAGCATAAAATAGAAAAATGATTATATATAAGATAAATAGCTTTAATTTATAATAAAGTCACTTCATGATGAAGATGAAAAGTTAAGAAAGTAATATTAAACAAAATATGTTTAACAAATAACTAATTGTAATATGGAAAGGAAAATAAAAAAACTCACAAGTTGTTTAGCCTTCAGAAACAAAAGATCTGTTGTTTAGGACTTTGGAAAGAACGAGTGGCGTTGCTCTGTTCAGCGTCTCTTCCTCTTCTCTCTCTATATATAAAATTCCTCTCCCTCCACTCTAAAAATCCTTACCTTTATTTTTCTTTGCATTATCTCTTCTTCACCGTCGTAGATCTCTCCAAGTCTTGAAGCTTTCTCCGGTAAAAATCCCATTCGGGGTTTCTCTTAGATTCATAATATTTAACAATTTCTCATTCCCCGTTTCGGGTTTTCAATTCAATTTCGGATTTCTTAACAATTGGATTTCTTTGGGCAGTTAAATTTTGTCTGAGATGCAAAATCTCTTTGGGTATTTGAAGAAGGTTGAGTAATTAACGTTGAATCTAGTTCGCTAATCTTCGTTCTGTTAAAAAAAGATATATATAAATTCTAAATATTTCAGATTTTTACAAGACGTAATGTGGACAATTCTGAATCGCATTGTGAATACTAATTTAAGATCGTAGAATGCAATTTTCTAGCCTTTTGCATGAGATCTTATTGTTCTGTGAATCGTTTTTCACTTATATGAGTGAAGTACAGTGTAGGGTTGTTGGAGAAAGTTGATTTCACTTTAGGTCGAATTGTTTTCATGTTATCTATTGGATTTTGATTCAAAAATCATAATTTTAGACATTACTCAAGAAGATTGTGTAGGTAAATCATTAGCCTCAAGTGAAATTTCTTCATGTTTGGTGTTTCTTTGCTGCAGAATGGGAACTACCAATGGAACTGACTATGGTGCCTACACATACAAGGAGCTTGAGAGAGAGCTCTACTGGCC
Source organism: Pugionium dolabratum (assembly GCA_018901945.1). Classification (NCBI taxonomy): domain Eukaryota; kingdom Viridiplantae; phylum Streptophyta; class Magnoliopsida; order Brassicales; family Brassicaceae; genus Pugionium; species Pugionium dolabratum. Next base: position 561,854 of record JAEVFF010000006.1, read on the forward strand.
TTCTGAGAAGCTGAGGATATCAATTACCGGTGCTGGAGGTTTCATCGCTTCCCACATTGCTCGCCGTTTGAAGCACGAAGGGCATTACGTGATTGCTTCTGACTGGAAGAAGAACGAGCACATGACTGAAGACATGTTCTGCAATGAATTCCACCTTGTTGATCTCAGGGTCATGGAAAATTGCCTCAAGGTGACAAATGGAGTTGATCATGTGTTTAACTTAGCCGCTGATATGGGTGGTATGGGTTTCATTCAGTCCAACCACTCGGTTATTATGTATAACAATACCATGATTAGCTTCAATATGATCGAGGCTGCTAGGATCAATGGGATTAAGAGGTCAGATTGCGTTTCTTGGGTTCTTGAGCTACCGTTTTTTTTGTTCTTCTATAAACTAGTTAAAGATTTGAACGTTTTTCCATTGTTTCTGTGTTTGTTTCAGGTTCTTCTATGCTTCTAGTGCATGTATCTATCCGGAGTTCAAGCAGCTGGAAACTACTAATGTGAGCCTGAAGGAGTCAGATGCTTGGCCTGCCGAGGTTTGTGTCACTCTGATGATACATTCGCATGTTCTTGCAAAAGATAACAAGTATTTCTTACTTTTGCTTTCTAATGTTTTTATAGCCTCAAGATGCTTATGGTTTGGAGAAACTTGCAACAGAGGAGTTGTGCAAGCATTACAACAAAGATTTTGGAATTGAGTGCCGCATTGGAAGGTTCCATAACATTTACGGTCCTTTTGGAACGTGGAAAGGTAAACGAACAAACAGTTTCCAGACTTTGCACTCATAAGTTACGTACCATCAGATTTTTTATTGATGTACATATGGTTTACTTCAGGTGGGAGAGAGAAGGCTCCAGCTGCTTTCTGCAGAAAGGCTCTCACCTCAACAGATAGGTTCGAGATGTGGGGAGACGGGCTTCAAACCCGCTCATTTACCTTCATTGATGAGTGTGTTGAAGGTGTACTCAGGTGAGGGCAATAGTTACAAATCAGAAATGGTGAAATTTGTATGCTTCACACAGTTGTCTGAACTCTTTTCCTCATCCGTTGTTATTAGGTTGACAAAATCAGATTTCCGTGAACCGGTGAACATTGGAAGCGATGAGATGGTTAGCATGAATGAGATGGCCGAGATGGTTCTCAGCTTTGAGGAAAAAAAGCTTCCAATTCACCACATTCCAGGCCCAGAAGGTGTCCGTGGCCGTAACTCAGACAACAATCTGATCAAAGAAAAGCTTGGTTGGGCTCCAACAATGAGATTGAAGGTACCAACATTATTACTTAAAATGAGAAACTTGGTTCATTAATGAGACTAATGACTGATTTTGTCTTACTATAACAGGAGGGGCTTAGAATAACCTACTTCTGGATAAAGGAACAGATTGAGAAAGAGAAAGCAAAAGGAAGCGATGTATCGCTTTACGGGTCATCGAAGGTGGTTGGGACTCAAGCTCCGGTTCAGCTAGGCTCACTCCGGGCAGCTGATGGAAAAGAGTGAATGAACGGATGGATTTTACCAGTCTTAAGTCGAACTCAACTATGGTGTTTCATATTTACTATATAATAATTAAGCTCAGCAAAACATATTAAGTAGCTTCCTATGAAACAAGAAGCAATACTATGTGTTAATGTTGTGGATTTGAGTTTCATCTCTTATGCTAATCTTTTTATTTTCTTTCTTTTAGTAAACCCCCTAATTCTTGTTTATGATTCTAAGTTTGATTATATAATATATATCATTGTGGTCCTTTTAACAATGTATGTATGTATGTTCATCATTATCATCCTCAACTTGATGTTGTGGTCCTTTCTTTAATCTTGATCATCTCTTCAGGATCACTCACCATTCTTTCCTCGGCCACACCAATTACACGATATTATCTTCTTTTGGATGTATATCGAGTTTCAACTGCATACATCTAAACCATCTGAGAAAGTAATATAATTGATCAAATTAGTCAAAGATCCATGCTTTAGCTTCTTAATGTTGTCATAATTATGTTCCAAACAAGCCCGAGTTTTGTTAAAAAACACCTAATGAAATGATTCAAAGGTAACAGAAAATAATAGGAAATAGATATTATCTTAGTTCACAAATATCAAAATATCAAATGTTTCCAAAATATTAGGAAATATTATATTTTAATACTATTATTTAAAAGATAATGTTTCCTAATTTCTTTATTTAATATTTTAATTTTTAAACTATTTCCAAATTTACAATTAGTTTTGATGTTAGTTTGTAATTTCATAGAAAATAAACTATGAATAAACTAGAATGGAAATGAAGAAAAAAACTTTTGAAAATATGACTAAAAAGATCAAAATTAGTCAATTAAAAATAAAGGGTAAAATTGTAAACCTACCAATTTTGGTACTAGAATCAAATCGAAAACTAACATCTCTATGAACTATTCAAAATATAATTACATAACACAAATTTAAAATTTTTTAACACAAAGTTTGTAATATTTCCTATCAAAATAGTTTAAAATATTACAAAATTTTTAAAATATATTCTAGTACCAATTATATTTTAAAAGGTAATTTCCTGAATAACAATATGTAAGTTTAATAAATATGTTTATTTTATTCATATAAAATTATATAGGGCAATTAATTATATTTTGGATAGTTCTTAGAGATGTTAGTTTTCGATTTGATTCTAGTACCAAAATTGGTAGGTTTACAATCAATTTAAGTCTTTTATATTTTAAACATTTTAAAATGGAAAATTAGGATACTATTATTTTCCAAACTATTTCCTGAATAAATAGAAATAGTTTAAAAATAATACAAACTAAACAATTTTTTTTAGGCAATATGTAATTTCCTGAATAACAATATGTAAGTTTAATAAATATGTAATTTATTTTATTCATATAAAATTATATAGGGCAATTTTCTTTATTTAATCGGTAGGTTTACAATTTTACCCTTTATTTTTAATTAACTAATTTTGATCTTTTTAGTCATATTTTCAAAAGTTTTTTTCTTCATTTCCATTCTAGTTTATTCATACTGTTATAGTCTTCTACCTGTAGTGAGGAACATTATATTATTTTTATGATTTTAATAGCAAAAAACTTTTAAATAAAAGTCAATATTTTAATATTTTGGAAATATTATATTTTTTAATAGTATCCTAATTCATAATGAAATTAGGAAATATTATCTTAAAATTATTTTAAAATAATCATTAATTGTAATTTTAAAATTTAAATTTAATACAATTTATATAAATTTGTAATTTCCATAATATTATTATATTTCTCAATTAAATAAAATTAATTATTTATAAATTTTTATATGTGTAATTTAAAAAAATAAAATAGATTATTTTTTGAAATAAATAGTTGTCTAACCAAATTATTATAACTGACATATATTGTATTTATTTTAGTAATTTAAACTTAGTTATATGTTTATTTAAGATTCATTTTAGTGATGAAATATTATCATAACACTCTTATAAATAATACATAAAGATAAATTTATTTTCTAAAAATGTTTCTCGATTAATATAGAGCAATTGACAAAAATAACATTATTTTAACCTTTTGTTCTCATTATATCACACTTAGTTTAATTTTCCAAAAATACCATAAATTTAATATTAAAATATTTTAAAACTTTTTTTTAATAAATTAAAATTAAATACTAAATTGAAAAAAAGAATCCAAATATAATATTTTAATTATATTTATCATTTATTTATGATAAATATTATATTTCCAAAAAATAATTTGTGCTATTTTTTAAAATTTAAATTTTAAAATGCTAAATTTAGAACAAAAACTTAGAAATGGTATTATTCATTAATATATTAGAAAGGACAATTGTATAAAATAGGATTTTTTTTTAAGTTTTTGTTACAAAAATAGTATCATTAGTTGAAATTTCCAATAATAGCATAAATTTTAATATTAAAATATATTAAAATTATATTTTAATAGAAAAATTAAACCATAAATTAGAAAAATGAATCCAAATATAATAATTTAAATTTATGTATAGTTTATTTACAATAAATAAGTATTTTTACATAATTATTTGTGTTATTTTTGGGAGTTTGATTTTATAATAATAGATTTAGAAAAATACTTTAAAACATGATATTTTAGGGTATTAATCTATTAAAAATAGTGAAAATATAAAAAACTATTACGAAACAGTTTTAAATCATCTTTGGCAAAAAAAAAAATCATCTAAGAAATTGAGCAGTGTGTCTCAAATATTTGAAGTTGTACCCTGTAAATGAGTATTTTTTGTAGCCCACAACAATATTTGTGGTCCAAACGACATTCAAAAATTTGTGGGTATAAGAAAATGTGAGCTAAATGACATTAGAAAATTTGTCGTTGAGAAAATATGAACTAAATCAAATATTTCAATAAAGGAGATAAAGCTGTGGGGCTCATGGAGTCTTGTCTTTCAAAAAATGGGCCCATTTATCCAAAATGAATTAGCCATCACTTTTCATTAGGCCCATTTAGCCAAGGCTGAACGCCAAAAATACTTTTCGTATACATCAGAGTATTAATATTTGTATTCTATTGAAAAATACAATAAACAAATAGTATTTTATGTCACTGGTTTTGTATCCTCAAAAATACCACTATTTTTATAAAAATAACTTAAAACTAAAATTTAAATTTAAAATTTAAAATTTAAATTTTAAACCCTAAAATATATATTTTTTCCAAATGAGATTTTTACCTGTTAACATTTAGATGATATATAGTATTTTTTAGATTAAATAAAATTTAAATTATATGTTGCGAAATACTAAATTTTCCTACTTTATGCATTTCTAGCGAATTTTTTTATAAAATAGAATATCATTTAAAAAATTGTATCTCGTGTCTCTGTGGGATCTTTCATTTTTTTTGTAGAATGCAAATGGGAAATAAATAATAAATGGACCCACGAAATTAAGTAAGTTACAAAAACAACAACGACTATACTATTTAAATACTTTTACGACGCAGATTCTGCATATTGACTAAAATACCCCTCTCGCCACGTCCTTCTGACTTGGATTTGACCCCTAAAAGCGTTGGAAAATTTATTAAATCCAATAAGGCAATAATCTATATTATAACGTGTAGTATGGTAACAAAATCAACTTTATTACTCTAAGCCCCCCTGAGTCTTATGTTGTTTATATAAATTATTCCAGTATTTCTCTTTTATACAATTAAACCCCTTACCATCCTTTTCTAATTTCCAAACGTCGAATTTATTATCGATGTATACACAAATTTGCCATATATTATTTTGAGAATGATATGATGCATTTACATAATTTTGACAATAAAAATAAAATAACATAAATTATTAGTATATGAAAATAATTATTTATTTCAAATAAATTACATATAAACTAAAATATAATATTTGAGTTTATTTTTTCTAATTTATGGTTTAAATTTTTTTATTAAAATGAGATTTTTAATTATTTTAATAATAATTTTATGTTATTTTTGACAGTAAAAATAAAATAATATAAATTATTAGTATATGAAAATAATTATTTATTTCAAATAAATTACATATAAACTAAAATATAATGTTTGAGTTCATTTTTTCTAATTTATGGTTTAAATTTTTTTATTAAAACGAGATTTTTAATTATTTAATAATAATTTTATGTTATTTTTGAAAATTTAAATTATTAATATTATATTTAAAATAAAAATTTGAAATGATGATATTTTAGATAATTACTTTACTTTTTTCATCAAATATATTTTATTAACAATAAATATTTATAATATTATTTGTTTTTTCCATTTTATAATTGGATGTAATGAATTAGAAATACTATAATCAACAAAAATGAAATAAAAAGAAGACGTTTTTAGCTACAAAATCAACACTAAAATTAGTATTTCTATTTTCGAAATTGAAACTTATTTTTATTATTTTTTTAGTTTTGTTTTCTTACTAACATAATCCTTAACTATCGTCTAAAAAGATATTTTGTACAATATTTTAGATTTAATTTTAAGGACAATTCTTTAAAATAACACATTTTTAAGTTTTTGTTTTAAAATAGTATTATTAATTTAAATTTTTAATAATAGCACAAATTTAAAATTAAAATACATTAAAATTTCATTTAATATAAAAAATTAAATTTTGCATTAAAAAATGAATTCAAATATAATATTTTAATTTTATGTATAATTTATTTATAATAAATAAATATTTGTACGTAATTATTTATGTTATTTTTGAAATTTTAATTTTATAATGTTAGATTTGAAATAAAATTTTTAAAATATGTTATTTACTCTAAAACTAGCTATATTAAACACTAAAAATACTTCAATAAAATCTAAGTTCTATTTTAAGGAAAAATAACGTAATTTATAATAATATAAAAATTTATTTTAGATCTATTATTTGTTTCTTCTTAAGTATTAAAAATTTGATTATATTAATTTATATTAATTAAATTGAAACAAAAATAAAAAACTATCATACTCCAAATTATTGGACCAAATAAGGTTTTTTAATCAGGCTTTTTAGTTACTATAAGAAGAATAATTACTTTATAGAATAATCAAAAGTTTTTCGGTTTGAATTGCAATATACTATTCTTTTCGGGGACTTGGGACCAACCTGATAATTAAAATATTTTACAAAAAGAAAAGAACAAAAAAGTTGAAAAGAACAAATTATTTAATTTAAAATGCAAAGACTGCCCAATCGGATAAGAAGAAATTGTAGGGAGAAGTTGAAGCAAAAATTCAATTTAAAGACAATAACAAAATTTCATAAATATGGAAAAGGTTTTCTCCGTCGAACAAATCTCAGGTGGTAACAATATTTGGCCGGTGTTAGCGGAAGAGGTCGATGGAACAACGTCGGCGATGAACCGCAGTGCCTCCGAGTGGGCATTCCATCGCTTCTTACAAGAATCCTCCGCCAACGCAGAAGACGCCAGTGCCGGAGAACCTACGACGGTGTCTGGTGTTTCCGTCTCTGGACCTCCTTCTCCAAATGTTCCAGTCGATTCAGAGGAATACAGAACGTTCCTGAAGAATAAACTCAATCTAGCTTGTGCAGCTGTCGCCATGAAAAGGGTAAAAACCTACTCTCTCTGCTCACGCTTTAATTTTTTTTCTTCTAATTTTTTTTTTTGAGCGCTTGAGAATCAAAATATTGCAGATGGGAAAATGTAGTTTTTTCCTCGAAAAACTAAAAATCAAACTTTTTCTGTAGCGTGTAGTTAGTTGAATCGACCTCACATGCGTGGGGTTTCAAACTTTGAAGTTTCTGAAAAAATTTCCAAAAACTGACTTATATACAAGATTTAAGCTTGTTTTGTTATTTTTGAGTATTAAGATCTGTAGCTCTCCAGGATAAATGATTGTGTTAGATTATGTTATCTCCGAATTGATTTGAGTTAGAAGAAAAATGATTTGTGGCTTTGCCATTATCTTCCTTAAAGATTAAACTCTTGGTTGATTGATTTGTGGTGTTATTATTCAATTTGATAGGGATCTTTCATCAAACCTCAGGATACCTCTGGTAGATCTGACAATGGTGGAGCATATACATCAAGTGCATCAGAACAAGGCTCTTTAACTTCTCCCAAAGGTTTTTATTTGCTTACTCAATGCTCTAATGTAGTCTGAATTCGTTTAACCATGCTTGTTTTGATTGCAGAAGCAATGACTTGTGTTGATTCCTTTACCTCTATGATGAATGTTTAATATGTTCTTGATAGTTAGTGTGTTTTTGCTCATGCTAATTTGCCAATCTGTATGTTTTTATTTGCAGCTACACCAATGAAGAACAGTGCTATAACAAGTGGATCTGAGCTATCTGGTGATGAAGAAGAAGCTGATGGAGAAACAAATATGAACCCTACCAATGTTAAGCGTGTGAGAAGGTAGTAAAATTTACATTGAATTTCCTCTCAGAAGACAAAAGCTTGCTTGGACATGAACATTTGCTTCTTTGTTTGTTTACTGTTTGTTTGTTTGTTTGTTTGTTTGTTTACTGTTGTTTTTTGCAGAATGCTCTCTAACAGGGAATCAGCTAGACGGTCTAGAAGAAGGAAGCAGGCACACTTGAGTGAGCTAGAGACACAAGTATGTTAATCTCACCACATTCTTTTCTTTCTCCCTAACTTTCTTAGCTCACTTGTTATAACCTCCATCAGGTTTCACAGCTGCGTGTGGAGAACTCGAAGCTCATGAGAGGTCTTACTGATGTAACTCAGACATTCAATGAAGCAGCTGTAGAAAACAGAGTTTTGAAAGCTAATATTGAGACACTGCGAGCAAAAGTAATTAAGGAGTAACCAAAAACTCACTTACCATAGTAAGACTGTCTGAAACATATGTTGTGTTTTATTTACAGGTGAAAATGGCTGAGGAGACAGTGAAGAGAATCACAGGCTTTAACCCACTGTTTCACACTATGCCTCAAGCTTCAACTGTCTCTCTTCCTTCAGAGACATCAAATTCTGTAGAAACAAGCATCCATGTGACCACACCAGAAAGCAGCTCAGGCAACAAAAGCAAGGGCTTGATTGGGTGCAAGATGAACAGAACAGATTCGATGCGTAGAGTTGCGAGCTTGGAACATCTGCAGAAACGTATCCGAAGCGTTGGGGATAAGTAACAGCTGCTAAGAAGAATCTTGATTTGTAACATTGCCAAAAGAAGAGATTCAGAGAAAAGCTATATGTTGTTCTGTAAAGAAATGTTTTGAGATTATATAACTTATGGTTTTTGTTCAACTTCTGTAGTTCCTTTTATCTCATCACCTGCAAGTTTGTACTTTGTACATATCTTTGTAAGTTTTATAGATACAAGCTTCACCATTTTATCTAGTGAGCGTATAATTCTTCGCATTGAACTTAGTAGAGCAATGATTTGCAAATGGAAATTGGATCGGCCAGTCAGACCGGTTGAACTTGCAATCACATAGTGAATCTAGTTTGAGTTTCATAGTTGAGACTTGAGTCCAAAAGATTTATTAACATTAGTTGAGTATTAAACTTTCAAACATTGCTTTATGCAAATATTAAATTTGGAATGTTTTTATTAACCATTAGATTATTTACAAAAACCCAATGGTTAGTATTTATAAATCAATGTTTGAAAATTCAATTATTAAGAAGATATTTTTCAGATATTATATAAGGAACATTTTAACAAAATAATTTTACCTTAACATGTTATTAACACAAATATTATATTCACGTGTAATCACCATAGTAAATTTTAAATAAATATAAAAATAGATTTAATTTATTAAAATAATTACAATATATATTATTGTTATTATTTTGATTAAAAAATCAAAATATTTTATTAAAGTAACAAAAAAATATTATTAAATTTTGTAAAAAAACAATTATTTTTATTTTTTCAATTTACATATAAAAAATTAATATTAAAAATAATTTCACATAATAATTAAAATTGTATAAATATTTAGTTTACATTTCTAATAAATAATATTTTATAATTTGTGAATGAAATAATTCATATATAATAGCAAAAAACATTAGCTTTATTTAGCTAAAAAGTAATTTAGTTTTATTTTAAGATGGGAATCTGAATATTTCGGATAAAACGAGAAAAAACGCACAGATAGCTTCATAACCAGAAGAAGAAGAAGGAAAAAAAAATGGCGACATCTGTTGCGACTCTATCTTCTTCACTACCATTTTTTCTGCCTCTTTCATCATCTCGCTCTTCCTTCTTCTGCAATTCCACAGTTACGAAGAGACCAAACACGCGTTCTTTGGTGGCGATTCGACCTAGAATCCGACCGGAACCGACGAGAAAGCCACTCACTTGTAATGCTCTGTTTGGTCTCGGTGTGCCTGAGCTTGCTGTAATAGCTGGCGTTGCTGCGTTGCTTTTCGGACCTAAAAAGCTTCCTGAGATTGGCAAGAGTATTGGGAAGACGGTCAAGAGCTTTCAACAGGTTTGTTTATAGAAACGGATGGGAACACGTTGATGGGGGGGGGGGGGGGGGGAGGGGGAGGTGGGGATGGGGGTTTATGCAATTCTGGAATATCTTTTGCTAATCTATGTGAAAAGCTGGGTAATTGTAGCTGGATGGAGGAATGTGTTTTTGGGGGGGTTTTATGTTTCAAGTGCCCAGCTATTGTATGGTTCTCTCTGAATTTGTGATACTCACAAAGATTGAAAGTTGAGTGGGGTTATAATTTTGCTGTATACTAGTAGTACATAGATCAATTGTTGATCTGGGTGAACACAATTTGTAATCGGTTATAATCTATATAATGTTTGAGGCAAAAACAAAAGGAAAGATGTAGATCAAGAATGGAACAGTAAGTTCATTGTTAACTTTGCTGTATAGTATAGATCAACAAGACAGATTAAAGTTAATCTGGCATTGTCATATCTCTTTCTGCCCTCGGATTTTCCAATATCCGAACACACGGGCTGCTGGTGATTTGACTTTTCGTATGAGATTAGCTTCTTCTCTTTCTTTTTTTCTTTTAATTTAACTTATGGTAATTTTATGGCTCATGGTTCTCTGAGAAATGTAGTTTCTTGTAGTATGTTTTTGCTTTGATCTGCTTTTATGTTGTTCCTTGCATTGATTTTGGTGGTTGTATAATGCAGGCTGCAAAGGAGTTCGAGTCTGAGCTTAAGACGGAACCTGAAGATTCTGTTGCTGAGTCATCTCCCGTAGGAATGAGCAAGAAAGAAGAGGAAAAAACTGAGGTTTCCTCAAGTTCAAAGGAGAATGTATGAAGATGAGACTTTAGGGTTTGCTTTTTTTATTATAGCTACAACAATTTATGTGATGAGTTTATATATCAAACATACTCTTTTAGAAGTAAGCAGTGCATCTTCCGATGAAAATTGGCTCTGTTCGTTGGTCTTTGAAAGTTCATCTTAAGAAAGCAAGTCAAAACTTTCAAATTTTTAACATCAGATGAATACTGCATAAACTGATACAGGATGTAATTCTAGTTCAGACCAAGGAAATGGAAGGAGTACATCTAACTTTCTGCAGTGTAAACAAACGATGAAAATTGAGACAAAACAGAGAAAATTCATCTTTGAGTTTTACTTCTGGATATTACAAATCAGTTTCGTTCCAGGAATCACTGAAGCACAAGTCTAATTGTCAATTCACTCACTGAATTAACTTCTGTCTCTTAATTCGTTCCAATGCACCGAGATTTTTCTTGGCTGCACCATTTTCCTCAGCTTCTTCACCGTCTTCATCTCTCTTTCTAGCCAGTCCTCCGAAGACAGCAGCAGGGACTTCTTTCTGAGCAATCTCCACTTGATCTTCTCCATCATCATCATCATCGCTTTCCTCAGGAAGCTCAATGTCTTCTCCATTCCCGGTCACTAGTTTCCCTTCATTTTCACCAGACTGTGAGGTGACTCCTGCACTAACAAACCCAACTATTCTTCCACCATCTTTAGCTGCATTCACGGTGGTGGATGTTGGAGTTGCCAAGAGCTGCCTCTCTAACGCAGCCATCTCATCTTCTTGTAATCCTGCTTTCTTCAGCTCATCTTTGGCCTCTTCTACATCTACCAGCTTGTCCTTTTGCATCATGTTCTCTGGTAGAATGAAATGAGTCTGAAACAAAAAAAATAAGAATCCAATATATTCAGCTTCCAATTTCGAGTCAAAACTAGCAAATGGATTCAGAATTGACAAATAAAAGTTGCTTCTTTGAGAGCTGAAAACAATGGAAACTGGTTGAAGAAAAACACCCTAAAGTATGCAGGGATTAACGAGCTAACCTGACTGTAGCTTGCGGAAACACTTCGCTTGATACGCAGCATTTCTCTGTAGGTGTCTTCATTCCCATGCTGAACCTCGAACTCGTGCCACTTGTTCCAAAAGTCCGGGTCTGACCTCGGATCTGCAAACTGAGAGGCATACTTGTAGAGTGCACGAGCACGATCAATTTCCCCCAAGCTCCTCTCCAGCTCTGCAAATTTTATGCACATGATCTTCACATCCTTGTGTGGAAGCCCAGATTCTATAGCTTGCTCATATATTTCCCGTGTTCTGGGAACACCAAATATCTCTGCTGCACGAGAAATGTATATCTCGTACATCTCAAGCTTCTGCCCTTCTGGAACTTTTTTGGTTGCTTCCTCATAAACCTTCATGGCTCGTTTGGCCAGACCATAATCCTCTTCTAGCTTAGCATACTGAAGGTATAAGGTCCTGACAGCATCAGATGGAGCCTGAAAGATAAAAGACAAGTTCGATCACACATAATATCACCACAACCAATAGAAAAGTTCCCTGAGCAACTAGCCATTTAGAAGCAGCTAAATTACGTTCTTGTTTCATCAGATTTATGATCTGAAAACACAAAAAACAGACTTTTCAACCAGCATAGTTACGGGAAAGATGAGCTTACCATTGAAACAGCATGCTCAAACAACTCTCTCGCCCGCTCCAGCTTTGTCTTCCCATATCTCTTTACGAACTTTGTAAGATAAGTGACCCATATGTCTTTCACATGAGGATACTTGAATATCTTCACACCTCTTTCATAAACCTTGAAAGCATCTTCAAAGTATTTATTTTCCTCAAGAAGAAAAGCATAATTCAAAATAATCTGAGGCGTAGCTATTCTCAAATCCAATATTTTCTCATAGACTGCTCTTGTCGATTCTAACGTCCCCAGGCTTTCCTCCAAATCAACATAAAAGGACCAAAGCCTCAAGGATTTATGCAGTTTCATCTGTACAGGTTCATTCCCATCAGCAGCCACTCTACGTCTGACTTCTACCGTCGGTACAGCTGTAGCACGCCTCATCAGCTCCAATGCTCCTTTGAAATTCTTGTGCCTCAACTCCATCTCAGCCCACTCACACCACACGCTGGCGAGGTGGTCCACGTTTTTATAGTTTACCTGGACAGCCTTGTCGAAAATCACTCTTGTATTGACCAGGTCTTTGTGGTTTTCATACAGCTTGGCAAAAGCAACCCACAATGTGTGAGGCTTCCCAACTGCTTTCATAGGATCCACAGTTCTCACAGCTTCTGTGTATGTGAGAATCTGCTTTGCTGCGTTTCCCTCAAATATTTTGACTCTACGATGCCATTGTTCAACATTGTGTGGATTTTGCCTAAGGAGCACACTGTTTGCCAATGCAGGTCTTCTATTCATCAGTTCTTCCAAGCGAGCCAATCTCAGGTCAACATCATTATCATCATTCAACCAAAACCCATTCAGTATCTTCCTCTGCAGCTCTTTTACCGACAGAGAAAAATTGAGGCGGACATCCTCCTCCTCCTCCTCTATGCCATTCTCTTCATTCTCATCTTCTTCGTCACTTGAACTCATCATCTCCATTCTTTTGGCAACAGTACTTTCCTCAAATCTTGAATAAACATCAAATATAACACTGAAGTCTCTAACCGTAACCACCTTCATCATGCCCTCCTCATAAATATCCCTCGCTTTCTCCAGCAAATTCTTCCTAATGTAGTAATCCGCAAGAGAAGTCCATAGCATTCCCACTTCGTCAGTGAACTTTCTAATACCTCCCCTGATGATAGCATCGACATTGAGACCCGAAATAACATTAGCATGGTGAACAAGCAGCTCGCACAACTCCATCCACAGTTTATGCTTTGTCTTTCCTTTAATGGAAAAAAACTTATCATCATTCAGCACAGAAGCCAATCGCTCAGCAGATTCTTGCCAACGAGCTGACTTCACAAGAAACTCAATAAAATCCTCAATGTGAGTAGGATCATACATGAGATACCTCCTATAAACCCTAAGTGAGGTCTCAATAGGAATCCCTTCCTGGCTCACAAACACAAGATACGGTTCCCAGATCCTATCATGTTGTGTAACAGGCAGAGCACAAAGCGCACGGTCAAAAGTTCTCCTGGTTCGAGTAATCAGTTTCTGCAGAGTAAGAGTCTGAAGATACATAACCCAAATTCTGGGCATCTTATGCATAGTAACCAAAGCCCTTTCAAAGGTATTGTTTAGGGTTTCATACTGAGGATGAGTAACAGGTAGATTTCTAACAATATCGAGTCGTTCTCTAAGATAAGCGTACCACAACTTATAGCTTCCAGGAAGAGCTTTCAATGCTCTCTCGTAGATAATGAATCGCTTCTTGAAAGGAGACTCAGCTTTAGCAATCAAATACCTCCACCAAAGCTTTAAGCTAAATGGGTTCCGCAGAATCTCTTCCTCGTATAAGAGATCTTCCTGAGATGGATAAAGATCTTTGGAAATAGCCATATCCTTAAGATCTACAATAGAAAAAAGGTAGGGACTTGAGATCTTATTTAACGGAATCAAAGAGAATTGCGACACTATCTGTTGGCAGCAAACGAGGGTGAAGGTTTTTCTCGTGAAGCTTTTTTTCTTTTTCTTTTTAGGGTTGGGAAAATAAAGAAAAATGAATCTAAATTTTTTTAAATAAGAGTTATTATAGATATGTTCGGTTTTCGGATCAAACTCGGTTATCAGCTTTAAACCGATCGGCAAGGTTAAAAATTTAATTCAGTACACGGGTTGGTTCGGTTTGGCAGCCAGAAACCGTTCGGTTTTTGTAAACTGTATTTCTCATAACAGTACAGTATCTATAAAAAATTTCTTCTCTGTTGACGATTACAGTTGCAGTTTCATTCTTTTGTTAGACAAATTTAATATAGATTGCACAGTGATTTTTCATCAACAGAATTTTAGACGATTTTGATGTTAAATGACTTTTCTGTTTTGATGTGCTTGAATTCAGATCTTATTTTCAGATTCATGATTCTGGAAAACCATTTGCACGAATACTTACAACCAATCAGAATAAATGTGTTGGAGAATAACTATAGTTGTTGTTTTGTTTTGTTTTGCAGAAATTGTAAGAAAATCAAAATTGCATGCGCTAACTGAAAAAACCAAAGTCATCAAAAGTATCAAAATTATCGATTGAACCGAATTCATAGTAACTAACCAATTTTCTATTATTTTTCTTAAATAAACCGAATTCATTCTGTTTTCGATTCAGTTTAGAATAAAATTTTAATATTAAAACAGAATTGAATAAATCAATTTTAAAATTAAACTGAATCGCAACTGAATTCGATTCAGTTTGATGACTATTTTTGCAAACCGAATAAACTACTAATCGAATAAATCGAACCGAATCATCCAAACAAACGGAATGCCCAGATCTAGATATGAGTGATATTTACCCAGAAAGGTGACACAAATTTTTTTTATTAACAACATAGGTCTATCATAATAAAGTTTTACCTATAGGAGGTTTCCCATCATTTGATATGTTATACGAATCACACAAATTTAAATATTTTGAAATCAAGAGTAGCGAGTCGAACTTAGTATCAAGCGGAACAGATGTGGTTTGATAATTATCGTTTAGTCGATTTTGTGGGTACTTACATTTTGGACTAAAATTTTTATAGGCTAAATTTTTTTATGAATTAAATTTTTTGGGGCATAATTTGAACCTTTTAAAATTACTAGGCCCATTTACTCTTTTTTCACTCTCACCGGTCGCCCTCTGAATCTGCCAAAACTCGGTTGATTAATACGGCACAAGTGCGGGTTTTGAATCTACAATTTGCAGATTCGACAAATCTATAATATATTAATTGGGAATCATTTTAACAAATTAACCTTATATTGACTTATGATTTACAAGTGTGTCATGCTGATGTGTCACATTATTAGAGCATTTTAAGATAAATATTATATAAGACATAATTTACTAGACTATTTACGAAAATTGTCATTATACAGTATATTATATGTAAATTCCTAATATTTCGACATACAATGTATTTTTTCATAAATATAAATATAATATAAAATAAAATATAAATTTTGAAAAATTAGTCAAACAAAATATAAAACAAAAGTTTAGTTTAATTGAATATTTTTCATATGTATAATTTTATCTGAAATAAATACAATTTAAATCTATTTATATAATTCGATTTTACTATCTATTTTATTTTCGTAATCAATATTAAAAAGTTTCAAAAAATTTATTTTAAATAAGAGGTAAATTATATATTTATCTAATTTAAATTAACAAAATAAATAATCCCTAATATATTAATTGATAATCATTTTAACAAAGTAACTTTATGTTGACGTGTGATTTACGAATATACCACGATGATGTGTCATAATATTAGAACATTTTAAGATAAATATAATATAAGATATAATTTACTACAGTGTTTACAAAAACTGCCATTACACAATATATTATATGTAAATTTCTAATATTTTGATATAAAATATATTTTGTCATAAAATGTAAATACAATATAAAACAAAATATTATAAATTTTAAAAAATTAGTAAAAAAATATAAAACAAAAGTTTAGTTTAATTGAATATTTATCACATCTACAATTTTATCTAAGATAGATATAAATTAAAATCTATTTGTGTAATCCGATTTTATTATCTATTTTATTTTCGTAATTAATATTAAAAATTTTAGAAAAATTATTTTATATATAAGATAAATTAAAATATATATATATATATATCTCTGATTTACGTTAACTAAATAAATAATTAATTATAATATATGAATATTTTTTTCTATGCAAAATGGAGGTCAAAATCTAGTTTAATTTATTTGTTTACATTTAATTTAAATCCATGGTGAAGCGGGTCAGTTGGGGTAGATACGACCCGTTTGACAACACTAACTGTTGTATTTATTCATTTTCAAGTAGACATATTTGGGTAAAAGAAATAGAAGGTGATGATTGAAATTGTGTATTGGTTTACAAAAATTGGATGATTGAGTTGATCTCTCTATTTTTTCATAAAATAAAACTCATTTCAAAATGTATCATTAAATCAGTAAAGGACTGTAAATATAGTTAACCAAAAAATTGTATTTCTAAGCCTATCTTGTATTGTTAAATAGAGCTGTTTGGACATTATTCCTTTCACAAAGTTGGTGAATAAGTGTCTTACTAAGCCTTCACAAAATATTTGGTTTTAATGTTAATATAATCATGATGTCATCCAAATGTATCCACCATTTTAATTCCTTCCAAGTATTGAAAGTAGGATAAATAAAATCTACCACCTTTAAGTTTGGTTTGGGCTTGCCTATAAGTACGTTGGGCTAGCCTGGAATGGTTATTTGGCAAACATAGATCCTCTTAGACCCGAGTTTGGTGGTTAGACCCAGCGGCTCTACTCATAGTTATGTCTACTAATTCTTCCTCCCATCAGAATGATTTATACGGATTTTTATATTTAAAAAATGAATAGTTTGAAAATGACATGTTTTCAAGATCCTCACAACCAAGAAAGAAAGAGATTGTTTTATGAGACATTACTCAAAATAACATATATTCATTCTGTAATATTGAAATAACACCCTTAACAAGCCCGTTTACAAAATAACTCACATTTTGTGTGAAAAGTCATGTAAACCAATGAAAAATTTGTTATTTACAAGTATACCATTTTTTAAATGCAAACATTTAAAAAATTGGACAATTGACTAAAATAGTACTATTTCAAGTTTTAGTTCCAAATATAGCACTAATCATTTAAATTTCCAAAAATAGCATAAATTTAATACTAAAATAATTAAAACCTTTTTCATAATGAAAAAATTTAAACCCTAAATTGAAAAAAGTGAACCTACACATTATGTTTTAATTTTATATATAGTTTATTTAAGATAAATAATTATTTTCACATAATAATTTGTGCTATTTTTGGAATTTTATTTTTAGAATGCTAAATTTGGAAGATAAACTTAAAATGGTGCTATTTTAGGGTATTACTCTAAAAAATTAACAAAAACAATTTTCTCTTTCGTTCTTTTTATTACTTATTTCTTTGAACAACTCCATTTTGTCATAAACTTTAAAGAATTCGTTTAAAATATTATTCAAACTTACTAATGAAGATTTTATTTGTAAGTTTATTCATTAATGATAAAAAAATTTATTAGTAAATGATCACATAATTGTTGGTTATTAATGATAGATTTATTAGTTATTGATGACAGAATTATTAATTATTGATGACAAATCTATTAATTATTGATGGAACAGTTAATGATGGTAATTTTTTTGGTCATGAAAAATTATTAGTTATTGATGACAAATTGTTAGTTATTGATGTAGACTTCCCCATGACAAATCTATTGGTTATTGATGGAAGATTTATTTTATGAGTGTGGTATAGATGGTAAATTTATTTATTACTATATCCTAAATAATATTTGAACGGTAGATTTATTGGTTATTGATGACATATTTTTTGTTATTGATAACCAATTTATTGGTTAATGATGATAAATTTATTTGTTAATGACTGCAAACTTACTAGTTATTAATAGTAGATTGATTGGTTAATGAACGTATAAACATAATTTATCTCACAATAAAATTGCATTATGTCTAATAAGTACAATCAAAATGTTGGAAAACATCACATTGACTTGAAACCTTATAATTTTTTTTGTGTGAAAGCTTACAATTTTTATAATTGGTTATTGACTACAAATTTATTGGTTAATAATGACAAATTTATTGGTTATGATGAAAAATTTATTGGTTATTAGTAGTAAGTTTATTGGTTATTGATGGTAAACTTATTAGTTATTGAGGACAAACATATTGATTGTTGATAACGTAGTTATTGGTTATTGACAGCAGAATTATTTTATGATAATATTTTATGATAAACTTATTTGTTATTAATAGCATATTGATCGTTGATATAACACTTATTTATTGTTATTCACTACATTTGAAATATATTAATTTTGGTTATTGTTTATGTTTTCTTAAACATAATTATGGAATATTTGTTGTGTAGATAATAACAAATTTTAAACTCTATAATTATTTTTGAAAAAAGTGAATTCAAACATTATGTTTTAATTTTATATAGTTTATTTGAAATAAATAATTACTTTTACATAATAATATGTACTATTTTATAAAATATATTTTTAATGTATTAGATTGAAAAATAAATTTAAAAAATATTATTTTATGCTATTATTTTATTATTTATACACAAATAAAATATAGTCAAAAATCTTATGAAGTCAATCATAAAACCCTGCATGGTATGACTCATGCTTGTAAGGTTCTTTGTTGTAAAATCAAATATGGGAAACATAGATACCTCAAAATCCATGGGCAATTGACTAAAATAGCACTATTTAAAAAATTTGTTCTAAATATAGCACTAATAATTTAAATTTCTAAAATAACATAAATTTAATACTAAAATAATTAAAAAATTTTTTCTAATGAAAAAAAATTAAACCCTAAATTAGAAAATATGAATCCAAACATTATGTTTTAATTTTATATATAATTTATTTAAAGTAAATAATTATTTTCACATAATAATTTGTGTTATATTTGGGATTTTATTTTTGGTGTGCTAAATTTGGAAAATAAACTTAAAATGGTGCTATTTTAGGGTATTACTCAAAATCCAATCCACTACCATATATTAAAAAAGTTTATATATGCATACAGTATACGAATAAGAAAGGACTTCCTCTTTTCATTTTGTTCCCTTTTGCACAAATTAAGCCATAATATCTTACTTTCTCTATTATTATTTCCTTTCCAAAACGTTTAGATCTTTTATGTTTTTTTTTTCCTCTCTTTCAGAGAGATCCTACTATAAATATATAGGATTCAATTCTCTGTCCTATCTCACCCTCAAAGGTAAGAAAAACAAATGCTTTAAAACATATAAACTTCTTAGTGAGATTGCATTACAGAGCATGCAACAGCTTGTGCCCAGTGCCTCAGTCTTTGTTTCACCTGTTGAGGATTGTTTCCTGCACAACTCAAATTTACAGTGATTGATCTATATATGTATTTCAATATAGATCACACCAAATGTGTGGAGAGACAAAAAATTTTACCTAGAGAAAGGATCTTTAATGAATCCGAGTCGGTTTTGGGACTACAAGGAATACTGCTTGAAGAAGCAGAAGTAGAAGATAAAGAGCCATCTCCTCCATTGCTGCTACGGCTGCTACTAGGTGAAGGAAGAGGTGAAAGTTGCCTATTCACAGCAAAGTAAAGATCTAATGCTGGTAATGTGTTACACAACTTTTGTCCGGCTTCTTCACTGAAACCAAACCCTAACTCAATTGAGCCTTTAAGCTCCCTTAAGTCTTCATCGGTTAGATCCAATAGATCATTATCGTTTTCAGAGGAGCCTTTATGCTTCTTCTCTTGGATCTTTAACATTTGACGTCGCCTTCTTTCCCAAGCAACATCTCTTGGTGTCTCACGCATTGATAATTGCTTAGACAATCTTTGTTTAGGTTTCCGTGAGATGAATGTCCCCATTGTTCTATCATCACATAATGACTCGGGAAAAGATGGCGTTGAAGACGAGATTGGTAAGGTAAGGCCTTCTCTTCTCCTCACCATTTTTTATCACTTGGAAGAGGTGTCTTGTAATGCAAGGTAGAGCTTATTATTGGGAAAGTGCAAATTAGGGCTTTTTCGTTTATGAGTTTTTTTTACCTCTTTTCTTTTATGAGAATATCAAAGCTTTGGCTTTGTTTCTGGGTCTAAATGTGTCTTCTTCATCTGCTGGCCGCGCTGACACCAATTTACGCGGCCAACAAAGAAGCTTCTACAGGTCGGGTTGATCTAAAAATCGTTTGTATAAATACCCTTTTTTACCTGAAAATTTTACTGACCCGACCATATAAACTCTCAGAGAAAAGAGTCTCAATGATGAACTTTAATAGACGATTGAAAAAACTAGTTTCACCATTGATTTATGCAGTGGAGAAGGTCATACTATTTTCCTCCATTGTTTAAATTTGATTTTAAGACTCATCCCATGTTTTTAGGACCTTTCTTTGTTTAGATTTTAAACCTCTAAAATAAATCTAGTTTCAGAATTATCCTACTCTAGAAGAATATACATTGAAAAAAACTTGTTAATTTTCCTATTTTAAGAATTAATCCTCTCCTCCATAGATTCTCCAACTTCTTTTTGTTTCTCTTTCCGACACAACAAGAAAACACGGATAACCCCTTTGTCAGAAAAAAAGAGAGAAAACGAATGATTTATGTTTTTGTCTTAGATTTCTGCTAACGTTTCATGGATTTGATCATACATCGTTAGGTTGTAGAGAGGAGAAAAAAGAAACCTCTAATGTTTTCTGCTGGTGACGAGGCTTTTTTCTGTTTAAATCGTAACATACGTCTCAGAGTTTAAAAACAGTTTCTTGTTATGTTTCCGCCATGGACGAGAAGACCAGGATTCTGCTTTGTGTCCTAAGTTTCTTCTCTGTTCTTCTGGTTTCTCCATTTCAATCTAACGGCCAAGATTTGGCGTTGAGTTGCGGTGCGTCAGAAGCAGCTATTGATCCAGACAAGAAAAACTGGGAACCGGACACCAAATTCTTGAAAACAGGAAACACGGTTCACGCAACAGCTACTTAACAAGATCCTTCGCTTCTTTCGACGGTTCTTTACATGACAGCAAGAATCTTTGCAACTCCTGCAACTTATGAGATTCCAGTTAAAGCAGACGAAAGACATTTGATCCGGTTACATTTGTACCCATCAACATACACATGACTCAACATTACGGACTCTTATTTCTCAGTGGCAGCTAACGATGTTACCCTTTTAAGCAATTTTAGCGCGGCTATTACATGTGAAGCTTTAACACAGACTTATATCGTTAGAGAGAATTCTCTTGCACCAATCGAAAAAGAGGTTTTGAGTATCGTGTTTACTCCCTCACATATGTTGAAAATTAAACTTGATTTTGGGTCAATTTTAATTATTGGATCAATGATTCAATAATAGTAATTAAGCCTAAGTAAAATTTAATCCAAATTATAGTATATCTAAAATCATCTTCCATCTAGTTAAAAAAAATATCTAGATATTTGTATACATATATCTTGAGAGAACTCTCTAAATTTATAATTAAAATATTGAGATATTTTGTAAGTTTGGAAGCTATAAATAGCTCACTCCCCTCTCATTTGTAGTCAAATTGTTCTAAAGAAAAACAAGTTGTTCCAATAAAACAACAAGTTTCTCAATAGATAAAATCTTTTTCTTCTTACTAAAATTTCTATTTTCTCAAAGTTTTTTAAACACATTCTCCACCACTTCTAAAATTATTTTTTCCCAACAAAGTGGTATAAAAACCATACTACTCTTTTTTAGATGGCAAGTAATGGTTTTCTCATCCATGTTCCAATACTTACAAAGAGTAACTACGACACTTGGAGTCTTAGAATGATGGCAATTCTAGGAACACATGATGTGTGGGATATAGTCAAGAGAGACTTCATTGAATCAAATGATGAAGCTAATCTATCTCAAACTCAAAACGATAGTTTGAGAGATCTAAGGAAGAGAGACAAGAAAGCTCTCTGCCTAATTTATCAAGGTTTAGATGAAGATACATTCGAGAAAGTCGCC
This sequence comes from Pugionium dolabratum, assembly GCA_018901945.1. NCBI lineage: Eukaryota > Viridiplantae > Streptophyta > Magnoliopsida > Brassicales > Brassicaceae > Pugionium > Pugionium dolabratum. Next base: position 584,325 of record JAEVFF010000006.1, read on the forward strand.
GAAGCAAAAACGACCAAAGAAACATGGGAGAAGCTTCGAATCTCTTACAAGGGAGTGGAACAAGTCAAAAAGGTACGACTTCAAACTCTAAGAAAAGAATTTGAAGTTTTCCAAATGAAAGAAGGTGAACTAGTTTTCGATTACTTCTCAAGAGTGTTAACGGTTACTAATAACCTTAAAAAATGGTGACAAACTAGATGAAGTGAGAATAATGGAGAAGGTTCTTAGATCGTTGGATTCAAAATTCGAACATATTGTTACCGTTATTGAAGAGACAAAGGATTTGGAGACTATGACGATGGAGAAACTTGTTGGATCGTTACAAGCTTATGAAGAAAAGAAGAAGAAGAAATAAGAAATCACGGAGAAAGTACTCAAGATGCATATTGATAAAAAAGAAACCAATCAAATCCATCCAAGAAGAGGTGGAGGTCAATACCGAGGAAGAGGTCGTGGTTATGGAAATGGAAGAGGCATGAGGTCTTTTGAAAACAATGTTAACCAAAGAAGAGAAAACTCATCAAGAGGTCATGGGAGAGGAAATCAAAGATCAAGGTACGATAAATCAAACATTAAATGTTATAATTGTGGAAAATTTGGACATTATGCTTTCGAATGTAAAGCTCCAAGAAATAATCAAATTGAAGAGAAGTCCAACTACGTTGAAGAGAAAATCCAAGAAGATGAAGTATTATTAATGGCTAAAAAGAAGGATGAAAGAGATGTTGTTCAAATGTGGTACCTTGATAGCGGTGCAAGCAATCACATGTGTGGAAAAAGAGTTATGTTCATAGAGATTGATGAATCGGTGAAAGGAAATGTGGCTTTAGGAGATGAATCAAAGATGGAAGTAAAAGGCAAAGGTAATATTTTCATCCGTTTGAAGAATGGAGATCATCAATTCATTTCCAATGTTTACTATGTGCCAAATATGAAGACAAATATCTTGAGCATTGGACAATTCTTAGAGAAAGGTTATGATATTCACTTAAAAGATAATAACCTTTCTATAAGAGATTGTGCAAGTAATCTCATCACCAAGGTGCCGATGTCAATAAATAGAATGTTTGTTCTTAACATTCAAAATGATATCGCACAATGTCTTAAGATGTGTTATAAGGAAGAATCTTGGCATTGACATCTTCGATTTGGACATCTCAACTTTGAAGGATTGGAGTTACTTTCTAAGAAAGGAATGGTGAGAGGATTGCCTTACATCAACCATCCAAATCAAGTTTGTGAAGGGTGTTTACTTGGTAAACAATTTAAAATGAGTTTTCTGAAGGAGTCAAACACAAGAGCTCGGAAGTCACTAGAACTTATACACACAGATGTTTGTGGACCGATCAAGCCAAGTTCACTCGGTAAAAGTAACTATTTTCTTCTCTTTATTGATGATTTTTCAAGAAGTGGGTATATTTTTTGAAGGAAAAATCAGAAGTGTTTGAAAATTTTAAAAGATTCAAAACTCTTGTCGAGAAGGAAAGTGGCTTTGTGATCAAAGCCATGAGATCCGATCGTGGAGTAGAGTTTACTTCCAAAGAATTTCAGAAGTATTGTGAGGATAATGGGATTCGTAGACAATTGACGGTGCCAAGATCACCTCAACAAAATAGAGTAGCAGAAAGAAAAAATAGAACAATCCTTGAGATGGCGAGGAACATGATCAAAATCAAAAGATTACCAAAGAAGTTATGGGCAGAAGCGGTTACATGCGCGGTTTATCTATCAAACCGATCTCCGACAAGAAGTGTCTCGGAAAAAACACCACAAAAAGCATGGAGTGAAAGGAAGCCCGGTATTTCTCATCTAAGAGTTTTTGGAAACATTGCTCATGCTCATATACCAGATGAAAAATGGAGCAAACTAGATGATAAAAGTGAGAAGTACATCTTCATTGGTTATGCCAATAATACCAAAGGTTATAAGCTCTACAATCTGGATATAAGAAAACAATCGTTAGTCGAAATGTCATCTTTGATGAAGAAGGAGAATGGGATTAGAGTTCAAATCATGAAGATTATAACTTCTTTCCACCTTTTAAAAAAGAAAATTTGGAGCAACCTAGAGAGGAGCAAGCTACACCGCCAACTTCACCAACCACAAATGATCAAGAAGATGAAAGTTCGAGTGAAAGGACTCCACGTTTTAGAAGTTTACAAGAACTCTATGAGATAACTGAAAATCAAGACAACCTTACCTTATTTTGTTTATTTGCGGATTGCGAACCCATGAACTTTCAAGAGGCTATGGAAAAGAAAATATGGAGAAATGCAATGGATGAAGAGATCAAAGAGATACAAAAGAATGAGACATGGGAGTTAGCTTCACTTCCGAATGGGCATAAGGCAATTGGTGTGAAGTGGGTGTATAAAGCAAAGAAGAACTCTAAAGGAGAAATCGAAAGATACAAAGCAAGATTGGTGGCAAAAGGCTATAATCAAAGAGCCGGAATCAACTATGACGAGGTATTCGCTCCTGTTGCTCGTTTGGAAACTGTTAGACTAATCATTTCATTGGCAGCCCAAAACAGTTGGAGGATACATCAAATGGATTTCAAATCACCCTTCTTAAATGAAGATCTTGATGAAGAAATCTACATTGAGCAACCACAAGGCTATATAGTCAAAGGAGAAGAAGACAAAGTCTTAAGGTTAAAGAAAGCGTTTTATGGCTTAAAACAAGCACCAAGAGTTTGGAATACTCGAATTGATAAGTATTTCAAGGAGAAAAACTTCATCAAGTGTCCATATGAGCATGCACTCTATATCAAAACTCAAAAGAATGATATATTGATTGCATGTTTATATGTAGATGATTTGATATTCACAGGTAACAATCCAAGTATGTTTGAGGATTTCAAGATGGAGATGACAAAAGAGTTCGAGATGACGGATATTGGATAGATTTCTTACTACCTTGGAATTGAAGTGAAACAAGAAGCCAATGGAATATTCATTACCCAAGAAGGTTATGCTAAAAAGGTGCTCAAAAAATTTAAGATGGATGACTTAAACCCCGTAAGCACGCCAATGGAATCTGGAATTAAGTTGTCAAAGCATGAAGAAGGAGAAATGGTGGATCCAACACTGTTTAAGAGCTTGGTTGGAAGCTTACGTTACTTAACATGCACAAGACCTGATATTTTATATGCGGTTGGAGTTGTGAGTCGATACATGGAGCATCCAACCACAACTTACTTTAAGACAGCCAAGAGGAGTCTTTGCTATATCAAAGGTCCAAAAAATTTTGGTTTGCACTATTCCATTTCTAATGATTACAAGCTTGTCGGATATACCGATAGCGATTGGAGTGGAGATGTAGATGACCGAAAAAGTACAAGTGGATTTGTATTTTACATTGGAGATACGACGTTCACATGGATGTCAAAGAAGCAACCAATTGTCACTCTTTCTACTTGTGAAGCGGAGTACGTAGCTACTACTTTATGTGTTTGTCACGCAATTTGGCTGTGAAATTTGTTAAAAGAGTTGTGCTTACCACAAGAGGAACCAACGAAGATCTTATTGATAACAAATCAGCAATCGCATTAGCAAAGAACTCAGTCTTCCATGATCGAAGTAAGCACATTGATACACGCTATCACTACATTAGAGAATGTGTTACCAAGAAAGATGTGCAAGTGGAGTATGTGAAGACGAATGATCAAGTACTGATATTTTCACCAATGCACTCAAGCGTGAAGATTTTATAAAGATGAGAAGTTTGCTTGGAATAACGAAATCAAGTTTAAGAGGGGGTGTTGAAAATTAAACTTGATTTTGGGTCAAGTTTAATTATTGGATCAATGATCCAATAATACTAATTGGGCCTAAGTAAAACTTGATCTAAATTCTAGACAAATTCTAGAGTATATCTAGAATCATCTTCCACCTCCTTAAAAAGAAATATCTAGATATTTGTATGGAGATATTTTGAGAGAACTCTATAGATTTAGGATTAAAATATTGAGATATTTTGTAAATTGGAGGCTATAAATACCTCCCTCCACTCTCATTTGTAGTCAAGTTGTTCTAAACAAAATAAGTTGTTCCAATAAAATAACAAGTTTCTCTAGAGATAAAATATTCTTCTTCTTACTAAAATTCTTATTTTTTCAAAGTTTCTTAAACACTTTCTCCACCACTTTTAAAATTATTTTCTCCCAACAAGATAAGCATCCAAATTAACGCCTTTGCTTTCATTAATGGTATTGAGGTTGTTCAGATGCTGGAATTGTTTGATTCAGCTGTTCTTTTTGGATTCTCAGACTAGACAATAGATGCTAAAAAAACGAATCTTCAAACAATTTTTAGGCTTAAAGTCGGTGGCCAAGATATTCCCAAAAGCCAAGACTCTGGCGGATTAACCAGAACTTCGTATAATGATGCACCTTACATCTTCAGCGCAGGTCTTTGTGTTATCCTATAAGTAAGCAACAATTTTTGGATTGATTACCAGAAAATGCAAGTTACTACGGCTCTAGCAGATATATACATATATACAAGACACCTCGATCACAGGGACCAAATGGAAATATCAACATCAAATCAAATCTCATATGGATGTTTCAGATCGACACAAATTTCACCTACATTACGAGGCTCAATTTCTTTGAATTCCAGCTTTCAAAAGCCAACCAGAAAGCTTTCAATATTTACATCAACAACAGAAGCGCGCAGGCGGATTCGAATGCCACAGATATAATCGCTTGGACAGGAGAAAAAGGTGTCCCAACGTTCAAAGACTATGCAATATATGTTGATGCAAATAACAGAGGAGGAAGCGAGGAGATTTTGCATCAGATGACTCCTTCCACATTTGGTAAGATGAAGACCATGAAAAACCTTGCGGATCCAAACCCAAAGCCCTCGCCTTTGCAAGCAAACGAAGAGGTTACAAAGACGAATCACTGCTTTTGTAATTGGTTCCGTAGGAGGAATTTCAACAGTTTTAGTTTGCGCATTGTGTTTCACAATGTATCAAAGGAAACGTAAATTCTCTTACAGCGAATCATACACCTCGAGTTGGATTCCTATATATGGAAACTCCCACACATCTGCAAAAAAATCTACCATTTCTGGTAAGTGCAATAACAGAAGCCATTTATCGAATCTTGCAGCGGGTTTATGCCAAAGATTCTCATTGTCAGAGATCAAAAATGGAACTCACAACTTCGATGAATCCAACGTAATCGGAGTAGGAGGGTTCGGTAAAGTTTACAAAGGAGTTATAGATGGTGACACAAAAGTAGCAATCAAGAAATCAAACCCGAATTCAGAACACAGGTTAAACGAATTCGAGACGGAAATCGAACTTCTCTCAAGGTTAAGGCACAAACACTTAGTGTCCTTGATATGATACTGCAACGATGGAGGAGAAATGTGTTTGATATACGATTACATGGCCTTTGGAACACGTAGAGAGCATCTATACAAAACAAAGAAACCTCAGTTAACTTGGAAACGAAGATTAAAAATCGCCATTGGAGCTGTAAGAGTCTTGCATTACCTTCACACAGGCGCAAAGTACACGATTATACACCTTGACGTGAAAACCAAAAACATCTTGCTCGATGAGAATTGGGTCGCTAAAGTTTCCAACTTTGGGTTGTCTAAAACCGAAACAAACATGAACGGAGGACATGTGACGACTGTCGTCAAAGAGAGTTTGGGTATTTAGATCCTGAATACTTTAGAAGACAACAACTAACAGAAAAATTAGATGTTTATTTTTTCGGAGTTGTTCTGTTCGAGATCTTATACGCAAGACCGGCGCTAAACCCTAGTTTGCCAAAGGAACAAGTTAGTCTTGGTGATTAGGCGATGAATTGCAAACAAACAGGGCATTTAAATGACATAATCAATCCTAATCTTAAAGGTAAGATCAATCCAGAGTGTTCTAAGAAATTTGGAGATGTGAGTTGTATTCTCACAATTTTAATTGGCCCAGTAAAAGCCCACATTTGGTTACCAAGTAACCTAATATTGTCTCCATATATAGTGGCTTTTAGGTCGAAGAGAGGTGGTCGACAACACCACTAAGAAAAACGCCTAGAGAGAGAAGAGAGATAATTCATGAGGAGAGAGAGAAGAGAGAGTGAAGAGAGAGATTTACAACAGGTTCGGTTGTATTGTAATTCTTCTAAGTCTATTTTTTCTCTAAAGTTGTTTCATTGTAAAAGAGTTCATCAGATTTATAGTGGAAGTTTGTAGGAGACAGATCCTACCCGAGAGGTACCTTAATTGGGAACTCGGTAATTAAATTGTGTGTTCTTGTTTTAATCAATCCATTTACCAACACCAAAGGCAATAGGAAAAAATTCTAAAATCTTAACAAGTGGTATCAGAGCGTTCAGGTTTATTGCAAGGGGTATGTGGGGAAACAGAAATTTTGGGGTTACTGGGAAATTCAAAAGCACAACAGATTTGAAAACCTAATGATGAGTTCACGGATTGAGGTTGACAAGTTTGATGGGACATGAGACTTTTCTCTATGAAAAGTGAGAATGATGGCTCACTTTGGGGTTTTAGGGTTGAAAGATATCCTAACAGATAAAAAGTTGCTCAAGAATTCAGTGGTTACAAAAGGTAAATCTAGTGAAAAGGCAAAAGGAGGCATATAAGGTAGTAGCTCACAGATTGATCCGGTAAAGTTTGAAAAATCAGAAAAGGCTAAGGATCTGATTGTTTTGAACGTGGAGAATCAAGTACTCAGGAAAATCTATAAGTGTGAAACAGCGGCAGCCATGTGGTCTACCTTAAACAAGTTATACATGAAGACATCTCTTCTGAATCGGATCTACCTACAATTGAGGTTCTACACTTTCAAGATGAATGACTCCAAAAACATTGATACCAATGTAGACGACTTTTTAAAGCTAGTAACAGATCTCAACAGCATAGAAGTTGAAATTTCAGAAGAGATACAAGCAATTCTACATCTAAGTTCACTGTCTAACATGTATGATCAACTCAAGGAAACCCTAAAGTATGAGAGAGATACTTTAAAGTTGAATGAGGTCACAACCGTAGCTAAGTCCAAGGAAAGGGAGCTAATCAAAAGTGGAAAGGTAACGAATTCTCAAGATGAGATTTTGAATGTGGAATCAAGGGGTAGGTCGAACAACCAGTTTGATAATGACAACACATGGAGAGGCCAATCGAAGAGCATGGGCAACTTTAAGTCAAGGCAACAATCTGATAACAGCAACATATGATGTTTCATTTGTGGAGATGAAGGGCATTGGAAAAGAGAATGTCCTCAGAGAAAGAAACATGCAGAATCCGCTAACATGGCGAGCCTATTCAGCCAGTGGTATTAACAGCTAATACTCAAGGTACAAGTGAATGGGTAATGGATTCAGAGAGTTCTTACCACATCACACATAACAAGGATGTTTTGTTTGACTTTAAATAAATCAATGGAGGTAAAATTCTGATGGCTAACAATACTCATAACTACATCAAAGGAACACGGAGTATTAGAATTCAGAACTCAGATGGCTCTATGGTAATACTCAAGGATGTGAAATACATGCCAGAGGTGAGTACAAATTTGATTTCATTTGGTCTGTTGGAAAAATCAGGTTGTTGTTATCAAGGAGGTGATTTAGGACTACAGTTTTATAAAAATGGCAAGAATGTAATATTTGGAAGACTTAACAAAGGGTTGTATTATCTTCAAGGTAGAGTTTGCAAGGCAGGGATCATGCCAAGAACGAAGAAGCTGAATAAGGAGATAGCTACACACAAGTTCGAATTAGTGGATAAACAGTCAAAGAAAGTGACTTTCAGTGAGAACCTAATTCAAGTACCTACACCGAATGGTTTTAAGGCAGGTTCAACCGTTCAAGCTGGAGACTTTTTTGTTGAAATCTCTAGAGAAATTTTAGCAGGGCAGAATATGGTAGATGTTGATGCTAAAACTCATAAGGAAAATGTTTCACAAGTATTACAGAAATTCAGGAGTGCAATAAGGAGTTTGAGCATGGAAGTTAAGTTAAGGTTTCTGTATAAAGCTTTGCAGATATTAGGAACTGACAGATTCTACAATATTGTTGCTAAAGGCGGTGTGATTCAACCTAAGATTCAACTAAGCAAAGTTCTAAAACCCTAGCTACCAAAGACATACTTGATTTGAATTCGCAGCTTTGCTGTGAATTTCTCAAGAGCCTGTAGAGAAGGAGAAGACCTCCTAGGAACATCACTCTAGCTATCTCGATCTCGCAGAGACAAAGTGAGAAACAAGTTAGTTTCATGGTATATTTAAAACAGTGACAGAAACAAAAGTTACCTAGGAGGATAGGTGCGACGAGAAAAGCAACAGGAAACATCTCTCAAGTTGGAGCTCACCGGGCAGAACGTGTAGTAGACGAACTGCAACACAGGAAAAGGGGTGAGAAATAGAAAAAGGTCACCGGAAAAGTCGCCAGAAAAGTCACCGGAAAAGTCGCCAGAAATTGGCCGGAAAAGTCGCCGGAAAAAGGTCACCAGAAAAGTCGTCGGAAAAATCGCCGGAAAAGTCACCGGAAAAGGTCACAGGCAAAGTCACCGGAAAAAGGTCACCGCAAAAGTCACCGGAAAAGTTATCGGCAGCGGCGACGTGTGGACGGAGGACAGCGGTACGTGGCTGGAGGGTCGGCGGCGCGTGGCCGGAGGGACGGTGGCGCGTGTTCATTTTTTGATATCCACCGGAGGGACGGTGGCGCGTCCTTCATCTAAATCCTCTAATATGTTGTCATGACTAGACGTCCGGTATCCATATCCGTCAACAGTTTCTTGTAGCTGAAGCGCGAATTCAAGATTCCACAAGACATCACCCATTGTTGGGCGTTCTATCCCGCTATCGAAGAGACATTTTTCCGCCGTGTCTGCTGTTAAGATTTTAGAATTTTTTCTTATTGCTTTTAGTGTTGTTAAATGTATTGCTTAAAACAAGATAAATATGTGTTGTCTGCTGTTAAGACAAATTGTGTGTTCTTCAGCTACAAGAAACTGTTGACGGATATGGATACCGGACGTCTAGTCATGACAACATATTAGAGGATTTAGATGAAGGACGAGGAGTGATAACACTTATTGTTGTTGTCGGGGAACACGACGTTAGTGACTTGTCTTCTCATGACAACAGTGATATATTTTTTCATATTGTAAATCCTAAAAGACGATAACATAATTTTCATGACCATACAAAAAAAAGCATATCAAAATTTTTTTTCCTCATGTGAATTAAGAGGAATAGCGATTTGGTATTATTATTTAGGTATGTCCGCCAGCCCATGTACATCGAGTTCATCCCGCTGTTATCATTTTTTTTATGACTGCAATGGATCAACTCGTTTTACTTACGAATTTTTTTAAACTGTACAAATCCGATCCGTTACGTCTTTTAAATGAGTTGACCCATGTGCTTTGTTTTTTAAAAAAAAAATGTTATACAAAATCTCTTAAATAGTTTACTTTAATATGTAAAATCATTATATCATAATCTAAAAATATTCAAAAAATAGTTTTAAACGAAATTTTAAAATTATTGTTTAAAAATTAAAAAAAAGACTTCAAAACTAACATTCAAACTCACGGTAGAACTTAATATCTAATTTTCTCATCAACAATCGATTGGAAGAAGGTAGTGATTCATCGTCATCTTGCAATTCTTTATCTCCCTCAACACATATTACATAAATAAATAAAAAATATTTGAAATTTCTCACGTAAATACTTCAACTTTGTTTCACAGAAATCTTAACAAGTTTGCTGAAACAATATTGTACAAGTGTTAAGTTTAACTTTAGATCAAATATAGTAGCCATAGCAATAATATCTTTATAGTCTTTCCAATATTTCTCAAACCTCTCCTTCCTAATGATGACTATTCCTATAAAATTAAATAGAAATTCTATTATAAATAAAATATTTGATTTAAAGTTTTTAATGGATAGCCCACTAAACCGCCAACCACGATCGATTTGCTTATTTGATCTGCGAGCCATAATAAGTAAACTTGTTTAATCTGGGGATATTAAATATATATAAACTTGTTTAATCTATGGATATTAAATATATTGTCTAGGCCCGCTTCACTATGGTCTTTATTGGATAGGACCCATGGATTAAAACCCGTTTTGACATCTATATCACTAATATATTATTTGAGAAATATTTTACGAAAATAATCTTATTCTGACGTGTTATTAACAGAAATACCATACTGACGTGTTATCACTATAGTAAATTTCAAATAAATATATAAATGAGTTTAACTTATTAGAATAATTACAATTATATCATTGTTATTAATTTGGTTAGAGAATTAGTATATTTTATTAAACTAACAAAAAATACTATTAAATTCATAAAAATAATTAATTTTCTTTTCTTAATTTGTATATACAAAAATTAATGTTAAAAGTAATTTTAAATAAAAGTTAAATATTTAACTTATATTTATTAAGAAATTATAATTTGCGAATATTTTTCTGCACGCATGTCGTAGATATTAATCTAGTTATTATTATTATTGTTTGTCGATTTGGTATATTATTATTGTTTGTGGTGTATTTATGTATTTTGAGGGAGAAAAAAACAAGTTCTGGAAACACTTTGATTTGTCTGATGATTTTTCAATTAATTAGAAGTCAAAACACTTGTAAAATTATATCACTTTGTTCTTTATATGTTATCAAGAGTATTGTATAAACAAATAATCTTTCTTCACCTTTAACAAAATCAACTATAACTTGAAAAAATCGTTCCTCTTACCAATGGGACAAATTTGGTAGGTAACAAAAATCTTGATGATTGCATGCATTACCATTTGGGGTTATCAATTCGTGTGTTATAACATTTGATCAGGTTTATTAGAACTTAATGTTCCGACCATTCCTTTCACTATTGACCTATAATTCCTAATTTTGGAGACAAGATTCTTCGATTTCATCATAGTTCAAAATCCTATCTCCTTCAGTAAACAAATCCTCTTATAAAACTCTTCTGTTTTTCTTCAGCTTCTCGATTTCTCTTTTATATAACAAATCCTCAATTTTTAAATAAAAGATGTTTTGATTTTTAATACTTAATACTAATGAAGTGTAAAATTTAAAAAAATCATAACTAAATTTATTAAATTATTATTGGTTTAAAATTGTAAGAAATTGTTAATCAATTTTTAATTTTATCTTTTTAATATGTAAAAATACCAAAACATCTATTATTTAAAAGAAAAAATGTATATTAGAATGTGTATATGTTTATACATTGTGCGTCATCCCGTATCAACGTAAATCAGACTCTGTTAATAGAAATATCGAAAAATATACGCATTTGTTAACTCATGTGTAAACTTTGAATTATTAAAAAGTAAATACGCATTTGTTAACTCATATATAAAATTTGAATGATTAAAAAGTAAATGTTGAAATTCACATTTAGACCTCATAATTGCATAAAAACACATATGAACATTGGTCAGGTTGAAATTGATCATTCAGCACCACAAACCAATTAACTCATAGCATATATATATATACATATATATAATTTTAATCTATTTAAAAATTATTTATTCATCAATGAATATCATATATAAACATTATTATTTCTATTTATAATAAAAATTTGAAATTCTCCAAAATCTTGTATGAAGTAGTAAGATCGTATAGTATCAAACATGAGCTTTCAAACCCATAGATTATGGGTAGATTCTAGCATTTCCCTCATAACCATTTGGACAAAATTTTGAAGAAATACCAAAATACATTTACTTTTTTGGTTTGGACTTTTATGTTATGAGCTCATACAAAATTACAAATATCTTTCAACTTCTTACTCAATTTTTAATAATAAAGAGAAAATTTCGAGCAGAGTTTTATGTTATTGTAGAAAATTTAAATATCAAAAGCCATTTTGTAGTGGCTTAGGATTTTGTCATTAGTCAGGTCTTAATCATAATTACATGTTTAACAAAATTAAGTAAATAAACTAATTAGTTTAACTAATATATGAAATAAACTAATAAAACTAAAATTTCAATGATAAAATCAATGATGGCGACATTTTTGAAATAAATTAATATAAACATTTCGTTTGACTTTTTCGGTGTTCGTTTATTTATTAACATGACATTTATATAGCGATTTATTTTTGACTAATATTCTAAAATAAATTTAAATTTTTTTAAAAAAAATCTATCACTTTAAAATTAAAATTATAAAAATAATACAAATAATTATATAAATATTTATTTATTTAAAAAATTATATATATATAATTAAAATTTTATATTTAGATTCATTTTTTTTTAATTTAGACTTTAATTTTTTTATTTAAAAATATTATAATATATTTTAATGATAAATTTAATACTATTATTAAAAATTTAAATTAATAATACTATTTTTAAAATAAAAACTTGAAAATTATTATTTAAAAAATATCTTTTATCCTTACATAATTCAGTGGCATGTTACTTGCAAGAATCGTTCTTCCTGTTCTTGTTGCTTGTAGTGGACAAATGCTAGTGTTAAAGATTTACTTTAAACCATTATTAGTGTTCTCAATTGAAGCAAAAAAATAATAAATATGTATACTTTATCAGAACTTGCCAAACAGAATACGCAACAACTTCAACATGGACTTTCAGTTTTCATATTGGTTTGATATTTTAGATAGAGTAATATTTTGAAATAATATTATTTTAAATTTATTTTTTAAATTTAGTAAAATAAAAATAAAATTTTAAAAATATCATAAATTATTATGTTTATTTATTTTAAATAAATTATATATAAAAGTAAAATATAATGTTTGAATTTATTTTTTTCCAATTTAAAGTTTAAAGTTTTTCATCAAAAAAAGTTTTTAATTATTTTACAATTAAATTTTTGATATTTTTGTAAATTTAAATGATTAATACGACATTTAAAATCAAAATTTAAATAGTGCTATTTTATTCAATTACCCATTAGATATTTTAGTTTGGTAAATAATAAATTATTTCAATATAATGTAATTTGGTTTGATTTAATTCGGTTTGTTTATTTTAAATTTAGTTCGCTTTTAGTTAAAAATTAACTAAAACTTATATAATAATTTACCTATTTAGCAGTAATATTTATATATATTATATATATTCAGTACATCAATGTAACTAAAATATATAATTTTAAAAAATTGTATATTAGTCTATTTATTTGATTATTGTTATAAAAACAGTTTCGGTAGTTTTTCAGATTTTAAAATGTTATAACTAAATAGTTCGTAAATAATTTTTTTCAGTTTTAGTTTTATTATTTTGATTTAATTTGGTTTAAATTTTTCGGTTTTTTTTTTTATAAAATTTGTGTTTATTTAATCACACCCTGCCATACACGTGCATGCATAATGGAAATTTTGATAAATACTATAAAAAAGTTTTGTTACCATTAAAAAGTTTTTAATAGTATCACAAAATTAAAATTAAAATTTAAAATATAAAAGCTATATCCTAAACTATAAAATTAACTGTAAATCTAAATATTTAAATTACAAACTTTTAAAAAGTATTTTTAATGTTTTCGGTATTTGTACAAATAATGAACTTTTAATATTATTTTTGAAAAAATAAAACACATTATGGTATTTTTTGAAGAAGAAAATTTTGGTATATAGTATTTGAAATCTTTCTCATAATTAAGTTTTTATTTTGATGTTTATATTTTACTTTCCGTTTAAATTTATAAATAGAACATACAGAAAAAGAGAGTCTTATATATGCTTACGTATTTATGTATTATTATGTAATATTTATAAAATTTTATATCAAATTTAATATTTGTAAATTAATTTACAGCACATAACAAATATGTGTGAAATTATGATTTGGTTAGGGATGACTCAAAATGCATAGATACGACACACACACCCATTGACACATCCACAACTCAAATTTCACATTATTAAATTCTAGTCCACATCCCAACCAATAAATCTTTAGAATATATATATATAGACAACAAGCATATCCATTTATCCACATATTAATATGATATTATATTTGTGTTGGGTATCTTATTCACATTCCTTATATAATGGATGTAGAACCAAAAGTCACTACCAAAGTGGACGAACAATTCCTTAATAGCTTTGCAATTATCTTAAATTCTCATTTTCTAGCCTATTTTTAAGAATTAATGTGTATTGTAATATCAAAATTATTGTAGCTTATTGTTCATGTATTCCGTTCATACTAACAACCACATTTTTATAGATTTTTGAGTAAATTTTCCTTTAACTAATTTTTAAGAGTAATTATATTCGTTTGTCAACCGTATTTTTCTGTATTGTAAATGCGATTGAAGCATATTGTTGTTCGTTTATGTTGCACAAATACATACAATTAATCGGAGCAGTTAAACGATGAATCTTGATTGTTGATTAAAACAACGATGTAACTAAAAACAACATATGTCATAATTGCAACCGTAGTATTAACTACAATCGTAGCCACCGACCACTAGCAAATGAACAAAACTAGTAAAAAAACATTGTAGCCAAAAAATTATTAGCAAATTTTTAAAAAATTTAATTACTAACGATATGTTTTGTCATAAAAATTACCGGTATCAATGAATTTGCGTCCTAAACCACTTAAACTAGTATCGAAATATAAATAGCTTTTGAACTTACGAATTAGAAAAAATTAATTTTATGACTTTTTAATAAAAGATATATAGAAAATTAGAAAAGATTAAAGTTGTAGTTTTTTGTGAAAAATGTACAGATCGTGATATTAGATTGAAAACTATACGATAGTTTTTTTTTAAAAAAATCATCATTTAACGTATTTTTGGTTGATATTATGACCAAAATTCAGTATCGAAAAAGTTTATAAAAAAATAGTTGGAAATTTATGGAGATTATAAAAGTTGCACATGCACATCCATGTCCTGATGTCCATATGCGACATAGTTGAATATGATTGGATTTGGATAGGTTTAAAATCAAATAAAAGAATGATTGATAAGAAAATGCGTCGTGGGTTTTGATTGATACAAAATCCAAATTTATAAAGAAGATCAAGGAAAGCTTCTCATGCGTCAGAAAGATTATTGTCAACTAAATCATCGATTAACTTTTTGGCTTTTGGTCATAGTGTTTTTGACAGTTTCGAGAACCTTAGTGGATCAATATAGTATATATATTAAAATACTTCGTGAAAAGAGAATAGTAATTGAAATTTTTAAGAAGTGGAGTTGGCCAATCTAATGCGATGATGATAGTGGCTTTGTCATGTGTGAAATTGACAAAACAAAAAAAAAAAGAATCGGCCATGCTTACTTGACGTAACGCATAGAAGACCAATATGCAACGACAAAAAAAATACAGAATATATACATTTAAATATCTTTTCTCTAATTTTTTTTTTAATTTGAACACGAAAATGATTAAATGTAAATTTATCATCCAATTTTAACTCAAATTAATTGATAAATGATTACAATTCCAGTTATTAATTTACTTTTCACTAATGTTTAGAAATAATTATATAAAATGTTGATTTTTGTAAAAACAACATTCACAAAATTATCCAACAATTAAATGTCGAATAATAGTTTAAAATAGTATTTTTTTAAATTTTTGTTCTAAATTTAGTATTTTAAATTTAAAATTTCAAAAATAACACAAATTATTAAAAAATATATATTTACTATAAATAAATTATAAATATAACTAAAATATTATATTTAGGTTTTTTTTACTTTAAGGTTTATTTTTTTCTTATTATTTTTTTCTTATTAAAATAAAATTTAACGTATTTTAGTATTAAATTTGTAATATTTTATAAATTTAAATTAATGATGTTATATTTAAAACACGGTTGTTTTTGTCAATTGCCATTAAATATTTGATAAATTTGGATTTATATTAAAGTTTTAATTCAAAATCAATTTACAATAAATATATTTACTAATATTTTTTATATCTTATTTAATTATTGATGTGGAACTTTCACTAACAAAAATTTACATACTTTTCATAGATTATCCAAAAATTGAAAAAATAATCTAACTACATATTTTAAATTTTTTATTAATATTTTAGATTTATTTCATTTATTAAATGTTTTGTAAAATTTAAATTTATTTAATATATTATATAATTTTTTATTGGTTACGAAATATTAAATTAAATATAATACGATAATTTGAAAAACATGCACATTTTGAGAACATAAATTAAAGATCATTGTTCTAAGGCGAAACATTTATATGTCTTCAATTATATTTACTTTGAAATGAACAAACAAAATTAAATCTACTCACGAACAAAAGTGAAGGAGATGAGTTTTTTCTTTTTTCTGTATAAGAGTCTTGTGAGTTGTGAAGAAACAAACAGTTAATTATTTATTCATTTATTGCATGACAAGAGGCAAAAAGAATCTTTTCTAGGTCAACGCTGTCTGACTTTGGGTCCCACTATACTATTATAAGTATGCAAGAAGACATATGTATTTTTTGAAAATTTAAATTAAAATGGTGGGATTCCCTAAAGCAAAAAAAGTTCATTTTCGCTAATAATTTATTTTCATCCAAATTTTTAAATTTTTATTTAGTTATATAATTTATATTTTAATTAATTATATAAATTATAAGAATATTTTAAATTCTATTAATATTTATATATTAGAATTATTATTAAATTTAATTTTAATTTAAAATCTAATTTTAATTTATATTTATTTTGAATTTAACACTATATTTTTGAATTAAAACAGAGTTTAATAACGATTTAACATATAAATATTAATAAATTTTATGTAATATCAATTATTATAAAATTTGTGTAATTTATAAATTTATTTAATTAAAAAACTTAAAAATTACGGATAAAAATAGATTTATTCGAATAAATTAATATAGTAAATGGAACTCATTTTGAATCAAAGAATTTGAATTCTAAAAAAAAAGTTTCTTCTTAAACTTTATTTAGAGAAATTTTTTATATGAATAAACACGTCAATTTGTTACTAGTGATGTAATAAGTAGAATTTAGCAAAATAATTTTTCGTCTATTTTTTTCTTTTAACCAGTTCAACCAGTCAGATCTTCTTTTATGAAATTTTCAGTTAAAAATTGATTATTTGAAATTTCAAGCAAAATAATTCCAAATATTATAGTTTCTTTTTTAATTTTAAATATCATAAGAAATTAAAATTTATTCTATTATTAAAATTAAAATTATTAAGTATATCTTCACGCAATATATTTTATGATTTATCTCATTCCGAAATTTAGTTTAAACTTTTAAATTTATTTTATTGTTATAATCAAAAATTACTAAGCTAATTTCTTAATCCACAAATATTATTTTTATATCTGGATTTATCTATTTTATATAAAATTGCCATAGTATTCGTTAAGAATTGAAAAAAAAATTCTAACTCTACTTTCCTGAACTTTTGTTATTAAAATAGCATATAGAGCATTTGTTTTATCTAGATTAGAACCTCGTATTAAAAAACATTATTTGAAATTAAAAAAATTAGTTCATATTACATGCGTTAAAAAAACTAAATAATAGTATGTTCGTTTGTCATTTCCTATGCCTGCAACTGTATTAGATTATTTTTCGTTTATTTACCGCAATTATTTATGGTCAATTGCAGTGATCAAACGCTACGTTCAACGTTGCAATTTTTTGACCGTTGAATATGAGCTTCAAAACTCAGTCCAACCTAATCCTAAATTAACTCGGTCCTAAATTAACTCGGCCTTAAATTAACGCTAGCCCTATTTTAACCCACTAATATTTAAGAAAATGATTAAATCTTTTGTAACCAATTTTAAACTCATCACTTTTTCATCTGTTTTTATAGTGTTTATGATAGAATATAATTAATTTTGCATTAGAATTATATATTAATCTTGTATAAATTAAATTATTAGTTTTCTAAATAAAAAAAATTTTATTTTGTGATTTTGATGAGAATATGCTATTTTATGATTTTTGCGAAAAATGTCATATTATGATTTTGAAAAAATTTTATTATGCGCTTTTGGTGAAAAATGATGTTTTACATTTAAAGCAAAAAAACGTTATTTTGTGATTTTGAAATAATAAGTTATTTTGCTTTTTTAACAGAAAAATGCTATTTTACAATTTTAGCAAAACATATATTTTGTAGTTTCGATAAAAAAAATTTATTTTGAGTAAAAACGCTATTTTGCGTTGTTTTACAGGAAAATATCATTTTCGAATTTGGAGAAAAATACTATTTTACGATTCAAGCCAAAAAACGCTATTTACAGTTTTGGCTGAAAAATACCATTTTTAGTAATATTTTTTGGTTTTGATAATGTATTTTTGGTAAAAAATATTATAATTTTGAAAAAAACACTTACTTAAAAATTAAATAAGGAAAATTAAAATATAACACAGTTAGTTTTTAAATCTTAATATTTTAAACCCAATCCTAAATTAATTTTATAAATTTTTTATTTTTTTGTATTTTTTTCTATTTTCAGTTCAAAATTCATAATTTAATACATGATAACTATATATACAACTAATATGCATTTACTGTAAACTTCATATTATACTACTACATAAAACATAAAAGGGTGACCATCTATTTTTTGTTTCGTATATCATCAAATATGTATAAAACTAATGTCACAATTTATATATCTACGATGGAAAAATGGAAAACATATTTTTTCTTTAATTAAAATTTCGAAACCAATTTTTCCCGAGCATTTATGTCAATTGGTTTACGATAGGAACCATGACCATTTTTAACTAAGTTTCAAAATTTTAATACATGGAAAAATATATTTTCAATTTTTAATTAAAGAAGAAATATGTTTTTAACTTTTTCATCTATATAAAAAGTGACATTAATTTTCCTTATATTTGGTATTATATGATAATTTTGAAGAGAAAATTCATCATCCCAAACATAAATTATTAATACAATTTTAATATTCTTGTATATAGCCATCACTTCCTACTAAAAAATCAATAAAAAAAATATTGACTGAATATATTTTATAGAGTAAGAAAGTTTTAGTAGGCCGACAATTGTGCATGTTTAGTCAATATTCTAGATATACGTGTTGCCGAAAAGACAGAGATGTCTCGACACGTGTCACAAATTTAGCCGTCACGTTTCCAAGTTGTATGCTCGAGATTCTGAACGTTGGTGCAACCCAATACTTTCCTAGTTCTAATATTTCTTTTTTTTTTCTTTTTCATATAGTTATCTTAATTGTAATATTTTTATTATAAGAATTTCTTTTAGGTTTGTATATGGTTAGTTTCAATCAAACCTGTGTTTTTTCTTCAAATTATTCCGAATAATATTAGAATCATTACTTTTAAAAAAAATTCTCCTGACTTATTTATTTCATCTATGTCTTTTATCCACAATTAATATTATTACTAATTAACAAAAAAGTTATCTTATGAGATATATTCCAAAAAAATAATTGACAAAACAACAATTTTTAGAAATTCTTGTTTAAATATAACATCATTAGTTTAAATTTTCAAAAATAACACAAATTTAATCTTAAAATATTTTAAATTTTTTTAATAAAGAAAAATTAAATCTTAAATTGGTTAAAAACCCCAAATATAATATTTTAATTATACGTGTAATTTATTTATAGTAAATATGTATTTTCAGAAAATAATTTACTTTATTTTTGAAATTTTAATTTAAAAATGCTAAATGCACTATTTTAGAATATTCTTCAGGAAAAACATCTGAATTTAAAAAAATGCAAATTTCCAATACTACATATCTGATAATTTTGCATCATCCAACAAATTTAAATTGTACTAATTTAAAAAAAAGTTTCAAAATTTAAACTGAAACTAAATTTAAACTTCTACCAATTTACGTCGTAAAATTTAAAATTATTTATTATATGACCAGGTCACTACTGTAATGTTATCTCAAGAATTGGTAAATTTCTACACAAAAACAAAGCTCTTTACTTCTTTAGATATGCAAGTGATTTGGGGGCAAAAAATCGATGTTCAAAATTCATTGGTGATTTGTTTAATGGTTGGTGATGAAATATTGAGAAGAAAAAAACAAGAATCATGAAAGAAGTTGTACAAATATTTATCTTAATTTACTGGAATGTTTAGATTGTTCTAAGGAAAATTTATATGCAGAAAATAGAGAAATTCTATTTCAAAGTGATAGAATTTTCTTTTTTCAATTCCTGCAAAAATGATGTCGATTTATGTTATGTTTTATTTCGGATAATCCAAAAACTTATGCAAAATTTTACAAATGCTATGATGAATTATTATTGAAACAACAAAGGAAAGAATAAAAAATTTTGGGTTAGTTGGAAAATTTTTATAATTCCAAGAGCTTTGAACTTATATGAAATATTTTTTTTCTAAATTTTTGATATGAGATTTGGAATGATATTTGAAGACTACTTTGTTGCTTATGATTGTAGATAAATGAATTTATAAATTTTTGTTTCAAATATAACATTACTAGTTTATATTTTTAAAAATATCAAAAATTTAATATTAAAATATTTTAAAACTGTTTAATAAGTAAAAATTAAATATTAAATTAAAAAAAATCTAAATATAATATTTTAGTTATTTTTATAATTTATTTATTGTAAATATATTTTTAAAAAATAATTTGTGTTATTTTTGAAAATTTAAATTTATAGTACTTAATTAGAATAAGCAGCTAAAAATATTTTTTTAATGTATTATTCAAACACAAAGATGAATATGATTATTAGCAACTTTTATATACATATTATTTATGAATTTTATTCTTTCTATGCAAATTAAATGTCTCCTTCTCATAATTTTATATCACATATAAAAATAGACGATTACCTAATATGAGTAGGATTATATTTTTAAATTAAAGGCAATTAAGTTCGAATATTTTAAAGTGCAAGATTTATGCTCTTTAAGGATTCCCTATCACTCAAAATTATTAAATCATATTAATAAATTTATGAATTTTAAATATTAAAATTTATAATATTCATAAATATAATTTAGTATTTGAAACTTAAAAAATACAAAAATAACACAAATTAAAGTACATATTTATTATAAATAAATTATAAATATAATTAAAATATTATATTTAAATTCATTTTTTGTAATTTAAAGTTTAATTTTTTCTTATAAAAAAATTTTAAGTTATTTTAATATTAAATTTGTGTTATTTTTATAAATTTAAATTAACGATAATATATTAGAAGAAAAATTTAAAAGAGTTTTAATTTTATCAATTGCTCTTACTTGAATTAATTTTAATTAAAATATTAAATGATATTTATTTAAAATGGTTATTTTTTTAATAGTTGTGTTTTAGTTTAAAAAATCTTATAAAATAGAATAGAGAAAATATTTTTATTATTCTGTACTTTTTTGATAATTTATGAATTAAAAAATAATTTAGTTATCAAATTACATATTAATGATTTATTGTTACAAGAATTTAAAACATAAATACAATATTTATGGAAAAAATATTTACATTTTCATAAAAATATAGAAGTAAAAAGTAGGTCCATTAGTGGGACCTACCACGAAATCTTTTACAGAGGACTCTCTGTTTTTCTCCCCTTCCTCTTCCTCTGTGACTGACAAGTGACAACCATTTCTCTGAAGACCTACTTTAGCTACTATTTGTTTTTTTATAAATTTAAAATAATATTTTTGTATTTTAATGGAGGTGGGAGAATGTTAGTGAAAGAACCTCTTCCTCTCTGACGGAGAAAGCAAGTCACAAGTCATAACCTTGTACGCTTTTTTTTCTTTTGTTTTCTTCTTACTGTGAGTTAAGACTTAAGAAATATCTGCTTTTAACCCTTAAGAGTTTTCTTGTTCTTGAGCTATTTTTTCTCAACAGCTCAAAGACTTCACCTCTATATATGTTAGGCTTTCAATGTTTCAGCGAGCACGTGATGATTCCTTTTTATTTTAAAGGGTTTTTTAGATTTTGAGTTCTGAGTATTTTCCAAGCGTCTGAGGGATTGGTTTTGATCCAATTTAATAGCTTATCACCGAGTTTTGATATAAAGATTTCATTTTTAGATTTTCAAGACAGGTTCCTTCTCTGTGAGTTTGTGATTTCCCCTAAATTTAGTCTCTTTTCATTTATCTTCTTTGTTCTCAAGTGATTTGCGTGTTAGGGATTTTGAGTTGAGAAAAAAAAATTAGGGATTGCGGAAGAAAAATGGAGGAAATAGAAGCTGCAAACAAAGTAGCCGTGGAAAGCTGTCATGGAGTTTTGAACCTCTTATCAAAACAAACCAGTGATACCAAATCAATAATGGTTGAGACAGGAGAAGCAGTTCTCAAGTTCAGGAGAGTCGCCTCTCTCTTGACTGAAGGGTTAGGTCAAAGGAAGATTAGGAAACTCAACAGTAACTACAAGTTTAATGCTTCGTTGTTTCCACAACACATCTTCTTGGAAAGTCCCATTTCCAGTAATAATGCTATAAGTGGTTGCATTCCAGTTCTAGCACCAAAGCCTCTTCAGATTATACAAGCTTCTGCTTCTGTTTCTGGTTATGGTGAAATTGATCCAAAACAGAAATCGGGTCATCCTCCATTGATGAGGCTTAACCAAAAAATATGTGCAGATAAGTCGTTTTTGGAGCTAAAGCCACCGCCTTTTCGAGCCCTTGAGACAAAACCATATCAGTTTATCCATAACCACCAGCAAGCAGCTGTGTACTCTAGGAGCAATAGTGGTTTAAATCTGAAGTTTGATGGGTCTGGTGGTAGTTGCTATTCCCCAAGTATGTCAAATGGATCAAGATCGTTTGTTTCTTCTCTAAGTATGGATGGTAATGTGATGGATTACGATAGGAACTCGTTTCATTTGATCGGATTACCTCAAGGATCCGATCATATATCACAGCATTCAAGGAGAACGAGTTGCTCTGGTAGTTTGAAATGTGGAAGTCGAAGCAAATGTCATTGTTCCAAGAAAAGGTGTTTGTTGGTATTTTTAGCCTCTTCTGTTCCAAAAGTTTGTTTGATTCCTTAAGAATGTTTTGGTGGTTTGTTTTGTTCTTTACAGGAAACTGAGGGTGAAAAGATCAATCAAAGTACCTGCAATTAGTAACAAGATTGCAGATATACCTCCCGATGAATATTCATGGAGAAAATATGGACAAAAGCCAATAAAGGGTTCTCCTCATCCTAGGTAAATAACATTACAAGAAGAAACCTTTGGACTTGTTCTTCATACATGTTTGATTTTATAACTTTCCTCTCTGTTTTTTGTTGTTGCAGAGGATACTATAAATGCAGTAGCGTTCGAGGTTGTCCAGCGAGGAAGCATGTTGAACGATGTGTAGACGAATCTTCGATGCTAATTGTGACTTACGAAGGCGAGCATAACCATTCAAGAATACTACCTTCTCAATCAGCTCACACATGATTGATTAAAACCGGTCTTGTAGATGCCATTTGCAACTGTATATTGTTCAATGAAGCTACTAGCTTAGATTACTTGTGAACTCAGATTCTCTTGCATCACAACTTGGCTTTAAGCTTCTCTACATATAGATTTTGTTATATAGGTTTGGGTCAGACGTTGAAACATCTCTACATGTGTTGCTTGGTTACTTTCTTACTCTATACTTTCCTGCAACTTTATGTCCACATTTCCTTGAGTAATTTTGTGGCCATATTACTGTCTTCAATGGAATAAGGTCATAGAAAATAGAGACTATTTGTAGAGGTTGTGATTGCCAAATGCTACTCTATTGTGCAATTGAGAATATATCCAGTTTTGAATCCCATATTAGATTAAAGTAGGTTTCATCTTTCTGTCAATAAAACAATCAATTAAACATGTTTAAGGTCTATATAATAATAATAAGCAAAGCATAACATATAATCATTAGGGAGAATAAAAAAACAATGGCAGGAGAGAATATAAAGATAACCACAAATTAACTATTAGACATAGGCACTCTGTGCTTCCAAATGTGTAATATATTGGAGCTTGAACCTTGTTGAATTAGTTATTTTAACATGACTACTAAGATTAATTGATCACTAATTTACCTTTTGCCATTGTCAAATTTGAGCTTCACTTAAAACTTTTTTTGTTACACGGAAAACTGGGCACAACTTTACACCTCAAATTGTAAATATAACTCTTGTTGATGTTGTAGGATTGCGAAAAATCGGATATAAAAATTTTGACGAAAATAAATTGACATATGGAAAACAGATTCACATACCAAAAACAACTGAAAATTTGATTAAAGAAAAAACGAATTCATGGAATCAAGATTTGATTTCTTTTTTTAATTCATTAACTCTACTGCGGTGTAACAGTTTGACAAGATTATGAATCATAAGATACAACCACGATGAGATTATAATTGCAACACTTAATATAAAATATGCAAACAAATTTGTACGATGTACTCTCGAAATTTACGGTTTGAGAAGGAGAATAAGATGATAGGGATTGTGGAAATGTTTTGGAGAAAAAATGTGCGAGAAGACGGAGAAACGTTAACGAGTCACCAAGACTCGTATTGGGCAAAACCCGTTTACCAAAATTTGGTCTAAAAAAACTTTATTGGACCTATGGTGTTCCACCAAAATACAAGCCTGAGCCCGAGCCCAGCCCAGTGAAAACGCGTGTTGTTTGGTATCTTTTTTCTCAAACACTTTTAAACTTCCAAATAAGATCCTCCTTTTATATAATAAAAGATTTCTCCCTAAATTTCCAATGTAAGATATTGTTCTCTTCTTATTAATTTAACCAACAAATTTATGGCTTTATGATGAATCCAAGTACTCATTTCTCATTTACATTTCTAACAAATTTTGCGGTCAATATTTGGTCTATGTAATACAAATTGAACATGCAAAAAATATTCCAATTTTTGTATGATACTACTTTAAAGGCGTTCTCTTGAGATTATGATTTGGTTTGAACATAATCTAGCATCACTGGGAATCAGATTTGCTAGAACACAAAGCAAATACATCAAACAATCATCGACAATCAATCATAAAAACGTTCATAAACTAAAGATAACCTACTCAATATCACCAATCTCCATAAACTAAAGAGGCCTAAGATGATTGTTTTTAGACTCCATAAACTATCTCTTTATATTTTTAGCCATGCTCTTTCGGAATGTTTATTGATAAATACAAATTTAAATACTATTAGAGTAATATCATAAAATAACACAATTTTATATTTATATTTCAAATTTAACACAATAAAAATAAAATTTCAAAAATACCACAAATTATTATGTAAAAATAATTATTTACCTTAAATAAAATATATATAAAATTAAAACATAATATTTGATTTCATTTTTACCAATTTAGGATTTAATTTTTTTTCATTAGAAAGAAATTTTTAATTATTTTAGTATTAAATTTATGATATTTTGAAAATTTAAATGATTAATACTATATTTGAAAACAAAACTTGAAATAATGATATTTTAGTCAATTACCTATAATATTATGGTGGATAATTTTATTGATTTTGATTTACGAATCAGTAGAGACTAAATTATCATGAATACAATAAAATGAATTACTAACTTCTCTATGTCAAAAGGTTTGGTTCATATTAATTACTATTTTCTTCTCCATGAATAGCATCATGACTAAATTATTATGAATTTACTAATTTCTCCATATCCATAAAATTTGCTTCATGCATCATGGATAGAAGCTTCAATAAGAAGTTGTGAAGAGAGTTTTTGATTGGTAAAACACATTAATCTCAGATGTTAGATACGATGGTTTAAATTGTTGCTTCTTCTCCGATTGCAACACTTTCCGATCATCTCTAAACGAAACCGCCACTCCTCCTTTCCTAACCGGTACCACCGGATCCCAACCGGGTAAAACCACCCATCGACTACATTCTTTCTCAGCTTCAACCACACACAACTCTCCTCCTACTTCAAATTCAATTGGAGCTTCAAGAAGCTACACTTCTCTTTCCTCTGCTTTGCAAACAAGTAAAACAACATCAACCAAACTCCCTCGATCCTGCTATACTCATTGCTCCCTCCATCTAGCTCACGAGCAACTTCATTTTTCGCTTTCTCTGTTACAGGCTTACAGCTACTTCAAGGGCTTGCTCGAGTGATGAGGTTCGAAGCTCTGAGGGGCTCTTACGCTCTCTGCTTTTCCTATAAAGCATGAAGGAGATACAATCTCATGGTAAATGAATTGTAATCGAAATCTTCCCATCCAAACAACTATATGATATATGCAATAACTATCATTATATAGTTAGATTTATGTCTAAACAGCTAATTATATCTATAATATACAAATGCATTAAAATTTATTATTAACATACAAAATTAAATCTTAAATTACAAAAAATTGAATCCAAATATAATATTTTAAAGGGCACTAGAATAAAATAATACTATTTCAAGTTTTTATTCCATATATATCACTAATCATTTAAATTTACACAAATATCACAAATTTAATAATAAAATAATTAAAAATTTATTTCTAATAAAAAAATTTAAACCTTAAATTAGAAAAAGTGAATCCAAACATTATTTTTTAATTTTATATATAGTTTATTTAAGGTAAATAATTATTTTTACATAATAGTTTATGCTATTTTGGGAATTTTAGTTTTACTGTGTTTCAAATTTTGAATTCGGGTTCGCTTTGGTTTGGGTTTTAAATGTTGGTATGGGTTTGTTTGGGTTTTGTTTCTGAAATTTAACGCAAATTCCATGTAACAAATATTAGTTTAAATTAAAAAAATCGTTATAATATATAACGAATTGGAAACAAATATTAAAAATATTTTTTAAAAAGAGATTTTGTAAATTCATTGTTAGTTTACATCAAATTAGTCATAAATATTTTTTAATAAAAAAGAGTAATATTATAAAATAATATTTTTTAAGTTTTTAAATTTATCTTCCAAATTTAGCACACTAAAGATAAAATCCCAAAAATAGTACAAATTATTATGTAAAAATAAATATTTACTTTAAATAAACTATATATAAAATTAAAACATTTTGTTTGGGTTCATATTTTCTAATTTAGGGTTTAATTTTTTCATTAGAAATAAGTTTTTAATTATTTTAGTATTAAATTTGTGCTATTTTTGGAAATTTAAATTATTAGTGCTATATTTAGAATAAAAAATTGAAATAGTGCTATTTTAGTCAATTGCCCTTCAAACATTATATTTTAATTTTATATATAGTTTATTTGAGGTAAATAATTACATTTACAATAATTTGTGTTATTTTAAGAATTTTATTTTTAATGTGTTAAATTTGGAAAGATAAATTAAAAATGTTATTTTAGGATATTACTCAATAAGTATTTTTTACATAATTATTTGTGATGTTTTTGAAATTTTAATTTTATGATGCTAGATTTATAATGAAAATTTTAAAATATACTATTTTATGGTATTACTATTAATATTTTTTTCTATTAAAAATTTTTAATGTATTTTAATCATAAAATTATGCTATTCTTGGAAATTTAAACTAATTATATTATTTTTGAATCAAAAATTTAAAAATATGTATTTTAGAGAATTGTTTATTTTTTAAATATCACAATACTCAAAGGACAAATGTATAAAAGAATACCGTTTTAAGTTTTTATACTAAATGTAGCATTAATCATTTAAATTTCCAAAAATAGTATAAATTTAATATTAAAATAATTAAAAATATTTTTCTAATAAAAATAAATTTAACCTTAAATTAGGAAAACTCAATCCAAACATTATATTTTAATTATATATATAGTTACTTCAGATATATAATTAAATTTTTACATAATAATTTATACTATTTTAGAAACTTTATTTTTAATATATTAGATTAAAAAAATAAATTTAAAAAATGGCAATTAACTAATTTATCACTAAATAAGGTTTTATGACTAAATTAACATTCTAAATCTAAATTCCCATCAATAGTATTTTTTTTAAATAGAAAAACACTAAAATAATCTGATTTAATTTTAACATAATTTCTTTTGTGCTGTCTCTTTTTTCTAAAATTAAAGATATTTTACTCTTTTTTAATTAGATAAAATGTTATGCATTAGTTTTTTTGACATAAATGCTATAATTATCATTAAAACTTTATTTAGTAATAATATAGGATATTTCTCTAAAAAATGTTATTTCTGATATTACTCATACTTCAAATTCTTAATTATATATAGTCACTTATATTAAAAGCATAGTGTTCAAATATTTGACCTATAAATTATGAGGGATAACAACACCGTCAACATATTCAAAAAAATGAAACATATAGCTAACTGTACATTTTAGTTGTTATGTATAGGTGTCATATAATTTAATATTGTCGGATATTTGGACGTTAACAAAAAAATCAAAAAATAGGGGACCTCACTAAACATATATAGCTCTAACTTTTTCATTAACGTAACTAAATTATTTATGAATAATATTTTTAAATAGTATTTTTTTTAAAAATGTACTTCAAATTTAACAGACTATATTTAAAATTCCAAAAATAATAAAATTTCAAAAATAATATAAATTATTTTTAAAAAATATATATTTAACATAAATAATTAATTATATAATTACATGGTTATATTTAGGTTTACTTTTTTAATTTAAAGTTTAATTTCTCTTTACTAATTTTTTTAAAAAAAATTTAATATTAAATTTATATTATTTTTGAAATTTTAAATTAATAAGATTATATTTGGAAAAAATATTATTTTTTGTCAATTGTTCTCTTAAATTATAGTAGTAATTAATTATTATAGTTTGACTAAGAAATTAGGGAAATAATCATTAAAATATTGAATTTTTTTGTTTGTACCATTTAAATACTGATTTTTTTAATAAACCATTTAAATAATAATTTGTAGTTCACTGTATCGATTTTATAATGCGATTAGTTAACATTAATATTAAAAGTAATATCGTTAACTATATTATTTATTTTAGTTAGAAATTAATAAATAAAAAATAAGTATAATATAATGAAATATAATACATTTTTGTCCTTATTGTTATTGTGTTTTCTGCGTAATGAGAGCTCATTAACATATTGACCATTAATTTAATCACAAAATATGATAATTACTTTTATAATTTATCTAATTCAAATAATCAGGTTCAAATAAAGAAATTGAAGTAGAATAATGTGATAAGAAAGTAAATAAAGCAGTGCAAAAAGTAAGGAAAATAAAAATGAAAATATCGCTGCAAATTGGCAGGCAAAGAACACAGACTCTTCTCCCTCATGTCATGTCAATGATCAACTTCAAGTTCCCCACTTGACTCATTGCTCACTCTCTTTCTCTCTCTTCAGCTATGAAATTACCCTTTCCTACGATGTGCAACACTCAGTCTTCTTCTTCTTCTCTCTCTCTCCTCTATTGACTCATCTATTCAGCCTCAGTCTCTCTCTCTCTCTCTAATGCTCCTGAGTCTTGAAACTACAGTGATCTTGTGTGTATTGTCTTCTATCATCTCCCAAAGTAGAAAAGCTAGAAAATAATAAAATGGAAATAAAAGAATCCCACTTTTGATCTCTTCCACTTATATATCCCTTTCTCACACCTCTCATTAGCAACAAACTTCACTTCACTTCACTTCACTTGTCTCTCTCTCTCTCTCTCTCTCTCTCTCTCTCTCTCTCTCTCTCTCTCTCTCTCTCTCTCTCTCTCTCTCTCTCTCTCTCTCTATTTTGTAGCTTATTCTCTCTTTGCCTTACCATTTATATACTCACATGTGTTTGTCGGATTTGATCTGATAAAGATGAATCTATCCCTTTTATAGTATTAATCTCACTATGAAAAGCAAATGATCTAGCTCAAGATCTAACAAAAACAAACCCTAATCTCTTTGATCTATATATACTACAAACAAAACCCTAAATCAGATTCCATCCTCTTCTACTTTCCTAAATCCATGGACTTGATCTGTCACCAACCAAACAAGGACCATAATACCTCTACACAAACTCCACCTTCCTTAAGCCGGTACGAGAATCAGAAACGCCGTGACTGGAACACCTTCTGTCAATACCTCCGGAACCACCGTCCTCCACTCTCTCTCCCGTCGTGCAGCGGCGCACACGTTCTCGAATTCCTCCGTTACCTCGACCAGTTTGGAAAAACAAAGGTCCATCACCAGAGCTGCGTCTTCTTCGGCCTCCCTAATCCTCCCGCGCCTTGTCCTTGCCCTCTCCGACAAGCCTGGGGCTCACTCGACGCCCTCATCGGTCGCCTGCGAGCCGCCTACGAAGAAAACGGTGGTCCTCCAGAGGTTAACCCCTTAGGCTCAAGCGCCGTCAGGTTATACCTCCGTCAAGTTAGAGACTTCCAGGCCAAAGCTCGCGGCGTTAGTTACGAAAAGAAGAGGAAGAGAGTCAACAAACAGAAACCACAAACGCAGCCAAAGCAAGGTCAGTCTATGATGGCTAATTACTCTACTGCAACTTTATGATCATATAATTTAAATTTCTCCCCTTTGTTGTTTCGTTATTTACTTCTCTAATGTGTTTATTATAATAACTTCTTTTTTTTTGCATTATCCACTGATGTTTATGAATAATCCATTAATTATGTTCTTAGAGTTTTACTTTGTTTTAATATTATCAACCAGCAAATGATAAGATTGTTCGATCTTGATTCCATATACTTAGGGCTCATGTGTCTTGAAAGGGATAATACTTTTTTTTGTGGATGTGTTTTGTTAGACTTAGATTATATAAAAATCATTTCTGGTTAAGGTTTTTAGGATTATGTTTCTGTCCAATATGACTTAGGATGTGTTATTCAATAATATATTTTCTAACTACAATATGATATTATTTAACTAATGAATTTAAAATATGTTTTAAAATCCAGCGGTATTGAATCTTGTATTTGTAAATCATGTTTAAGAGATTTTAAAGTTGATTGTTATTCAATATTTTATTAAAGTCCGTGAATCTTTATAGAACAATATTTTAAAATAGTATTTTTTAAAAATTTTATTCTAAATCTAATATTTTAAAATAAAAATTCTAAAAATATTACAAATAATTATTTGAAAAAACTTATTTACACTAACTAAACTATATATAAAATTAAATCATTATATTTGAGTTCTTTTTTTCCGATTGATAGTTATTTTGTATTTTAATTTTAAATTTTTGATATTATTAAAAATTTATACTAATGATATTATTTTTGAAATAAAAACTAAAAAAGTGTTATTTAAACAATGATCCATCTTTATATATTAAGTTTTTTGAAATGAATTCGTATGATTTTTTTTTTTAATTTTGATATTGATCCCATAAATTATGAAACAACTTTGTATGCTACTTGATTTATTTCAATAATGATAATTGATAATAGAATAGACTGATTGTTGTTAGGTATTGTAGTCCTAAAGCTTTATAAGTGAAGCCATCTACATCCTTTCTCATTCAATGCTTACTATTGTTTTCCTTTTCATGAATATGAATTCACTTTTTTTTGACTTTGGAGGTGACTTAAAATAAAGCAACCTTATAAATTCATTGATTATTCCTTTTTTTCTCAATGGATGTATTCATTTTTTTGTCAATTGTGAGTAATAGATGTAATTGGCATTGCAAACTCAACTTTCACTTTACTTCTTACAGACTATATATTCTGGTTCTCCAATTTAGCTTATTCGTTTATATAATATATATAGTTATGAGTAGTAGCCAAATGATAATTTACTATACAAACATAAATTATTTAAACATAAAAATAGACTTGAAATTTGTATTTAATTTGTGACAACCAAAAATATTATGAATAATACCATAAAATAGTATTCTAAAGTTTTTTTTCGTATCTAATATTTAAAAAAATAATTCACTTAAATAGCATTTTTTAAATTTTTTTTACAAATCTAGCATCCAAAAATTAAAATCCTAAAAAATAACATAAATAATTATGTAAAAATACTTATTTATTTTAAATAAATTATAAATAAATTTAAAACATTATATTTGGGTTCATTTTTTCTACTTTATGGTTTAATTTTTTCTATTAAAATATAGTTTTAATATATTTTAATTTTAAATTTGTGCTATTATTGGAAATTTAAATTAATGATGCTATTTTTGGAACAAAAATTTATAAATGTGTTATTTTAAACAATTGCCCTATTTTAAATTAAAGTTTTAAAAATATCATAAATTATTTATAAATATTTATTTATCTTAAATAAATTATAAATAAAATTAAAATATTATATTTATTCTCATATTTTATTTTAACATTTGATTTTTATTATTAGAATATCTTAATATTAAATTTATGATATTTTAAAAATTTTAAACTAATTGTGTTACATTTAGAACAAAAATATTTTAAGTGTGGAGAATTTACCAAATATTATTATCAAATGTACTTATTTTTTTTATAAAATATGAAATTGCAATATGAACTGATGAACAAATAGACTTTTGTAAAAGTATTTGAGGATTTTGACACAAATTTGGTTATATGGAAACTTCATATATACATCTTTCTTTTAAATTCTAAATTCTTGAGCACTTAAGTTACGAACTTCCAGATTGAGAAACCTAATATAATAGGTTTACCAAGTACTGATGTATTTATTCACTACTCGAAACCACAATTCGAATTGTGTTCAGAGAATGTAGCATGATTGAAAACCTAAACCTAAAATGGATCTACATCTTAAACTAAAACAAGAAATCCAACGCAGCAATCATGAATTTCTTCACGTGACATATTTAAAGAACAGAAAAAATTCAACTTATAATACCAAGAAAATATAGATAGTATTGATAAAAGACTAAAAGTTATCCTTAGAATTCACATATGAGAAAGAAAAATCAAACCTCTTTGATAGACACATTCCAAAGAGCAAACAGGTTGATGCGATGTTCTCACATTACATAAATCCAACGGTTTAGATTAAAAACATAAAAGAGAAGTGACTCCGATGGTTGCCACATGGTCATTCGGCTTTTCATCAAAATAGTGGTCCCTTTTGAAAGCCATTTGCACGTGGAATAGAGTAAATTCTGTCTGGCGCGTTGTACGATAAGATCCGATGGACCCACTTTATTTTTCTTATAATGGACACTTCCAGATTATGTAAATTATGTAAACAGATTAGAACAATCGAGAAAAATAACATTTTTATAAAAAAAATTTGTTTCATATATAATGTTTTAAATTTAATTTTTTTTTAAAAATATCAAAAATTTATATTATAATTTATTTAAAATTTATTGTTAATAAAAAATTAAATTATAAATTAATAAAATAAACTCAAATGTAATTTTTTAAGTTTATTTATAATTATTTATAATAAATATGTATTTTTAGAAAATAACGTGTGATTTTTATAATTTTAAATTTATAATACTAAATTTAGAAAAAAAAACTTTAAAATATGATATTTTATAATATTATTTTAAATAAAATTATAAACAAATCCTATATTAAAAGGCTAACAATTCATATATATAGCGAATAATTCTCTAAAATAATAGTATTTCAGATATAGAATTTAATTAGAGATCCAGATTGTAAAATCTCGGATACATCAAAACCAAATAAGTTATTAAAATTAGAATATTTGAATTAAGACAATCTAAGTATACTAAAATAGATTATTACATATAAAAAAATAAATAAAAATTAAATTTACTCTCCTTAGAAAATATATCAAATTTATTTTTCAACACTATCTTTAGAAAAATTGAATTTCCTCTCTTTAAAAAATATATATAAAAATTGGATTTACTCTCTTCAAATATATAAAAATTAGATTTATTCTCTTCGGAAAATATATAAAAATTGAATTTACTCTCTTTAGAAAATATATCAAATTTATTTTCAATACAAAATATCCAAAGAATTATTCTCTAATTTTATTAAAATTCTACTATTTTCTTTTTATTTTAAATATTAATATTCGAATATCTGTTGATTTTCTAATTTGTAGACATACATTCCCCATTCTAGATGTATGCAAATATCAAATCCAAATATGAATAGTTGAGGCACTGATCAGTCCCATTCCTTGACAAAAGGCTGAATTAGCAATCTAACATACTTTTGGATAGAAATTGATAATCTAACATATCGAGAAATAAAATTAACAATCTAACAAATAGAAAATATTCTATTCATCTTCTGCCATTGCATTTACTCGTCAATGACATTGTTGATATGTTACACACATTTTAACCCTTTTTACAGACATTTAAAGCCTTTGCGGCTCTTTTAGTGTAATATTTCAGGTATAAAACGTTCAGTTTTGAATTTTAGCAATGTTCATTATTAAAACGGGCCAAAATAATCCATATTGTCCATGTTCGTTTGTCAACCACAAGTTTCTACAGTTATGATTGTGATAGATTATTGTTTGTTTAGCTATCGTTTTTATATGCGATATATGCAGCGGTCAGAACGCTGCGTATATCGCAATTTTTCCGACCGCTGATTAAAACAGTGGTACAATTAAAAATCTGCGATCAACCGTAATCGCAACCGCAACTACCGGCGATAAACAAACGAACAACATATGTCACAGCCGCAGAGTTGATCACAGCCGCAACCTCATCCATCTGCGGCGACCAAACGAACAAAACTATTATGTATGTTTGGAGGAAATATTGATCGATCCAATATTTGATCGATCGAACTCGAATTGCGTGAAAGTCATGGATCGATCAAGATTGACTAAATTAATCAATCTAGTCATGGATCGATCAATCCAAACTTTGATCGATCGATATCGAAATTTGTTTTAAAATTATTATATGGATTGATTCAATTTCAGCTCGATCGATCCGATCCCTGATCGATATTATAGACAAAAATTGCTGAAAATTTTGAGTTTTGCTAGAGAAAAAACCTATGTCGCCCCAAGACATATGTTAGGGCAGTTGTTTTTTAGAGTTTACGTATTATTTTTCTGAGATTTTAAAGATTCGATACCTGTAAGTTTTGGGAGACGAATCTTTGCCTTTACGTTTTTTGTTAGTGTTCTATTTTTTTTTCAGAATTATTTATTTTGATTCATTGATAATGTTTAAGTAGATTTGTAATTTAATTTTATGGTTTTTTCAAAGAGAATTCAGGAATTGATAAATTGGATTTACATATTAGAGATTTTATTAATATCTTCATCTATGTTGTTATTATAAGCTAATCTGATATGATCAATTAGATTATGATCATAATTAAGATTAATCAAACTCATCAAAAATATAGTTAAATTTTTGGAAAAGAATTTTGATGAACAAAGAATCTTTAACCAACAAAATCTATGCTAAGATACTTTGTGAATAAATTAAAATTTGAACGATAATGAATGTTTAGAAATATAAGCTTAAACGAGAATTTAGAGGAATAACTTACTTCACATAGTAGTTTAGTATAATGACCATTGATTAGATACAAATTCGTGTTTTAAGTTCAAGACGATAATTAATTAAATTTCTAATAGAAATGTCATTTACAATTTTTGATTCCTGCCTTTCTGTTTCATTGATTTATGTTGTTAGTATTATATTAAAACTCAAAATCAAGGAATCACGGTTTTAAAATCAAATTAAGTTTATAGCCGCATCATGAACGAAATGAAATAATTATTAAGTAAATATAATTTAATTTTAATTATAAAATTTATTATAATTATTTGTGAATAATATTATTTAAAATTTAAATCTGATTATGTTTTTAGTAATTTATATATATATATTTTTTAGAAAAATGAAAAAATATCAATTTATTACCATACATAATTAGTATTTTAAAAATGTGTTATTTAATATCTATTAGTCTTGTTCGTTTGGTTGTCGCATGCGGCTGCAGTTGTGGCTACAATCAACACTGCGATCATGGCTGTGACATATGTTGTTCATTTATGTGTCATCGGCGATTACGGTTGTGGTTTATCGCAGATTTTTAGTCGCATCGTTATTTTAATTAGCGGTCGAAAAAATTGCAATGCAATACGTAGCGTGTGACCAATGCATATGCAATATATAGCTGCGACAGCTAAATGAATAAAAATCTACTGCAACCACAGCCGTACAAAACTGTGATCGACAAATGGACATGAACATTGTAATATATATATATATTACGTGATAGTTTGGCACCATATACGAGTTATGAATTATTGAAGTTATAAATATACACAGATGACCGCTAAAAATTATGTGTTATAAATAATAACACATCACTGATTTTATTTAAAACTTATTATTCATTTAAGAATATATTTACGAGTATTATATGAACTAATTGACTAATTTTTTTAAATAAAAAATCAAAATGTAAATTTGGATATCCCAATTCACGTTTTCAAAAATTATTTTAAAAATTAAAAAAGACAATTCTTTAAAATAATATGTTTTTATATTTTTGTTCTAAAAAATAGTATCATTAGTTTAAATTTCCAATAATAGCATAAATTTAAATTTAATATACATTAAAACTTTATTTTAATAGTAAAAATTAAATTTTAAATTAGAAAAATAGAATCCAAAAATAATGTTTTAAGTTTATGTGGAATTTATTTATAATAAATAAATTTTTTTCACATAACTATTTATGATATTTTTAAAATTTAATTTTAAAATGATATATTTAGAACAAAAAATTTTAAAAATGTTATAGTAATACTGTTATGTTGAAAAAATGTAGCGATTTTAAAGTTAGAAGAGCCGCTCACTAAAATTCTTTTAAAAGTTGTGTTCAATGAATTTCTGTCTCCATCTTCCTATCTTTATTATTTTACTTTAGATTAATTTTTAATTTTCGTAATTTATTAAGTCTCTTATTTATATTTTAAAAAAATAGAAATATAAATTTTAAAACCATCGTAACTTTTTAATAATAATTTTAATGATAATTTAGGTTTGAATTTATTGAATTGTTGAGCAACATAAAAAATAAATAGATTAATTATTAAATTATAAATTATATTTTTTTATTAATTTATAAGAAAACAGATGAATAAAATAAGTAATTTTTTAATTCTTACAAGTTGCCACAAACGTACACCAGTTTAGTAAAAAATCAGTATGGATAAGCAATAAAATGATGCCTCTTGACAATGAAGTCACGTAACAATGTGTGAAATCTTAAAATGTATATATGCTTGATTTGAAAAGTTTATAACTTTAATACCTTTAACGAAAAATTATAAATAATTAGATTTATATTTTTGCTATGCGTGGGGGAAAAATATTAGTAAACTAGATAATATTATTTATTAGATAATATACATTAAATTTTTATATAATTTTAAATTTTATTAAAAAATATTTTTAATATTAATTTTTATATATAAAAATTAAGAAGAAAAAATAATTATTTTTTAAGAATTTAATTATATTTTTTTGTTAGTTTAATAAAATATATTGATTTTCTAACGAAATTAATAACAATGATATATATTATAATTATTATATTAAATTAAACTTATTTATATATTTATTTGATACTAACTGTGGTGATGACCGTTCAACATGATATTTCTGTTAATAACACATCAAAATAAAATTAATTTTTTAAAATATTTTTCAAATAATATATTAAGGATTTACTAATTACATATTTGTTTTGTTTAGTTATAAAATTTTTTTAAAAACATCATAAAACTTTAGATTAAAGTTTTTTATGAATAAAAACATAATAAATTATATTCCAATTATACTAAAATTTAATAGAATAGCAAAATCAAAGGTAGCTTTAAAGTTTTAAACATAAAATTTTTTTTGAACGTTAATTTAAAAAAACACAAAGTTGTTAAATTCTAAACCAATAATTGTATAAATTAAACATCAAAATCTCTAAACTTTTAAAAAATATCAAAGTACCAATAAGTCATAATACATAGGAAATAGATTAAACATAAAATGAAACCGAACCTCTATCGAAGAAGAAGAAATCTGCCTCTTAACTAATAACATCTTTATTGTCCATTTGTGTTCTCAGTAACAAATCTTGAAGCATACGACCTAAAATAGATCAGATTCGCGACCTGGATGCCGGCTAATATGAAAAAGTAATTCTCAAGTCTGTTCTTGTTCAAATCTTTACTTCCTAACCAAGAATCCCCTTCCTTGCTTGTCAAGGCATCGATCACATTTATGAGAAGAATACAAATGTAACTCGCTATCGACAAGCTTACCAACAAGATTGCTCCGGCGACGGTTCTCATATGCTCAGGCATCTTAACCGTCAGAAACTCCATAAGAGCCACTGCGGTAAACGCTTCGGTTAGACCCGCAAGTACGAACTGAGGAATGAGCATTACGACCGAAAGTGGAGACACGAAAGAGCCATTACTCAATGCGGAAGCTCTACGTTTCTTCTCCAAGAAACCTGCGATGATCATACAAGCGATCCCCATCACAATACCTATCTCGATCCTCTGTTTTAATGTTAACCGGATTTTGCGTCCGGTGATTTGTTTCGCTATTGGTATGATGACACACTCGTAAAATGATATCCAGACCGCGAGAGTGATCAATGAGACAAGATTCATCCATCCTGCTGGGATACTGAAATTATGTCCGAACGTTTTATCCATTTGAATCGCTTGAAAAACCCCGTAAATGTTTTGTTGGTCGATAAGCATGAAACACGCGGTTCCAGTGACCCAAACCGGTAAAACCGAGGTTACGCATTTGAGGTTTTTCACTTGCTGAACACTGCATAGTCTCCATTTGTTCTTAGCTTCACCTTCTTTGTTTAACTCGTTCGGATCAATTATCACTGATGCTTTGTCAATAAAACTTAACCTTTGTTTAAGTTGTACCAAAGTGGTGGATGATCCATCATTAGATGGGCCAACGTAGAACGTTACATCTTCTCCAGATTTCACCTTACGTTTCTTAAATGCCACGACAACAACCTTAACCATGTCTGTGAACACACTGCCCTCAGGCTTTGCACAAATGTAAGTGTGTTTACCGATGAGGAAACTAGTGATAGAGAATGCAAGACAAGCCGTGGGGATCATGAAACCTATGACCCAGCTGATGTTAGATTGTATATAGACAACACCTGTCAATGCAATGACTAGAGCCACGGTGAAGGAGAAGTACCACCAGTTAAAGAATGTTTGAAGCTGAGATTTGCCTTCTTTTGTACTTGTATCAAATTGGTCTGCTCCAAATGCAATGTTGCATGGTCTAATTCCTCCTGCTCCAATGGCTAGTAAACCTAGACCGGAGAAGAGAACCACGAACTGCCAATGCACCGGCTGATTTGAACAATTCGAAGGATCATTGCAAGCCTCGGGTCTTAAACGTGGGAAAGCCGCAGTTAGAGCCATTATTCCCATCCCCTATATATCAAAGTACAAAAAGACTCAATATGCTTTCGGACCAGGATCGGTCTCAATGACAAGGGGGCTAACTAACTAAGCATTTAATATTTTGATCAAAAAGGAAGAGAGCAGAGAGGGAGGAAAACGTACGAGAAAAGAGGCGATGGAACCGAGGAGAAGAGTAAGGAATCTCCCGAGATAAGCATCAGAGACAAAAGCACCTGCTAGACTAAGAAAGTTGCAAGAACCTAACCAGGTGTTGACGATGTTCACCAAGAAAACACCACCAAGATTGTACTTTGTAGTGAGATACACCGATAAATTCCCTACTAAGCTCATCGACGCCAGCTTCTCGAACGACTCATTTGCTTCAACAAACCCAATTGAGTATTTTTACTACTTTTAAGTCAATGTTTATAAAATTAATCTCAAACAAAAAAAAAAAGCACGAACCAATAATGTACTTGATAGCTCTCCAACCTCCTCTTTGCTTCTTTTGAGGAGTTTGGTTTCTGGATTCTTGATGAACATGTTGTGAAAGGGATGTAGATGATTCAATGTCCATTTTCTTCTAAAGCAATCTCTTTGGTTTGAGAAGACATAAAACAGTTTGTTGGTGTTTATAGATTTGTTGCAGAGAAGTGAGAGACGAAGTAAAAGGAAAAAAAGTCATATACAGTATGTATTATTTACTATGTTCAAGCAGATTACGTACTTAGGAATAAGGATTGCATTCTAAGTTTCATATAAATACATTGCAATTATTTTTGTTTTCAAGTCAATACAGGCCTTTGGTTTAGTAAATCGTTTGGTAATTTCATTTTTATGTAATGATCTTATAAGTAATTCTGATTAATTTTGAAATGGAATTTGGTCAAGTGGATATACCAATAGATTCTCTACCTTACAAGTATTAAGGAAATAAAATCATTCCAATATTATTTGAATTATTAATTTCTTGTAATGAAGATATTTACCATATCATTATCAACCATAAACATCCACATATTTTTCTTACACTTACATTGATCGCAAACAAGAATATTTCTTGCATGTATTCGTACTTTTCACGTGCCAAATATCCTCTAACCGTCTTCCATAATAGCAATTCTTTATGTGGGAATTTTTTTTTTCTTGAAAAGGGTATTTTTATTTTATCTGGAAAAACCTTCCTAAAAATTATCATTTATTTATTTTTTCATCAACAAATTCATTCTCATCATTTTTTAATTAAATTAATGAAAAATTATTAATTACACATTCTAATGACCAAACAACCAATATTATTTAATTTAAATCAATAAATTTAGTTTATTTTTTCTTTCTAAACACAATCAATATATTTTCAATTAAAAATTTATATTATATTATTTATTTTAACATTAAATTCGAATTATTAACAACTATTTCTAGTATGATTATTTTATATTCTATAATATAAAAAATTAATTAATACTGGTAATTTTATAATTTAATTAAAATATGTTATGAATCTTTGACTTAATTCAATATAATATATTTATACCAAACAAGCAAATATGTCAAATTTTATTGTAACCAACAATTCAATACAAGAACTAATATATATACAAATTTAAAAGATTTTTATGCTATTTTATATATAGTAGATTTAATGTATTTTTTTTTTATACTATTCTAAATGAATTCAGCGGTGTAAAATTAAATGGAGAATCACTGATAATTTTTATACTAATATGTGAATGGTTTGAAATTTTTTGAAAAGTTTAAATTTATTTTTGGTGATGAACAAATAAGTTATTTATACATTACTCTCTATATTATTTATGAAATTTTTTTGACAGTATAATAATTATTTATTATTATTTATTAAAAAAAAGAAAATTGAAATATTTGTTTATCATGTACTAATAATTTTAATAATACACCAGAATTTTCAAAAGAGTCAATAGATTTTAATAGTTTTAAATACATAAAACTCATTTTATATAATAAATATGTAATATAATATATATAACATTTTAATAAAATATAATAATGATCTAATTTTATAATATGTTATATTCACGCAAAGTGTGGACATATTATCTGGTTTGAAACTAAAAACATAAGCACATAAACAACTAGGGTTGCTGCAGAAGAGAGAAAATTATGTTTTCGGTTTAGGAGAAAAGGATTGCAACTAAGGTTTCCACTTATAAAGGTTGTATTTTCGATTTAAAAAATTCGATTGATTTAATATTACCAAACTGAACTAAAATGTAAATCAAATAAAATTAATTATTTAACCGATCGGTTTAATGATTTTAATTAAGTTAAAATCAACAACCAAAAATTTCGGTTTGATTTTTTCGAACAATTATCTAAAAACCTTCTTTCTCTTCTTCTATGTAACTCAAACTTTGACCGCCGTGTTGGTTTTTTCCAACAACTCATGTCCAAGCACCATAACAAATATCAACCCAAACTCATAAAAGAAAAATGGTCGATTCTACCATATATTTATAATTTTGGAATTATATATACATAAACTATCACATAATACCGATATATATATGAACTATCTTTAATTTAAAATTTAACCCACAAACTTTAAAATCACGGCTAATTCCACCAACCAAACGCCTTCCGTGTATTTTTCCGTTACACGTGCTAACGTGCTTGACACGTCGGATTTCCAAAAGTCGTAGCCCAAAATTACGTCGTTTTTAGCTTATTTTTTCAAAAAACTATAGTACAAAACAATATCGTTTTGGGTTTATTCTTTTTTTTTTAAATTATAGCCCAAAACGACATTGTTTTGGGCTTTTCTAAAAAGTTGTAACCCAAAACGATGTTGTTTTAGGCTTTTATGTTTTTTTTAAAATATAGCATAAAACGACGTCGTTTTGAATTATGGTTTAAAAAACCATTAATTATTTTTTCAGTACTATTTAGAAATCCTAATTTTAAAGAGATTTGTGTAGTTATGGAGCTTCTCAAGCTATTTGGTTGAAAAATATCCTTGAAGAAATTGGATACAATGGTGAAGGTACTATTCTATTTTGTGACAACTGTTGTGCCATCAAACTGTCCAGCTATCAGATATGATGACAAAAGCTGTCAAGTTAGATGTCTTTGAAATTTTAAAGAAGAAAGTTGGAGTGTGTTCAAGAAAGAAGTAAACTTTGAAGGAGATGTTGCAGTTTAGGGGAGAGATTGAAATGAATGTCATTTTTTTTTGTTCAGTTTATCGAGTCAGTTTAATTAGTAAATCGTGTTTGTTTCTTAGTCAAATTAAGCTTCCTATCCAAACTGTTTTTTTTTTCTAAAAACATAATGCAAAACGATGTCGTTTTTGGATTATATTTTTGTAATAAAAATAAGTACAAAACGATGTTATTTTATGATATAATTAAAAAAAATCCAAAACGTTGTCGTTTAGAGTTACGGATTTTGGACATCTGCCGTGGCAGCCACGTGAGTACGTGTGACGAAAAAATATATGAAAATCGTTTACTTGGTGAAATTAGCCGTGATTTTAAAATTTATTGGTTAAATTCAAAATTATAGATAATTTATGTATATATCGGCATGACGTAATAATATATATATATATAATCCCAAAATCATAAGTTTATTGTTGAATCGGCCGTTATAGGAACTCATAAACCAATAATTTTGACATTCGTGTTTCTCGGCCATGTGTGAGTCACTGTAAATTTACGCCTCTACATATAGTTATTCAATTCAATTCAGATGAATTTTGGAAATTTCGGATTAATATGTTTTATAATCACAAATATTTTATAAATTGAGATCCAACAAAAACATAATGCAAAGAGGTGCCCGTAAATTCAGTGTTTCAATCTACTTTGTCACACCACCAACAGTTTTTGATACACATAATATAGGAACATAGGAATTACATAGTAATATCAGAACTCAGAAGTGAAATAAAGATTTTATTTGTTGCGATTACAAATAAAATAAATAATAGTGAAAACTATTAACATTGTAAAAATATTGAAAATAACTCCTCATCTAACGCAGGAATTTTCGTCATTGGATTAAGATAACTTAGCTATTTGTCTAAAAGTGGAAAGAGAATAGGTCTCAACGAGCATTCGGTAAATCTAACAACCGAAAGAGCCACATCAAAAGGTTTGAAATCAGTCTATCCTGCCAAGGCAAAATAGAGATGGATCGGAAGTCTGATAAGGCTTTCATAGATAGAGACGTAAACGGTAAGAAAGAGTCACTCAGTGAATCGGTGGATCACACACTTGTTAGAGTTTTGTCAGCAAAACAGTAGAACCATCTTCTTTCTCAGTCTCACACTTTCTATTCCCTTCACTTATTAGAAAAAGAAAATCACAGAAAATCGAAATAACAAATTAGATCAAAAATATAAAAAAATGAATAATATCATAAAATAGCATTTTTTAAGTTTATATTCAAAATTTAACACATTAAAAATAAAATTTCTAAAATAGCACAAATTATTTATCTCAATAAACTATATATAAAATTAAAACATAATGTTTGAACTTAATATTTACAATTTAAGTTTAAATTTTTTTATTAGGATGAAAATTTTAATTATTTTATTATTAAATTTGTGCTATTGGAAATTTAAATGATTACGGATATATTTGAAATGATACTATTTTATACAATTGTCTATATAAAATTGAGTAATCCCTATTTATAAATTAAAACACAATGTACAGTTGATCTATTGTCGTTGTATTAACTGTTATCTTTAAGAACTTATCATTTTAAATTTTCATGTGAAAATTGAGATTATTAAACATAATTTCTGCTTCCATCCGGAAATCGTACTCAAATCCAAAAGAAAAACGGTTTCTGCTTCCTCCGACGTCTGTGTTTTTCGATTTCCCGAGCTCACGTCATCGAAATCGTTTCTCAGTCGGAATCTCAACCGATTGCCTTGCTCGCCGTCGTATCACGGTAAAGCGATTACCGCGAGTGCGAACGACGTTCTCGACCAGACGACCTACCTCTGTCGGCTGGTTCCCATTTCTCGTCGGAAAATCTCTCTGGCGCCTCTCAAAACGCTATCTAGGAAAGCCGACACTAAACCGGCATTCTCTAAACCATGTAAACCGGAATCAATTTTCCAGAAATTATCACATAACTGGGTTTTCATTAACCCGAAATTGTGCACTCGGTTTAGTCCGGTTTTCTATAATTATTTGGTTATTTCAAATCCAAACCAGAATTATGACAATTTTTGGTTATCTAGTGACAAA
Organism: Pugionium dolabratum; assembly: GCA_018901945.1. Taxonomy (NCBI): domain Eukaryota; kingdom Viridiplantae; phylum Streptophyta; class Magnoliopsida; order Brassicales; family Brassicaceae; genus Pugionium; species Pugionium dolabratum. Next base: position 628,901 of record JAEVFF010000006.1, read on the forward strand.
AAATTGCAGAGAACTCAAAAAATCAGCCCATATCAAAATTAGGGCTTTTGACAACTCCGCCGGTTTGAAACGCTTTGAATCAACCCTTGTGGGTCGGGTCCTCAACATGCCCATGCAGGGACATAGGGTCCGTACTTTTATGACCCTATTGCCAACAATCTGGAACTGTGAGGGTCGGGTTCAGGGCCAGGAATTAACCCATGGTCGGTTAATGTTCCGATTCAATTCGGAGACAAATATCCAAACAGTAGTGGATAAAAGACCATACCACTTTGACCAATGGATGACCACCCTGGAAAGGTGGGTCCCAAGTGTCAAATCGGACTTCCCCTCAACCATCCTTTTTTGGATAAGGATAGTGGGAATCCCAACCCACTACTGGGCAGAGGAAACAATTATGGACATTGGCCAGGCAATGGGAGAACTGCTCTAGTACGATGTGGAGGAATCAAAGATCAGGGTCTCCATTAATGTGGATGAACCACTGACATTTGTACGGGACTTGGAATTCGCAAATGGTGACATTGTCATAGTGACTTTCGACTACGAAAAGCTCATCAAATTCTGTGAACGATGCCATCGTATTACCCATGATGAAAGACATTGTCCTACAAGAAGAGTCGAACCTCAACCTGACCGGGTACTACTATCACCACCACCTCCCCCACCAAAAAGGATAGAGGAGGAACCCAGGGTGAGAAGAAATGAAGTGGAAAGGGACAGGAACGGAGATAGGAAGGGCAAGAGGAAAACGCCTGTACCCCCCCCCCCCAGCGAAAAAACCAAGACACACATCAGCTAGAAGAAGGCTCCGATTTGATGAACCACGGCGAGACGATACAAATCGCAACAAAAAATCGATGATGGAAAGGCTTGAGCGACCTGTAGTGGAGCCAGGTTCGAAACGACCCGTTGTGGAAAGACCATCATGGTATAAGGAAACAGAGGAAGAAGCACGTGAGGCAAACATGAGAATCTTGAGAGGCTCTTCATCAGCGAACCCCCTGCTAAACTAACAGAAAATGTTGTTTTACCTCAGTTTCAGGTGGAGCAACGCGAAGGACTGAACCCAAAAGAGATCATCTCACCAATGCGGGACATTCTTGCCGATGGAGCCACCCGTCCTGGAAGGAAGAACAACAACAGGATGGAAGACAGAGTGTCCAAAGCGCTTCAGGTCAAGAAGAAAATTGGGAGGAGCCCTTTCCGAGCATCAAAAGTGAGGAAAAGTGCCATCATGTACTTTGGAGAAACCAAAACATTCAAAAGGAGTGAGCAGCCAAAGGAGAAGGAGAAGAATGCGTCTACCTCAGAGGCGTTACCCCAAGGAAAGGGGAAGTCTGAGGATCCCAAGGATCCGGTGGTCAAGGAGAGACCACCGGAAGGGGCCTAATGCTCCTCAGTTGGAATTGTCAAGGAGCTGGTAGCTTCTTGGCAGTTCGGAGATTGCGGGAACTGTGGAAATCGTTGTTCCCAGGGTTACTGTTTTTGATGGAGACTAAACAAAGCAGGAATTTTTTGCAGAATATGCAAGTTCATTTAGGATACGATTTTTTATTTACGGTAGAACCATCAGGTTTGAGTGGGGGCTTGATACTAATGGCTCTAGCCGAGTTTCATGTTGAAGTTCTTTTTTTTAATAAAAATTTCATCGATGTAACCGTTACGATTGATGGAAATAAAATTTTTATATCGTTCGTCTACGGGGATCCTGTTGTGCGTCTAAGAAATAATGTTTGGGAAAAACTGATAAAAATTGGTCTTAACAGACCTGGACCATGGCTAATGGTGGACGATTTCAATGAAATCAATGGAAACCACGAAAAATCAGGAGGTAGAATCCGTCCAGAAAGTTCCTTCCTAGATTTCAAAACCATGCAGGAAAACTGTGGAATGACCGACTTTCCTTTCAAAGGGAATAACTTATCATGGCATGGAAGAAGAAACAACTCAATAATTCGATGTCGTCTGGATAGAGCAATGGAGAATCAGGAGTGGCACAATGCCTTCACACACACAAGGGTAAATTATCTTCGATTCTATGGATCTGACCACCGACCGATATGGGTCTAGATATCCCATAAGATGAGAAAGAGGAAAGCCATATTCCGCTTTGATAAGTGATGGCTGGCGAAACAAGAATTGGATGAAGTTGTCAAAACAGCATGAACTCAAGAGGGAAATACACTGAATATCTCACTGAATAATCGCATCGCCAAATACCGCTCATCAATCTCACGCTGGAGGCATAGAGAAAATCTAGACTCTGGAAGGGCTTGCAATGAACTAAAGGAGAAACTTAAAAAGGCACAATCGTCAGATACGACGCCAATAGAAGAAGTCCTTGATTTGAAGCAAAAGCTATGCAAGGCCATAAACGAGGAGGAAGTCTTCTGGCAGCAAAAGAGCAGAGCACTATGACTGAGAGAAGGAGACCAAAATACAAAATTCTTCCATGCATCGACCAAATAGCATTGCGCAAGGAATTGTATATCAGGGCTGATAGACAGTATTGGAACCTGGGTGGAAAAGGAGACAAAAGTGGAAAAGGTGGCAACGTAATATTTCCAAGAAATTTTCACAACTTCGAATGCTTCGTACGCTTCGGAGATAGACACATCGATCACATTCATAACCTAGAAAATCACCCCGGAAATAAACTCTCGCCTAGAGAGAGAACTAACGAGGGAGGAAGTACGAATAGTTCTATTCTTGATGCATCCTGAAAAGGCCCCAGGACCTGATGGAATGACTGCTCTCTTTTTCCAAAGATTTTGGAATACAGTCGGGGATCAATTGGTAGTGCTAGTAAAAGAATTCATGACGAAAGGTAGCCTAGACCCGACCTTGAATGAGACAAACATATGCCTTATTCCCAAGAAAGATAAACCGAGACATATGACGGAGTTCAGACCTATCAGCCTCTGTAATGTGACCTGCAAAGTTATATCAAAGGTCTTGTGCAATAGAATAAAAGAAATTCTGCCATCCCTAATATCAGAAACCCAATCTGCCTTCGTATCAGGGCGAGCAATTTCTGACAATATTCTCATCGCACAAGAAGTTTTCCACGCTCTACATTCAAAGACATACTGCCAATCTGGGTATCTAGCGATCAAGACTGACATGAGCAAAGCGTATGACAGAGTGGAGTGGGGGTTCTTAGCTGCCTTAATGGCCAAATTGGGGTTCACTAAAAGATGGATAGATTGGATCATGTTGTGCGTAACAACAATAAAGTATAAAGTGCTAATCAATGGGAGCCCTAGGGGGAATATACACCCCCAACGGGGAATCCGACAGGGAAACCCATTATCCCCATACCTATTCATCATGTGCACTGAAGCGCTGATTGCCAGCCTGAATGCTGCCGAATCTGCAAATAGCCTCAATGGAATCCGGGTGGCGCAGACAAGCCCACCTATTTTACATCTGCTTTTCGCAGATGACAACATGTTCTTTTGTAAAGTGTCGATAGCCCAATGTGAAGTAATAACCAACATTCTGGACACTTACTGCAAGGCTTCAGGACAGGAGATCAACTACCAAAAATCGACCATTGTTTTTGGAAAAAAGGTACCACCGGGAACCCAAGCAGAAATCAGAAGAAAACTAGGGATCCAAGGAGTCGGAGGAATTGGAAGGTACTTTGGGATCCCAGAAAACCTAAAGGGTTCCAAAGCACAGATATTTGCTTACATCCAAGATGGAATACAACAAAGGATCAATGGATGGTCTACAAAACTACTATCCCGAGGGGGTAAAGAAGTGATGATCAAAGCGGTGGCACTGGCAATACCCAGTTACGCGATGTCATGCTTTCTATTCCCCAAATCTTTGTGCAAAAAGCTGACTAGTGCGGTAAGCAACTTCTGGTGGACATCCGGTGCTTCTGGCAAGGGGTTCCACTGGCTACCGTGGGAAACTCTATGTCTCCCTAAATCTGAGGGTGGCATCGGCTTTAGGAGTTTTGAACACTTCAATAAAGCCTTGCTCGCCAAGCAACTATGGCGACTGGAAAGATTTCCAAATTCATTGTTAGCTAAAGTGATGAAGGGGAGATATTTCAAAGATTCACAGATCTTCAACGCAAACAAACCATATCGACCATCGTATGGATGGAGAAGTATATGGTCTGCCATGGACTTAGTAAGAAGAGGTACAAGGAAGATCATGGGAAATTCAGCTCAAGACGATATATGGATAGACCCTTGGATACCGGATGAAAATCCAAGAGGTCCAGAAAATCATAATCAAGCTCACCACCCGAACCTCAAGGTAAGTGATCTCATCAGTCCAGAGACTTGAGAATGGAATATTCAGAAAATCAAAAGAATCTTCTCCCCAAAAGATGCAAGACTGATCACCACTATTACCCCTAGCATAAGGCTACAGCAGAGTAAATTATGCTGGCACTTTACGAAAGAGGGGGAATACTCGGTCAAGTCAGGTTACGAGATATTACAAAAATGGGGAGGGGCAGTCCCGAACCCCAATACACAGCGACCGTCATTACTCCCGCTGAAACAAGCGATATGGAAAATAAAAGCCCCAAGGAAAATACAACACTTCCTATGGCAATTATTATCAGGAGCGGTCGCCACAAACGGCCAGCTACACTACCGGCATATCCGAAGTGATCCCTCCTGTGACAGGTGCGGCTATGAACTAGAGTGTATTAACCACGTCTTATTTCTCTGCCCACCGACTCGCCAAACATGGGCGCTCTCTCACATTCCCTCAGCAACATCCAAGTTCCCAATAAATAGTTTCTACAGGAACCTCGACTACCTCCTATGGCGAATACCGGACATAGCGAAGGACGATCCAGACTCAAAGAGTTTCCCATGGATTATATAGTTTATATGGAAAGCAAGAAATGAAAAGCTCTATACAAATATAGACCGAACAACCATGGACATCCTGGAGAAAGCACGCATGGAAAGCAACCTATGGTTTGCAGCCGCAGAACAGAGTGGACAATATAGGGATGCAGAGATGGACCTGGAAAGACCACAAAACACCAACATCGAAACATCCCCTTTTGAATGCCACATTGATGGATCATGGAAAGAGGGAGAGTTAACATCAGGTGTGGGGTGGATTCTCAAGCTAAAGGATGGAACACGGGACATGTTGGGAATGAGAGGTACATACAGTGGACCATCTCCACTGCACATGGAGTTCTTAAGTCTACGATGGGCAATGGCTAGCTTGCACAGGATGCAGAGATTCTGCGCAACCTTCCGCACGGACTCAACGGACTTAATCAAATTAGTCCAACATCCAAGTGGATGACCCGCTTTTTCAACGGAGATTGAGGAGTTCAAAGAGATCCGACAGCACTACCCAGAGTTTTCCCTAACATATCACCCAAGGGAGAACAACACACAGACGGATAAGCTAGCAAATGGCGCAAGGAAGAGAAATACTATCTTCTCTCACATAAGTGTTTCAATACCACACTGGTTTAAAGATACGACATGTATTTTCTGACTGGTGCATGATTGTAACACTTATACAAAAGTGAAAAAAAAAAACATAATTTCGATCCAATTTTAATATGTTCACAAAATACTTTAACATCAATTTTTGTTAATTAAAGATTATTTTTATGGTTAAATTGTTTTCAAAAAATCAAATAATATTTTTTTATGAGTCCAATTGACCCTAGCATCAATAATTTAGATGACCAAGCCAAATTATGCAATATCAATAAATTAAATAAAGATTAAACTGAATTCCCCTATTCTAAACATCTAATTTAATAATTCATGATTAATCCTTCGGAAACCGCAAACCTAACAAGATGGCTACTCATACATCGTTGTACAAAAATAGCAAATAAATATAAAAGAATGCATACATAAAACAGAGTTTGGAAAATTTCTCAGAAAATGTACATCTCCTACAAGTCTTAAAAGATGCAAAAGCAAGAAGATCTTATTGAATAATAATATGTGGTCTCAAAACGTGGCTTAAATAAATAAATAAATTGGATCAATGACAAAAAAAATAGAATAATATTTTAAAATATCACATTTAAATTTTTTTTTTCAAACCTAACATGATAAAATTAAACTCTAAAAAATAACACAAAAAATTATGTAAAAAATATTTATTACTATAAATAGATATACATAAAATTAAAATATTATATTTGAGTTCATTTTTTTAATTTACGATTTATTTTTTTTATTAAAATATAGTTTTAATTCATTTTAATTTTAATTTATGTTATTATTGAAAATTTAACCTAATGATGTGATTTTTGAAACAAAAATTTAAAAATGTGCTATTTTATACAATTGTCCAAAAATAATAAATAAAAGGCAATTAACAAAAATAACACTGTTTTAAAAAATTTTGAAATATAGCATCACTAATTATTTTTAGAAATACCACAAATCTAATATTAAAATATCTTAAAACTTATTTATAATAAAGAAAAATTAAACATTAAATTATAAAAAAAATCTAAATATAATATTTTAATTATATATATAATTTATTCATGGTAAATATATATATATTTTTATAAAATAATTTATGGTATTTTGATATTTTAAGTTTAAAATGCTAAATTTGGAAGAAAAAAAAGTTAAAAAATATTATTTTAAAATATTATTCATAAATAAATTGGATCACCGATAATTAATTTTAGATTGAAGTATTTGAAATTTCTTTTTTTACTTGTGCGCTGGAATGGTTGATTGCGAAGACACTGTTGATCTACATTTGATCGGTCGATTTCCAAGTGAAATGATTGATCCCAAAACTACAATAAATTGACTCACGAACAGATACATCGATCTAGGGTGTGTTTCAAGCGATCCACACTGAAATTAATGGATCCTCATCCATGTGATCGATCTTTAAAGCTTATGGCAAAATTTTGGTGTTCATCTTATGTAGGAATCGATAGTCCACCCTTGGGATCAATCGATCATGTCCCCAATAGTGAAAAATTCCTTTTTGCATAGATTTTGCTCTAAACTTCTTATATCTAACATTGACACTCTTAGACTTGGACAAGAAAAATTTCGTACGAAAGATGTACAAACAACAAATAAATTTTAAAGCAAAATTTGTCAATACATCAACGACTTAATTACATGTCTTGATTAATGATAAAATTAGATTGCATCGAATTTCAAATTGCATATTCCAAAATTAGAGTTACAAGAGTCTCTCTATTTTGAAAGATAGTATTAGAGATAAATAATTTCACTATCCTTAATTTGATTTGTCAAGCAATATATAACTACATTTAGACTCGTGCTTTACACATGGAAAAAATATTCGTATATTATAATTAATTAATTATTTAATAAATATAAAATAAATATTTATATTATTTATTTTTTTAAAATATTTTGAATATAAAAAAAATATGTAAATATTTTAAATTTTATTCTTCAGTATCTATTATGCATAATATAATTTATTTTGTTATCATATATTTAAATATTTTAAATATATATAATATTATTAGTTATATATATTATTATGTCATTAAATTCAAAAAATATTTTTATAATTTAAATAAATTATATATGACAGTGATCTCAAAGTAAAATATATTGATTTTTTAATCAAATTAATAACATTTGGATATATTGTAATTATTCTAATAACTTAAATCTATTTATATATTTATTTAAAAACTATTTATAAATTATCGTATATGTAAACTAAAGAAATAAAAATAATTATTTTTACAAATTTGATAATATTTTTGATTAGTTTAATAAAATATACTGATTTTCAAACCAAATCAATAGCAATGATATATATGTATCCTAATTATTGTAGTAATTTAAACTCATTTATATATTTATTTTAAATTCATTGTGATAATAACACGCCAACATGATATTTTTATTAATAACACATTACAATAAAATTATTTTTTAAAATATATTTTTTTAAATAATATATTAGAGATATTATTCACATTATCATTGCGAATGTATCTCATTTCCTCTACATATTAGAGAAAAAAGCATGAAAAATCAATAATATATTACATTTTCACAAGTTAGAAATTACAAGGTATAGTATTTAGAGTATCTACAAAAAAACTCTCACTCTTGTGTTTCTACTGTTCTTTTTAATGGCGATGGGAGTATTTATAGAAGAAGCACATTACTCATGTGCAAATAGGTTTTTATGTATACGAGTTAGGTCAACCTAGTCGGACAAGCATACTCAACATGCTTATCATACATTAGGGATGTGTATATTCCGTAGTTGAGATAAGATTGTATATTTGAGTATATCATATAAGGATCTTAGATTAGTCTTTATTTGATATTATTCTCTCTGTATGTATATTATACACTAGACGTTCATGAATACAACACACAGATTTTTCATTTTGCTTGGCATGATACGAGTATCTTATCATATGAAAACATTTCATTGCCTATTGGTGACAAACAATGGATTGCTTGTTTGGAAGTCTAAGTAATAACTTTTGACGATGTTATGTTACAGATCTAACCACAAGAATTAGTCGTGTATTGGCCATCGAAAGATCGAGAATTTTGTCATTCCAAATTTGGAGCACTTTCAGCAAGATTACTCCATGTGTGTCCCAACCACATTGATTGAGGGAAGTCACCTCATTGTTAGTATTATTTTGTGCAAAAAAATATTTTATCAAATCACTCATAAATTTACACGATCTTATTTTTAAACTGAGAAATTAAAATGGCATAAAAAATTATGTATCTTATTATATAAAATTGCATACACTCAATAAAACCGTGACACAGAAGATAATTATTATATCATGACATATGTTATCATTTTAGTTTTTATTTTGACATATGTTGTGGCTTGTGAGTAAAAACGAAAAAAGAAAAGAAAAATAAATTAGAAAAAAACATGAATTCATAAGAGAGAATAGTTCTTAACCAAATATGAATATAGAGAAATTTTATAAAAAGAAATGGAGGAGTAAAACCAAAAAGACAAAAAAAAAGGAAACCAGTAAATAAAGAGGAGCCCAGTTCCTGCATGCATTCACGTGCTTCTGCTTCTACATAGGATTCTAAACAGACTTTATCTTCTTCTCAAAATCTAAACTAATAATAAAGACAATAACAATTGATGTAAAAATTATAAAGATAGGAGATGGTTTAGTTATTATCATAATTTTAATATAATGTGTAGATGTAAAGAAATGGATGTCTAAACGACAATGGTTACACTTGTTTTCTGAACACGGAGAAGTAACAAAAACAATACTATAAACTAAACCGAATAAACCGAATCGATTAACCAAAAAACAGATTTTGGTTGGTATTTGATTATAAATAAATAACCAAATAGATATTATTTTGGAAAACAATAATTATTGGTTACTAACCGAAACCGAACCAAAAACTAAAATAATATCCAAAAAACTAAATTATTTTTAGTTATTTTCGATTATCCAAAAATATTTTGGATTTTTAGATATTTCGGTTATTTTTGGTTTTTTTATTTTCGGTTATTTTTTGTTATTTTTCAGTTAATTTCGGTTATTTCTGGTTATTTTCAGTTATTTCGGTTAACTGAATTATTTTTGGTTATTTTCGATTTTAAAATTTAATAACCGAACTGACAAAAATCGAGATATAACCGAACTCAAACCGAACCAAAATATAAAAATGACTGGATAAATATTTAATCTTACCAACCAAAAATAACCAATCGAAATCGAACCAAATATTCGAATGCTCTGACCTACATAGTATCATATATCAAAACTATGTTAATGCGTCGATCAAGCATCTTCGTTAACTTATACGCTACATAATGTTGTTATGATACCTCATATCAATTCGAATTTTGATATTTATGACTCGAGAAAAAAAGGGTTGGATCCGGAGATGCTGGCATTCATGTTGTCTTCCATGCAAATACCAGGGAGAAAAGCAATGCCCAATTTTCTGCGTTCGATTCTAACAAAAGTGCCCTATATATTGTTGTAGGTTGTCTTTGCACCCATAATATTGAGGCCAGTCCAAATTAAGATCGGTCCAAGAATCCAATTTCTGGAATTTCTGCGGTATGGACGATCTATGCATATTTTAAAGAGAGTTGGTGAATTTCTCACGGTACGAACGATCATCGCATATTTTAGAGCATCCTCAAATATTTTGAAATAAATCCTACTATCCGAAAATCAGAAGAGTTAGACAGAAACATGTGTATAAAAAGAGAGTTATTAGTGTTTAATGATCCATCCGAAAAATTAGATAGAGAACTTAATATTTCGCAACCATTTGTTATGTGTAGAGCTAACCTTCAACTTTACGTTTCTTTCTCTCTTGTAACTGTTAAAGTTCGTAATATAAACTGAATTTTTTACGTTGTTCGATTTGTTCTTCGCAACGAACAATTTGTTCAATATATACTTTCAGATTTATTCTCTTCTTTATGCATTTTAATTATAAGATATGGTTATGATGGAAAAGATGAATTAGTGTCATTTACTGTTTTGATGCATCAGTGAGAAACGAATGTTGGACTATACACATGCACCGAAAAACAGCAACATTCAAGGTAAACTTGAATAAAACTACTCGTTTTTTCTTTTCTCATTGAATAAATTATTGGTTAAAATTCCAATTATAGCTTTTATTTTTCCATGAATTTTTCCATGAAATTTTCCAATTATAACATTCAAGTATGTATCTCAAAACACTCATAACTTCAGCCAACAAAAATTCTTTGAAGAAGAACAAAAAAACTACAAGTGTTGAAACCGGTTGGTCTCAATTATTTCAAACTATATTAGGCTCTTACCATATAGGCCAATGTTCGAAGTTTAGATGGGGACCACGTGGCACGTTTTATTATTACAGAACAGTAAGCATGTGGTGATGTCACAAAATAGTCTTGTAGTCAAAGAGGCGTTAAACGGCATACAGTTTCAGAGATTCTCAGTAAAACACCGTGCAGTTTGGTTTTAAATATTTAAAATGCTGCTTGCTCTCTTTCAGAAAGTCTGACTTTGACAAATCTCGAAGACGAAGCAAATAAGGCAAAGAATCATATTGTGAAAGCTAAGAAACAACTGATTTACTAATTCACAATTAAGTAATCTTCAAACAGATCCCACATCTAAACAATCTTAGTTACTAGAAAGAATGTTTGCTAAACATCTAAAAGTTTACCAGCTACAAATCAGAGATCAAAGGAAGAAAGACTGCAAGAGGAAAAATGGCATACTTGTATTCACATTATCTAATTGAAGAACAAAACAGATTCTAAGAAACAAGTAACTGATGTATATAGAGATGGCGTTCGTCAAGACTGTTCTGGTAATAGAATTGTGTAAGGAAATAACAAATCATGAATCAATCCATTAATCATGCTATAAATAACAAAATGTCGATAAGGAATCAACAAACTCTTTTTCTTATATTCTACTCGTTCTTCCAAGCGTACAGAATCAAGGAAAAACCAAAACTTTGGGACTTGGAGTTTGTTGTTGTCGTGTCCTGTGAGAAAGACAAGCTTTTCTCAGGAGATTGATAAGTCCTGAACATGAATACTGCGTTTCCAGCTGAAGGCAATCCAAAGAGCCAACTATGAACATCCCAGAGAACTTCCACTGACATTCTATTAACAACTATTGTATCGTTTCCACGAAACTTCCACTTAAGCCGCTTCACCTGTAACAATGTCTTTCCATCCACACGAACAATGAGACAAGGATCAGTGACACTCGTATCACATTCAATCAAAAGATCATGGATTTTTCCATCTGCACAAAGCTGAGCTTTCGTTGCAAACACTCTCTTACCAAAGACATGTTCTTTCTTGGCAATGAACACAGCACCTAAATATGAAGGTGAAGCATTAGTCTTCTTGAAAGCTTCTTTTTTCATATCACCAAGAAGCAGAACCATTTCTTTGTCTACCACAACACCCACATAGAATCCTCCCAAAGCTTCAGGGCCTGATCCGAATTTTGCAGATGATAGATCCCAGAAAACATCGATGTGACATGAGTATGCCTCTAGACTCTTGGACCCTTTCCGTTTTGTGAATAGCCATGGCTTAATCTCGACTTTACACAGACTTTGGTTACAGGAATCATCAACTCCAACGGTTAAACTCTGACCCATCAGATTCTTAGTCCATGTCACTGTGATCAAGCAATTTCTTCCTCGAATTCGGCAATGGTAGACGCAACTGACCAGATTCTGGGCATTTTTCTCGGAGTTCGAAGACGAAGAATCCGCAACTTGAACGCCATTGTCACCAAAGCAAGAAGGAAAATCCTTCATGATTAGAAACTTCCAATTCCAGCCCTCTCGCCGGAATTTCAACAAACACTGAGAAGACAAACTGCTAAACGCTAAGAATTGAGCCGAGTTTGACTTCAAGACAATTGATGGATGCTGTAAGTTAAGAAGAAAAAGAAAACCCAGAAAAAGGTGAAATTCATACCTGATGAGACCAATGAATTTACTTTAAAGAAGGAGAAACTGAATCTCAAGAATGCACCAAATCTGAAAAAATATCCCCATGGATTAACTTTAAGAGTCTCGAAGACGTTTTCGGTTTTTTCTTTTTCGGGTCAATATGGTTAATCCAGTTTTGGGAAAAGTTGGCAACAAAAAAATAAAAATAAATTCGGTTTGGCTAAGTTATTTTGTCGGTTTAATCTGTTCGATTTTTATCTTATAAAACTGTTTTGAATTAAACCGAAGTATAACTAGATTTTTGGTTAAATTGTTTAAAATATTAGGTTTAATCGGTTTAATATTTTGTATTTCAAATTTTTTGGTTAATTTTAAATTAATTTAGTTCAATTTTTACGATTTAATTCGGTTCATTCGATTTTTCGGACTAATTCAGATTAATTCGGTTCAATTTGATACAATTCGAACCAATTCAGTATAATTCGATCTAATTCAATCTAATTTGATCAATTCAATCAACTCGGTCTAATTCAGTCAATTCGGCAACCTCGGTCAATTCGGTAATCTCGGTCAATTTGGTAACCTCGGTCAATTCGGTAACCTCGGTCAACTCGGTCTAATTCGGTCAATTCAGTCAACTTGATCAATTCGGTATAATTCGATTAATTCGGTCAATTCAATCTAATTCAATATACTTCCGTCTAATTCGGTATAATTCAATCCAATTCTTCCAAATAACAAAAACAAAAGAAAAGGCAAGAAAACCAGAAAGCCATTGCACAAGGCAAGAAAATCTGAAAGCGATTGTATATATTTATATAAATACAAATTGACATAACTAACTCCCCATGTTCATTGATAAGAAAGCTTCATGGCCCATGTATTGTACAACCATGCAAGAGTACACAACAATGGCGATGAAAGAAAGTTGCAGAAAACAAAGATAACGAAAATGTAAGAAGAGAAGTTGTGCAACAAGCACATACATATGTTTAAGTTTAAAAACCAAGGGTAAAAGAACTGATGTACACCACTAGATAAAACCTCTACTTACTCTGATTGAGACCAAGAAGATAGAAAATACAAGATTCAAGACAAACAGAAAAGAAATAGATTGTGTTTATGCTTTGATCCAAAATCAAAACTACAGAAAGAAGAACGCCTCCAAGAGAAATCTAACCGTCTTGACCAATCACTCTGAAAAATTTGATGATATAAAGTGGGGAAAATCAAAAATGCATGTACTATCTTTGGATTCCAATTTATGATGTTGTATAAACCAATTAAGGGTATTGAAGATTATCATGAGTGGTGCAAACATAAAAGCCAACTTCTGAGTATCACAATGTTGCAAAGCAAACAGTCCAACCGATATGACACAAACAAGAAACAAGAGCTCGCATGTAGTGGTTTAAAATAAAACACCAAAACAAAAGAAAGTCTACAACAACAAAACTCAATTTCTTCTTTGTAGCTTGCAAACCTAACACGGACAACAAAACTGCAAGAAAGCAAGAGTGATTTATAGTTTCACTAAAAACACATATGGTGATTAGAAAAAATTGTATTTAGGATAAAATTATTTTCTTCAAATGTTTTTCAAATAATATATTAATAATTTACGAAAGGACAATTCTAAAATAGTATATTTTTTAGTTTTTATTCCAAATATAGGTTCCAGTTATTATAATAATTACAATATATGTCATTGTTATTAATTTGGTTAGAGAATCAATATATTTCATTAAACTAATCAAAAATACTATTAAATTCTTAAAAATAATTATTTTTATTTTTTTAATTTACATATATGATAATTTATAAATAATTTCAAATAAATATAAAAATAGATTTATGTTATTAGAATAATTATAATATATCTCAGTGTTATTAATTTGGTTAATAAATCAATATATTTTACTATGAAATCAATGAAATATTTAATTTATTTAAGTTATAGAAATATTTTTTGAATTCAATGAGATACTACTATATATAATTAATAATATATTTTATATAACAAAATAAATTAAATTATATATTAATAAATAATTAACATATAAAATTTAAAATATTTATATATTATTTATTTATATTCAAAATATTTTAAAAAATAAATTATATAAATATCTAATTTAGATACCAAGTAGAACACAATTAAATATGAACAATCAGCATACATTTCAGCACTACAATGGGAACAATTATGCTAGTCAATCTCTGTGATTTACGGCACAAACCTCAAATGGGAGAAAATTTAGAATTTATAAACGAAAAGAAATGACACGAAACGACTACAGGGATGCCAAGTAAAGTGAGACAAACTAACCTTTAAAAAAAGTTAAACCGTAATGAAAAATATTTAGAGAGATAAAATTAAACTGATAATTTTACTCAAAAGAAAAGAAGAGAGAGAAAAGAGAAAATCTCTTATTTTTGATGTTTACAAATGATACATAGTCTCCTATTTATAGGAGAAGTCAGTCAGCAAAGATAATCAACGAAGAAGTCAGATAGAGACGTCACAGACGTCTTTGCTGACTTTTTCAACACTCCCCCTTGATTATCTGTTATTATCGAAGTATTATGTAATGCCTCGTTAAAAACCTTATCATATAAAAATCCAATGAGATAAAAATCATGATAAGGGAAAAAGAGTACAGATACGCAATCTCCCCCTCGAAAAGATATATATAATTCTCTTTATATATCTCGTAAATGACGCATTCCAATATTCTGAACATGCTTTCTAAACGTTGTTGTATGAAGCGCCTTTGTGAACAGATCTGCTGCATTGTCGGTTGAGCGAATATACTCAATGTTGACTACTTGATTTTTCACAAGCTCTTAAGTATATGAAAAAATCTTGGTGGGATATGTTTTGCCCTATTGCTCTTGATATAACCTTTCTTAAGTTGAGCGACACATGTAGCATTATCCTCGAATAGTTTTGTTGGTTCTTTATTTGTAGTGATTCCACTAGCTTCTTGTATATGATGAGTCATGTACTTGAGTCATACACATTCTCTACATGCCTCATTGAGTGCGATAATTTCCGCATGATTTGAGGAAGTGGCAACCAATGTCTGTTTTTGTGAACGTCACGAGATCGCAGTACCTCTTAATGTAAAAACGTATCCGATTTGCGATCGAGCTTTATGCGGATCTGATAAATATCCTGCATTTGCAAAACCAACTAGACCAAACAAGGAATTTCTGGGATAATATAATCCCAAGTCAATTGTACCTTGAAGATAACGGAATATTTGTTTTATTCCGGTCCAATGTCTTCGCGTAGGGGCTGAATTATACCTTGTAAGTAAGTTAGTAGCAAAAACAATATCTGGTCTAGTACAATTAGCAAGATACATCAGCGCACCAATAGCGCTCATATAAGGTATTCCATAACTTAAAATTTCCTCGTTATTCTCACAAGGTCGAAATGGATCCTTATCAACAATAAGTGATCTATTGACCATTGGAGTACTCAAAGAATTTGCTTTATCCATATTAAAGCGTTTTAATACCCTTTTGCTATAATTTGATTGATGGACAAATATTCTATCTTTGAGATGCTCTATTTGAAGTCCGAGACAAAACTATATCTTACCAAGGTTTTTCATTTCAAACTCTTCTCTCATATGGGTTCGTGCATCATGAACTTCCTTTTGAGTTCCAATAATATTCAAATCATCAATATATACAACGATAATAACAAATCCTAATGAGGATTTCTTGATAAACACGCAAGGGCATATCGCATTGTTGATATATTCCTTTTCAACAAATATTCGCTTAAACGATTATACCACATGCGTTCGGATTGTTTTAATCCATAAAGTGATCGATGTAATTTGACAGAACAAAAATTCTTTGATTTTTCCATGATCTTAGATCCTTCCAGGATTTTGAATCCATCGGGAATTTTCATATATATATATATCACTATCAAGTGATCCATATAGATATGCAGCCACGACATCCACAAGGTATATTTCTAAATTTTTGGATGCCGTTATACTCATCAAGTATCTAAACGTAATTGCATCCATAACCAGGGAATATGTTTCATCATAATCAATTCCCGGTCTTTGAGAGAAACCTTGTGCCACAAGTCGTGCTTTATATCTTATGATCTCGTTTTCTTCATTTTGTTTTCTCACGAAAACTCATTTGCATCCGACAGGCATTACATCTTCTGGTGTAATGATAACATGTCAGAATACATTTCTTTTATTGAGAGAGAGTAATTCATCTTTCATGGCTTTTTGCCATTTCTTCCAATCGGGTCTCGCCCGACATTCTGATAATGATCTCGGGTCCGGATCATTATATTCATCATCAATTTCTTTAGATATAGAAAATGAAAATCCATCCACATCTTCTATTTCATTTCTAACCCAGATTTTTCCATATTGGGCGTAATTAATGGATGTTTCACAATTTTCTATA
Organism: Pugionium dolabratum; assembly: GCA_018901945.1. Taxonomy (NCBI): domain Eukaryota; kingdom Viridiplantae; phylum Streptophyta; class Magnoliopsida; order Brassicales; family Brassicaceae; genus Pugionium; species Pugionium dolabratum. Next base: position 645,781 of record JAEVFF010000006.1, read on the forward strand.
TCATGTTCTTTCTCAAGAAGACTTTCATCATCAGATTTTTCAAGAACCTTCTCATTTTCTTGGATATCTGCATGATATAATACTTTTGGGAGATCTTTACTGATTCTTCCCAATTTCTTTTTCTTTCGGCGATTTTTATCTTTAGAGTCCATCGGCCTCCCCCTTTTCAATTGAATTGGGTCATTTATTTTATTTCCATCAAATGGTTCATTTGGAACATCAATTCTTGATGGAGCATTTGCAGTGGGTATATACGATTTCGTCACCTTTTTCGTATCTGTGAACACATCTGGTAATTCATTTGCCATATTCTGTAAATGTATAATTTTTTGAACTTCTAGCTTACGTTGATTTGTAAGGGGGTCAAGGTGTATCAAATTTCGTGTACACCATGTAACATCTTTTGATATTTCTTTAATTCCTCCCCCTAACGCTGGAAATTCATCTTCATTAAAATGGTAATCGGCAAAATATGCCGTAAACATATCACCAGTTCGAGGTTCAAGATATCGAATTATACTTGGTGATGTATACCCAATATATATTCACATTCTCCTTTGTGGTCCCATTTTTGTTCTTTGTGGTGGGGCTATTGGGATATAAACCACGCACCCAAAAACTCGAAGATGGGAAACATTTGGCTGTTGACCAGATGTCAACTCCAATGGAGAATATTTATTATACGCATTTGGTCTAATCTGGACCAATGCAGCTGCATGCAGTATAGCATGACCCCATACAGAAATTGGGAGATTTGTTCTCAATATTAACGGTTTTGCAATCAATTGCAACCGTTTAATCAAACTTTCGGCCATCCCATTTTGTGTATGCACATGGGGCACTGGATGTTCAACATCAATCCCCATTGACATACAATAATTATCAAAAGCTTCGGAAATGAATTCACCAGCGTTATCAAGCCTGACTTTCTTTATGACATAATCAGGAAATTGTGCTTTCAATCTGATTATTTGGGTAATGAATTTTGCGAAAGCCGTATTTCTTGTTGTCAAAAGACAAACATATGACCATCTACTTGATGCGTCAATCAATATCATAAAGTATCGAAATGGTCCGCACGGTGGATGAATAGATCCACATATATCACCATGTATTCTCTCTAAGAATACTCGAGATTTATTCCCAATTTTAGTTATTGATGGCCGTGTTATGAATTTTCCTTGAGAACATTCTTTACATGAAAACTCTCCCGATTGAAAAATCTTCTCATTTTTCAATGGGTGACCATTATAATTTTGCATAATTCTCCTCATCATAATTGATCCAGGATGACCTAATCTTTCATGCCAGATTTTAAAAGTACTAGTAAACTTCTGGTTTACTATAGCATATGATTCAACTATGCTTATCTTTGTATAATATAATCCACAGGATAACATTGGCAAATTTTCCAATATATGTTTCCTCTCAGATATAATGCAAAGATATTTAACATTATTTTTACTCATAGTCTCTATATGATATCCATTTTTACGGATATATTTGAAATTTAACAAGTTTCTATGAGACTTAGGAGAATATAATGCATTATTTATTTCAAATTTTGTGCCTTTTGGCATAAAAAATAGGCTTCTCCAGAGCCTAATATTATCTTTGCATTTCCTCATATAGTACTCACGCTTCCAGCGGAATCACTTAAATCAAGACAGGAGAAATATCGTCTATCTTTAAGTATAGTGTTCGTTGTAGCACTATCTGCTAGACAGATATCTCCTTCATCAATTCTAATTTGTGACATTTTCTGTGTCATAATTTATAGAGATGCATTAATAGTTTAAAGCAAAACATATTTCATAAACTACTAAAATCATAGTTAAGTTTTGTTACACAAACATATTATACATGTCTTATTGGCAGCTTTTCATTTTTTATCAATCATAATCGCTTTAATCCTCGTTGATACTTTCAGGATCAACAAGAAAATATGCGATATCCAGATGAGTATCATCATTTAGACCACTAAAGGAAGGTCCAACTTCATCATCGGCGAAGTTGGTTTCAACATTATTACTCTTGGGCTTTATTGACTCTTGATACAGATCGACGAAATATTTGGGCGTACGATATGTACGTTTCCAATGCCCTTTCATATCGTATCTGTAACAAGCATTCTCGATCGGTTTTCTTATTGTCCGACCACCCTCATTTATTTGGAAATTCTTATTTTTTCTAATGTTAAAACCCCTTCCTTGTCCACGTCCACAACCTCGACCACGACCTCTACTACGGCTTCTTCCGCATATACGTCCTCGTCCTTGATAATTATTATTATTACTGGATGCTACCACATTCACTTCTGGGAATGGAGCCGATCCAACTAGACGAGATTGATGATTTAACATCACGAGGTCGTTATTTTGCTCTGCTATAAGGAGTACTTACATCAACTCCGAGTAGCGAATATATCCTTTAGTCTGATATTGCTCTTGTAAGACTACATTTCCAGAATGGAATGTGGAGAGCGTTTTTTCAATCATATCATAATCGCTCATTTTATCACCACATAACATCATTTTGGAAGTAATTCCAAACAACGCGGAATTATATTCACCAACACTTTTATAATCCATAAATCGGAGGTGTAGCCAATCATATCGAACCTTAGGTAAGATCACAAGTTTCTGATGATCAAACCTATCTCTTAATGATTGTCAAAGATCCGCTGGATCTTCTTTTATGATATATTCATTTTTAACGTATCGTAGAGATGGTGGCGTAAAAACACCATGGCCTTAGCCTTATTCTCATCTGACATCGTTTCCGATGGATCGATGACTTTAAGAAGGCCATTCGATCTCAGATGCATCTTTGCATCTGATGTCCAAGTCATATAATTTTTTCCAGATACATCGAGGGCAATGATATCAAGCTTTGTCAAGTTTGACATGATATCTATATAATAATTAAATCAATTGTTATAACATTTTAAGCATCATCTTAAAAATTGTTAATGATAATAAAAGCATGTGCATATAATAAAGTAAATAAATAAATAATTATTTTAGGAGGTAAGACCGTCCATGTGATTGAAGAGGCAACGCCTACCATATTATTTCGAGGAGGCAGTGCCTACCACTCGATTAAGGAGGAGACATAATCTACCACTCCATAAATAATTAAATTGACATAATAAAATAAAGTAAATAATCTCATGGGAGGAGGTATAACCTACCACTCCATAAATAATATCGCGGGAGGAGATATAACCTACCACTCCATAATATCACAGGAGGAGGTATAACCTATCACTCCATAAATAATATCGTGGGAGGACGTATAACATACCACTCCATAAATAATTAAATTGACATAATAAAATAAAGTAAATAATATCACGGGAGGAGGTATAACCTACCACTTCATAAATAATATCGCGGGAGGAGGTATAATCTACCACTCCATAATATCGTAGGAGGAGGTATAATCTACCACTCCATAAATAATACCGTGGGAGGAGGTATAACCTACCACTCCATAAATAATTAAATTGACATAATAAAATAAAGTAAATAATATCACGGGAGGAGGTATAACCTACCACTCTATAAATAATATCGCGGGAGGACGTATAACCTACTACTCCATAAATAATAACGCAGAGGGAGGTATAACCTACCACTCCTTAAATAATTAAATTAATATAAAATAAATAAACTTTTAACTGGGCGGTATAACAATACAATATTAAACTGGTATTTAGAGAGATGATCGTGATGATAACGTGTTATGAAAAATATCTAGAGAGATAAAATTAAACTGGTAACTTTACTCAAAAGAAAAGAGGAGAGAGAGAAAAGAAAAAATCTCTTATTCTTGATGTTTACAAATGATACATAGTCTCCTATTTATAAGAGAAGTCAGTCGGCAAAGATAATCAACGAAGAAATCAGCAGAGAAGTCACAGACGTCTTTGCTGACTTTTTCAACATAAACTACAAAATATAGTTTTCTTTGTTTGGTCGATATATGCAATTATAGTTGTGGGCAATATTACGACTACGATCAATATTGTAGTTGTGGTAATAATCCGGTTGCAATTACGACATATATTATTTATTTGTTTATCACCAATGATTGCAGTTGATCATAGATTTTTAACTACACCGTTTTTCTAATTAACTGTCGAAAAATTTGCAATACAAAACAAACGATACCGCTTTTCTAATTAACTGTCGAAAAATTTGCGATACAAAACAAACGATACAAACGGACATAACCTAGGAAAAGGAGAAATAGCAGCGCAGGACGAAAGAAAACAAAAGCCTCTTAGGTTTGGGTTCGGTAGTAAATTTTTATTAACTGGGCTAATCTTTGGAGTAAAATATACACGCTTTTACTAATATTTTTTAATTTAATTTAATTGTTGGACTGTTAAGCAAAGATTGTTGGAGTAAAACGCATGTGGGTTAGAAAAAACAAATCTAAAAATTGTTGGACTGTTAAGCAAAGAAACGAACAAATCTACTTACTAAGGGTAAGTTAAGAAAAGAATGCTGATTTATTTATTTTATATCAAACATCTTTGGAAATATTAGAACTTTATAGACATCTTCAACGTCTGCAACTAAGCAATTGTTTTGGCAAAATGCAATAAACAGTATCAAGAAAAAAGACCAGTGCAACCTTAAGTGTGCAACCGCATATAGCAGCCACTGGATATAACAGAGAAACCTTCAAAAAGCATAAAATAAAAAGGAATTGAATAAAGAATAATTATACTTATTCCTTTTTCCCAATTCCATTAGACATGTTGTAGATTCCTGTTCCCTGTATCAGCCACACAAATCTCCCATAGTTAGATGATAAAAAGGGTTAAGAAAGAAGTTAAGACAATATCAATAACATGTGGTATTTCACTACAAGCCATCACCAAACGGAAGGATCAATACGAAGACAAAACAGAGGGCAATGCATACATAGTTACGAGGAAATTGAGGAGATAAACTTACAATCATGTAGAGAGAACTTGCAGCCAATGCAAGAGGAATTGCAACGGAGGTGATCTTGTCCATTGGTCCTTTCAGGTAAGTGTGCCTATGGATGCTCTGGAACAATCTCTGCTTCTCAAGAAGCTTCTCTCGTGGCCTAAATGGAGTTTCAGTCAACATGATCTGCTGAGTAAAACAACCACGCAAAAAACATTATTGCTCAGCTCAATCAATGACAAATATATGAGACCAAACGCATTTATCAACAAATAACATACTGATTAAACAATCCAAAATGTTTTATGCCACTCATCAAAAGTCTAGTAATAACGAGCAAACACCTAAATTAAGCCTGTGACATCATTTTGATCCAAAATGATTTATGCCCTTCACCAAACGGACAAGCTAATAACGACTACATACATCGAAATTGACAACAAGTGAAAATCCTCAAACTTAGGGCTGGTTCTGGGTTCGTATGCAAACTGTCACAAGTATTTCTACATCGCAGCGATCAACTCAACACAATTAAAAGATTTCCACTTAATTCCAAATTAATTTAGGTGAAAGATTGGTAATAGAACGAGAACAGATTCCGGTTTGTCATTCCCTGCGACACAAACGTTAATAAATGACCAAACATGTTCCAAACAAACTAGCATTAGTAAAAGAAATTTTTTATAAACATGCAAGACTCATCAATACCAAAATAGCACTAAAAAGAAGATCCATACATATAACTTGATGAGTTTATAAGAAGCATAGAAACAAATTGCAAAACATATACCGCGACACCAAATGTAAAAGAAAAAAGAGGCAGGCACCAGAGGAGAGAAAAGAAAATAAAAGTGTGGATAGATTTAATCATTTGGAGCATTTTCTCATACAATTGATGACTTTAAAAATCTGAAGCTGAGAAAATCATCTAAAATTGCAAAATCAATAACATAGAGCCTAAAAAACAAACGCAAAAAAGCACTGCTATTGGCTAATCTCGCTTGGAGATTCAAACAAAGAAGAAGAAATTTACCTAATAGAAGAAAATTTGACAGGATTGAGAAGAGTGAAATCAAACGCGAGTAGCTTAAGGAAACGGAAGGATTGAAGGAAGAAGCAGAATAAGAAACGATGTTTCAGAAAGTTTCAGAGAAGAAGTTGCCGCAACAGAAGAAATCGAAAGTTTCAGAAAAAATTAGGGTTGCGTTAACTTATATAGGGCAGCCGATTTTCGGTTTTTGAAAACTGGTCGGTTTGGAATTACAGATATCACTAAAATCAAATATCTTTCTCCAAATCACTTGTGCGAGCAATTAGATTAAGAAAAAACATAGATGAGAACCCAATATAGCAGAACCAATCTGTGGAATATGCAGAAACGAGAGTATTGAGAAAGGAAATCTTTGAATAACCAGTTAAGAACGATGAGGAGTCTTTTGAGCTTCGAATTCAAGAAGCGACACAGATATGGTGAAGCAGGTTTAAAGACAAAGGGCTTTTCGAGATCCTGAATGTTGACAAAGGAAACACTACACCTGAATGTTGATTTCTTAAAAGAAATAACATAAGATGAATCTGAAGAAGGCGACAAGAAGAAGAAGAAGAAATAACAAATGGCGTCAACAAAAAATCTAACAATAAAGGGCTGCGATTCTAGTTAAATCGTTGAAGCTAACCTAAATCAATAAATCTATTCCAGTTAAGAAAGTGAAAAGACATACCTGAATGTTGATTTTTCAGAAGAACTAATAGAAGAAGAGGAAACCTAAAAAAGGCGACAGAGAAGAAGATTTAACTAGAATCGAAAATTTTCAGAAAGTTTAGGGTTGCATTTTTGGTTTTTATGTTATAAAGGGCTGTATTTTCGGTATAAAAAAACCGATCGGTATAAAAAAACCGATCGGTATAAAAAAACCGATCGGTATAAGCTAATTGTAGTTTGAAAGAAAAGAGAGGTAAAACATGGATAGGATTTAAACCGGAAGTTTGTATCTGATGAGTTAACTATGAATTTATGAATAAGTTTTATAGTTTGTATCTGATGAGTTAACTATGAATTTATGAATAAGTTTTATAGTAGCTGTTCATGAACAGCATTTAAGCCTTTTGAGAACAGTTCCCCTCAAGTCATCTATCTCCAAGACTCTGTAGGCTTTTTAGTTCAATGTTTGTACTTAGTGGATGGAGGCCTTAAATCAAGAATCTTTGATGCAGAGAATTGGGAAAAGCCAGTCATGTTGGATGCTCCTGTCTCTGGGAGGTGTTCTTGTACACTTACTTTTATAGTAAGTTTTCGACTCTCTTATCATCCGACTTGCATTCATAGATGCTATATATCACATAACTTCGCACAATGGCACTGAAAAAAGAGCACATTTTGTAGGTTGGAGGTACAGAAGATGCTTACTTAGCCGCTAAACCAATACTTGAGTCAATGGGTAAAACTTCCAAGTTCCATCTGCTGTGGTGGTTCAGGAAATGGATCTGTAAGCTCACTGATAGATCTTGTTTACAAAATAGTATCCCAGATCCGTATTGTTCGTATATTTGTCTCAACAATTCGTAACTGAGAAGCTCTTCTGCATTCATTACAGAACATGGTTTTTTTCTTCTTGTTTTCAAACTTAGGCGGCAAAGGTTTGTAACAATTTGGCAATGGCTGTGAGTATGCTCGGTACTTCAGAAGCTTTAGCTCTTGGACCCTTGGTCAGTTACTTGGAATATCTGCCATTACGTTAACAGAAGTGTTAAACACTTCTTCAAATGTTTAGTTTCCGATGTTGGAATATCTAGCGGCCGATGTTGGAGTAGGCAAGTAAATGAATGGCTTCTTCAAATGTTTCGTTTCCTTCTAGTATAAGTACAAACCACAAACTCCTAACTTCATTATATGCTTAAAACCACAATGACAAATATAATCCAGTTCCAGGAGTAATGAAAGGTGTGCCCTCTTCAAGAGATTACAATGGCGGTGTCGCCTCCAAACTTATGGTCAGTCTCTTAACAAGTTTTTGTATTGTTGATCCTAAAATCTCATCGCTAAAGCACATTGCTTAGTCTTTTATGTATATTGGGGATTCACAATGCAGGCTAAAGACCTAAACCTAGCAGCAGCTTCGGCTGAAGAGGTTGGACACAGAAGCCTATTGATATCCAAAGCACAAGAAATGTGAGTACTTTCTTGTAGAAGTTTTCTCCTTGAAAGATGAGTTGTTGTGAACAAAGTGGGCTCGTGAATGAAGTCTAGTGGAAACAACTTAAACTCGCTTTAATGAAGATTATGCACACAGATCTTCAAGTTGGCTGATTTTTGCAGTTACAAGAAGTTGTGCGAGGATGGGCATGAAACAGAGGACTTTTCATGTGTTTTCTCAGAAATTTCTATAATGGCAAAGATGAGGTCTGAGACAATCTTTGCGATGATCTATATGTTTGAATAATGAATAAATCCATTACTTTTTATCATGTTAAGTAAATTTGGAATAAATTTGATAAACATTTTAATAAAATAATTTTATTATAATATGTTATTAACATAAATGTCATGTTAACTTCTTACCACTACAATGAATTTCAAATAAATATAAAATTAGATTTAAATTTTACAATATATATCAATGTTATTAATTTAATTAAAAAATTAATATATTTTATTAAACTAACCAAAAAATACTATTAATTTTATAAAAATAATTATTTTTCTTAATTTATATATATATAAAGTAATAAAAATATTATAATTATATAAAAAGTTAAAATTATATAAATATTTAATTTATATTTAGTAATAAATAATATTATATAATTTGTAAATATTTTTTCCCACACATAATATAGGTATAAATATAATTAAATTTTAATGAATAAATTTCATAGTCAATGTGTTGTGATGTATTTCTTAGAAGTGAATGTGATTTTATATTGAAAAAGAAAAAACCATTCTGGCAACATTAATCGAAGAAGTGATATAAAAGTGACGATAAATATAAAAATAAATATAGATATGGTTAAAGTGAAAATGGAGACCTAAATTCATATGTGCATTACTAAAGTTTCTTACATGTGTAATATTTCCAATTCTTAAAGTTGGAACAAAAAACCATGCAATAATATCTTACATAATATTGCATGGAAAGAAATTTGCAAAAATATAAGTGTAATGAAAATAAAAAAATCAAAAGCAAAAATGTATATAATTACAAAAACCTAAGATAGAAAGACACATGGTATTGTAGAGGACATAGACGTGAACATAAGAGTATATCATAAAATATCAGTTTTGAAAGTTTTTATTCTAATCTAATATTATAAAATTAAAATTTTCAAAATACCATAAATAATTATATAAAAATATTCATATATTGTAAATAAATTATAAATAAATTTAAAATATTATATTTGGATTCATTTTTTCTAATTTATGATTTTACTATTAAAATAAAGGTTTATTTTAATATATTTTACTATTTAATTTGTGCTATTACTGTAAATTTAAACTAATGATGCTACTTTTGTAAAAAAAATTTAAAATTTTGTTATTTTTATCAATTGCCCATTAACGATACTAGAGCAAAAACTAAAAAGATATTAAGTGATCAATATATATTAGAGTAATATCTTAAAATATCACCATTTTAATTTTATCTTCCAAATTTAATACACTACAAATAAAATTCTAAAAATAACACAAATTATTATGTGAAAATAATTATATAAATTAAATAAACTATATAGAAAATTAAAACATAATGTTTAGTTCACTTTTTCTAATTTAAGATTTAATTTTTTTCATTAGAAAAAACTTTTTAATTATTTTATCATTAAATTTGTATTATTTTTAGAAATTTAAATGATTAGTATTATATTTGGAACCAAAATTTGAAATAATGTTATTTTATTAAGTTGTCCTATATATTATCTATAAAAAATAAAAAATAAAACAAATTGAAGAAATAAACATATATATATATATATATATTAAAATAAAATTTTATTAGTAACACTAAAATTATAAAATACAGCCCACGATATTTTAAATTAGATTTTAACAGGTGAACCAAAAATCTTATTTATTTCAGAACTCAAATCCTATTATATTTTTAAACTAGATTAATAAATTTTTAATAATTTTTATGGGCTATAAAATACCACTTTTTAAAAAAAAATTTCAAAATATTATCATTAACTTAAATTTATAATAATATCACAAATTTTAGATTAAAATACATTAAAAATTTATTTTAATACAAAAAATTAAACCTTAGTTTAAAAAAACTCAAATATAATATTGAATAATACCATTAAATAGCACATTTTTAAGTTTTTATTCTAAATTTAGCATTATAAACTTAAAATTCTAAAAATAACACAAATTATTTTCTAAAAATACAGAATTACAATAAATAAATTACAAATATAGTTAAAATATTATATTTTAGTTTTTTCCAATTTAAGCTTAAATTTTTCTTTATTTAAAAAAGTTGTAAGGTATTTTAATATTAAATTTATGCTATTTTTAAAAATTTAAATTAATACTGTTATATTTGAAACAAAAACTTAAAAGAATATTATTTTTTTTAACTGTCCTATATTATTTTAGTGTTATGTATAATTTTTTATAAAGTAAATAAGTGTTTTTATATAATTATTTATGATATTTTTGGAGTTTTAACTTTAAACTGGTAAATTTGGAACAAAAAGTTTAAAAGACAAATGTCTAAAATAGCACCTTTCTAAATTTTTGTTCCAAAAATAGCATCATTAGTTTAAATTTCCAATAATAGCACAAATTTAATATTAAAATACATTAAAACTATATTTTAATAGAAAAAAATTAAACCCTAAATTAGAAATAATGAATCTAAATACAATATTTTAAGTTTATGTATAATTTATTTAGAATAAATAAGTATTTTCACATAAGTATTTGTGCTATTTTTGGGAATTTAATTTTATGATGGTAGATTTGGAAGAAAAACTTTAAAAAGTGCTATTTTAGGGTATTACTCAAGTTTGTTTAAATGATCTTATTTTATGATATTACTCATCTTTTAATTTAATATTTATATCAGAAATAAAAATATATAATTAGTTAAATAATATAAAATAAATCTAATTTTATTAAAATAAAAATAAAAATAGAATAATTAAATATGTTTAATCATATGACACATTTTACTTCTAACCAAATAACATAATATATATATATTAGATTTCTTTATCAATAGTTTTGAATCGCCAATATTAATCGCCAATATTAGTAAAAGTGTAAGAAAAAATTTTAAATTCAGAACAAAATTAGTCACATCAATAATCGTTAATATATTATTTAATAAATTTTTTAACAAAATAACTTTACCATTACGTGTTAATAACAAAAATGTCATGCTAACGTATCAACACCACAACGACTTTCAACTTAAATATATAAAAAAGTTTAATTTACTACAATAATTACAATATATGTCACTGATATTAATTTGGTTAAAAAATCAATATATTTTATTAGGGCATTTGCAAAATTGATTTAAAATTTGTCTTTAATTTTTTAACCACTTAAACTTTTTTTGCAAATTTGTTTAACTACTTAAACTTTATTTGCAAAACTAACTTTTTATCTCTTTTTTATCTTTCAACAATAACTATATTTATAAATTTACCATTAACTTAAAAAAAACAACACAAATACCATTATAAAAAAAATTCAAAAATATTCGAAAATATCATCTTCTTCATTGCACACAACCACCATTGTCTTGTGGTTGTTGGGAGCTCTTAATTCCATCGACACACCCACCATAATACCTATATTTTTTCATCAAATCTTATTCATCTCAACTTTTTTCATTTTTTCTCACATTTTCTTCCAATTTCTCTCTTCACACTATATTCAAAAGCTTCCAACTTTACAAAAATTCATCATTATCCATTAAAACAAGCTTCTAGGAGTCTATATCGGTCATCATTTAAGTCAGCTAAAAAATCAAGATCGAAGGTTAGTTTTCGTGTTTTGGCTTCGGTTATATTTTTCAGTTCATACAGTTACGAGAAGTCTACTTTGTAATATATTTATAAAGTAGACTTCTCTAACAGACTTCTCGAAGTCTTCTTTGTAAATATATTACAAAGCAAACTTCGAGAACTCTGGTTTAATCAGAATAAATCTCTCTTTAACCGGAATAAACTGTTTTTCTCATTGAAACAGACTTCTCCGAGAAGTCTTTGAGGTTTATTTCTATCAAATCAGACTTCTCGGAGAAGTGTGCTTTGATAGGAATAAACGTCGTATACTTCGAGAAGTTTGATTTGATCAGAATAATCCTCGAAGATTTCTCGGAGAAGTCTACTTCAGCCAGAATAAACTGTTTTTCTCACCAATGCAGACTTCTCCGAGAAGTCTTCGACATTTATTCCGATCAAAGCAGATTTCTCCGAGAAGTTTGCTTTGATAGGAATAAACGTCGTAGACTTCGATAAATCTGATTTGATCGGAATAATCCTCGAAGATTTCTCGGAGAAGTCTACTTCAGCCAAAATAAACTGTTTTTCTCACCAATACAAACTTTTCCGAGAAGTCTTCTTAGGTAACAAAAACAGTTTATTCCGGCTAAAACAAATTTCTTTGAGAAATTTGAGAAGTCTGCTTCAGTGAAAATATTTAGTATGGTACAATGATATAATGATAATGGTCCAAATCTATGTTGTTTGTGGAGAGTAGATTATGACAGAGATTTATAATTTTTTTGTGGATAATATAAGAGCAGATAAAATTTTTGTAATTGATGATGATGATTTCGTTGTTGATGAAGATGAGAATAAAGTTTACTCGAATGGTGAGAATTACATTCTTTACAGTAAGTGAAAGATGAATAAATTCAGTTTTAGTGTTGACTATCTCAGAAAATTAAGTTTCGAGCAAAGACAAACTACAAAGTCTGCCGAAAAGTCTGCAAAAAAGTCTGCCGAGAGTTTGCAAAGAAGTTTGCAAAGAAATTTGTGAGATTTATACAACAAAGTTTACCGATATAAGTATGTATTTTCTGAAACATGGAATCAATCATTTCAATTAATTAAAAGGCACAATGTCATCGATAGTGTGTTACAAAAATATCCAACACCATCATGCACCGTAATTATAACATATACATTGATTACAACAACATCCAACACAACCTGTTAACTTATTATTTTGATGGAATTGTTAAAACATATCTTTAGATTTTGCAAATCGATTTATTATTCTTCATTCAGTTATTGCTCTTTCTTATTATTAAGAAGGATGTCCTTAACTATGTATAAAAGTGCTTATGAAAATTTATAGTAATATTTGTGTTTTTAATGGTTGTCATTTTGTAATTTTATAAGTATGATTTGACTTAAGTTGATTGAAAGGTGATTGACATACAACTAATAGTTTATTATAATTATGAAAAAGTTGAATGAAAACTTAATGACAAGTTGGAGTGATGAGAGCTAGTGATATATACAATAAAGTTTACAAAAACTCATTTAAAATATGACCAAAAATACAAATGAATTCTGCAATTAGTAATGAAGTTTACAAGTGAACTCTACACTTATAATGAAAACGTGTTATGAAGTCTGCAACTGAATTCTGCAATTTGTAATGAATTATGCAACACGAAAATTTATTGATTCAAAAACCAACGTTAAATTCAAAACGTAAGAAAAAAACTCAGAAACAACCAAAAAAAACTGTAACACCACCATAAATCTCAACAAATCTATTGAAAATCTTTAAAAACCATTTAAAATTTAAAAAACATTAAAAATCACTTTAAAAATCTATTAAAACAACAAAATTAGTTTTTTAAATCTTTTTCTAGATTTACAATAATAGAAAATGAGAAAAAGATAAGAATATAAAAAAATTTAAGAAAATAACAAAAAACAACAAAATCTCTAAAACCACAAAAAACGTAACAGCTAGTAAAAATAACAAATTTACGTTTTCAAACTGTTATGAAGTATGCAACTGAAATCTGCAATCTGTAATGAAATCTGTAACACAAAAATTCATTAATTCAAAAACCAACGTCAAATTCAAAATGTAAGAAAAAAAAACTCAAAAACAACAATAAAAAACTATAAAACCAACATAAATATCAAACATCTTTTGAAAATGTTAAAAAAACCATTTAAAATTTTAAAAACCATTAAAAGCACTTTAAAAATCTACTAAAACAACAAAACTTGTTTTTTTCTTTCTAGATCTCCAACAATAGAAAATGAGAAATAAGATAAGAATATAAAAAAAATAAGAAAACAACAAAAAACAATAAAATCTCTAAAATTACGAAAAATGTAATAACTAGTAAAAATAACAAACTTACATCTTTAGACCTCGTGACTTTCTTTTCCATATCTACAACAATTAAAGATGAGAAATAAGATAAAAACTAGATTTATACCCACGCCATGCGTGGATATAATATTCATAAATTATATTTTATTAGTAAATATAAATTAAATATTTATATAATTTTAATTTTTATTTAAAAGTACTTTTAACATTAATTTTGGTATATATAAATTAAGAAAAAAAAATTTTGTTTTATGAATTTAATAATATTTTTGGTAAGTTAAATATATTTATACTCTAACCAAATTAATAACAATGACATATATTTTAATTATTCGAATAAGTTAACTCTTTTATATATTTATTTGAAATTTACTGTAATGATGAAATGTAAACATGATATTTCTGTTAATAACACGTGAGAGTAATATTATTTTTTAATTTTTTCTCAAATAATATATTAGGGATTATGTAATAACTTAAATCTATTATATTTATTTGAAATTATTTATAAATTAACGTATTAAAAATTTAAAAAAATAAAAATTATTGTTTTTACAAATGTAATACTATTTTTTGGTTAGTTGAATAAAATATATTGATTCTCTAACCAAATTAATATCAATAGCATGTATTGTAATTATTCTAGTAACTTAAATCCTTTTATATATTTAAGTTGAAACTTGTTGTGGTGTTGACACGTCAGCATGACATTTTTGTTATTAACACGTCATGGTAAAGTTATTTTGTTAAAAAGTTTCTCAAATAATATATTAGGGATATAGGAAAAAATTAAGAAAACAACAAAAATAACAAAAATCACCAAAACTACGAAAAATTTAAAAACTAATAAAAGCAACAAGGTTACGTTTTTAGATCTATTCACTTCCTTTTCCAGATCTACAACATTATAAGACGAGAAAAAATGTTATAAAAATAACAAAAGATCTAAACAAACCCAAATCCATATAAACAAAAAAAACTTACATTTTTCATATCTCATGATTTTTTTCCAAATCTACAAAATAACAAGATGACAAAGAATATGAAAAGGGAAGAAGAAAAGAAAACAAGGGAGGTAAAAAGAGAAGAAGAGAAGATTTACCTTCTAGTCATTTTTGGAAGATAGAGGCTCCCACATTTTTTTTTTGCAAATGAAATTATGATTAAATTTTAGTGTTACATTTTTTGTATATGGAGAGTTAAATTTGGTTAGGTTAAAAACTGTCAATTTTTGGTTTGCACAGACTTCTTGAAGTATTCGAAGTTTATTCTGGCTGAAGTATAGTTCTCGGAAAAGTCTGATTTAATATGAATAAATCTCGAAGACTTCTCGAAAAGTCTACTTTGGTAAAAAAACAGTTTATTCTAGTTAAAGCAGACTTCTCGAGAAGTATGTTTTGGTGAGAAAAAACAGTTTATTCCGGCTGAATCAGATTTCTTGAGAAATCTGTTTTGGTGAGAAAAACAGTTTATTTCGGCTGAATCACACTTCTCGAAAAATCTGCTTTGTATTTTTACATAACCCTAAACTCTAAATTGAAGAAAACCGATTTAGTTACATTTAATTTCCGGTTTGGGCAAACTTCTCGAGAAGTCTGCTGTGTTAAATGTACGACAACATCTCGAGAAGTCCGCGCAACCCTAAATCCTAAATAATAAGATTTACTAAATGTGCGAAAATTTTGTTAAAAATTAGATGAATATGTTGAAAATAGTTAATTAAATGCAAAACTCAAATAATTTTCATTTAAAAATTTGTAAATCTAAATTTTCAAGTTTATCACATGATATTTCAAATTATACCATGAATTGTCTATACAAACTATTAACCCACAACACATAACAACAAAAACTAGTAAATATTTGATACCATTACATTGAATCCAATCTCCTTATTTTTGAATTCATTATAACTTTTACGTGTTTTTGATATGTATATAAATTGTGTTAATAACAATTTTAATTTTTTTAAAATATTTCACGATTTTTATTTGATTTATATAATTTATTTACAAAGCAAACTTCGAGAATTCTACTTTGTGGAGAAAAACAGTTTATTCCGGTTGAACCAAACTTTTCTGAAAAGTCTGATTTGATGAAAAAAACAGTTTATTCCGGCTAAAACATACTTCTCGAATTCTGCTTTGATAACAAAAAATCACGCATGCACTGAAACGTAATTAACATTTTGACATTATTTTTTAAACAAAAGAAGTGTTTAGTAATTTTTCCACCCTCATAACTTAGTTTTGCAAAAATATTTTCATGTGAGTTATACTTCCATTTGCACTCAAGTTTTAAGTTATTTTTAGCAATTCTCCCTATTTTATTCAACTAACCAAAAAATACTATTACATTTACAAAAAAAATAATTTTTATTTCTTTAAATTTTTTTATACGTCAATTAAAAAATAATTTCAAATAAATATAAATAGATTTAAATTACTATCGTAATTATAATTATTATACTGCTATTAATTTAGTTATAAAATCAGATTTATTACATCAACCAAAAATCACTACTAAATCCAAAAAATCATATTTTCTTATAATCATATATAAATAATTATAAATTCAAAATTATATCTCATTAATCGCATATAAATTTTCTACAATTTAAAAAAAAATCTAAATATATTATTTATATGATTATTAAATTTAAAAATTATGACAATTAATTATATCAGATTTTGTATAACAATAAAAAAGAAATTCATATTTTTGATATTATTCGCAAATATTAAAATTTATTTAATTAGAAGTATCTCTGGTGTGGGAAATTTAAATATGTTTATAAACATTAATAACCATTTACGCACTAATGATTAGATATATTAATATGTTTGCATACATTAAAATCCATTTACATATAAAATATTAATTAGTTATAATTGTTACGCACTAATCTCAATATTTCTCATGAATTAGAAAATTGTCATAATCTAATATTTATAATTATTATAAATTTATTAGGTCTAAAAAATATAGTAACAATAGTTTTAAATACCTAGATATTAGTCATAAAATAATATATTAGATTCTAAATATAGATATTATTAGACCCGAGTAATAACCATTTACAGAAAAAATATTAATTAATTATAATTGTCATTTACGCACTAATCTCAATCTTTCTCTAATATTTATAATTATCATAAATCTATTAGTTCTAAAAAATATAGTAATAGTAGTTTAAAGGGAAATTGACTAATTTAGCACTAAATAATGTTTTAGTGACTAAATTAGCATCCCAAACCAAAACTCACACAAATAGCATTTTTTAAAATGAAAAATACTAAAATAACCTTATTCATCTTTTTAACCTCATATTCTGCAAAATTTTTAAATCAGCTCACAAAGGGGGGAATCGAACCTTGGGCTATTAAGTAATAGAAGGAGTGTGTAACCAATATGCTACTGTAACTAATTAATATATGAATATATTTTTTGTATATATCTGTATTTAGTTTAAATTAGACTTTTTTTACATCATAAATTTATCTTCCTGTTTAAATTTTCCAATGTTATCTTAAAAAAACTTTCTAAATTTTGGTGATTGCAAAATTATTCTCTTCCAATTTCACGATGTTGATTTGAAAATTCTCATGGAGCAATATTGAGCGCGTTAATGAGTTTTTGAGAGAGAAGCAAAACTATCTTTTTCCTTTTTTAATGACGAAAACCGATGCCAATTGTTCTCTTTTTGTGCTCAAATTGATTGAATATCATTCAATGGATATTAAAAATATGTCAAAGCTACATGATGCCGCAAAAGAAAACATAAGAACGAAGCTGGTATTTGACATCTTTCATGAGTTTGGTGATAAATTTTAGTTTGGACATTTTTATTTTGATGTTTTCGTTTATGACTTGTATTTGTGATTATTGATAAATATTTTTGCTGATGTGATAAACACTATTGATGAAAACAGGTGAAACAATCTGATGAATATGCACTATTATTTATTTAATTTCACATTTTAGGAAGGAATTCTTAAAACGTAAGAGATACTTCCTAAATTTGCATAGAGTCTTCCTAAATTTTGCATAAAATGTGACTAATAACCGAAATTAAGTAAAGATTTCTTAATATTAAGGAACTGTTTCCTAAATAAAATAATTAAATAAAATAAAAAATTAAAAGTTGCAATTATGCAAATCAAACCTTAGACAATTGGGTAAGAGAAAGAGTGTGTAACCCAATATGCTGATGTAACTAAACAACATATAACATTTTATTTAATATATATACACTACTTTAAGTAAAATAGCAAAAGATTTATTAATAGCTTTGCAGGGGGATTGAACCTTAGATCCATGTTGGGAAGGAAGTAGTGTGTAACCACTGTGATACTATAACTAATCAGCATATTACATTTTATGTAATATATATACACTCATACGAACATTGACTTAAATTAAGGATATTTTAGTCTTTTTTATTTTTTGAAATGCTATTTATGTGAGTTTTTGAATTGAGTGCTATTATTGGCACTAAAACTTCATTTAGTGCTAATCTAGGGTATTTCTCTAGTTTAAATACCTAGATCTTAGGTATAAAATAATATATTAAATTCTAAATATAGATATTATTAGATCCGAGTAATAAATGCTAAATATATTTATTAGTGATATGATAAATATATTATCACCTACAATTAAATTTTGAAATTTAGGGTTTACCAATAATTGTGACATTATATAAATCATATCTTCATCCACAATTACTCTTATTTTTCTTTCAAACCAGTAGTATATACAAACTTTCTGATTTTTATTTTTCATGACTTTTTTTAGCTTATTGTATGATTTAAAACCATTTAAAAATATGTGGAAAATAAAAATCAGAATTATAAGATTATGCAAACAATACTTAACTAGTGATAGATTGACTATTGAAATTACGTAATTATGTAATTTATTCTGTAATTATGTAATTTAATTAAAATATTTAAATACATAATTACATAATAAATTAAATTACAGAATATTTTTTATTAATTTTTATTAAGGTTTTTAAAAATAACGAAATATAAAAAATAATAAATTGTTTGTAGAAAATTTGGATTAAATATTTTGAAATGTAAAAATGTATACGAAATAATCAAAATAATAAATTACAAAATTATATTTTATATCAACAATATTTTAATATTGTAGAACGAAATAATTTTGTTAAAAAAACTATAAAATTAATACGTTACGAAATTATTTTTTTCTTTACAAACAATAAAAATAATATGTGAAAATAATAAGAGTCACACTTACAGTTGAATGAATAATAACCATTTCAATAGTAAATCCATCACCAGTTGAGTATTGCTTTCATAATCTTATAATTCTGATTGTTGTTTTCCATATATTCTTAAATGGTTTTAAATCACACACTAAGCTGAAAAAATTCATGGAAAATAAAAATCAGAAAGTTTGGAGATAGTACTGGTTTGAAAGAAGAATGAGAGTAATTGTGGACGAAAGTATGATTTATATAGTGCCACAATTATTAGTAAACCTTAAATTTCAAAATTTAACCGTAGGTGATAATATATTTATCATATCACTAATAAATATATTTAACATTTATTACTCGGATCTAATAATATCTATATTTAGAATCTAATATATTATTTTATACCTAAGATCTAGGTATTTAAAACTACTGTTACTATATTTTTTAGACCTAATAAATTTATGATAATTATAAATATTAGATTATGGCAATTTTCCAATTCATGAGAAAATTTGAGATTACTGCGTCAATGGTAATTATAACTAATTAATATTTTGTCTGTAAATAGTTATTACTCGGGTCTAATATCTATATTTAGAATCTAATATATAATTTTATATCTAAGATATAGGTATTTAAAACTACTGTTAATATAGTTTTTAGATCTAATAAATTTATGATAATTATAAATATTAGATTATGATAATTTTTCAATTCATGAGAAAGATTGAAATTAGTGAGTAAATGATAATTATAACTAATTAATATTTTGTCTGTAAATAGTTATTACTCGGGTCTAATAATACCTATATTTAGAATCTAATATATTAATTTATATCTTAAATTTAGGTATTTAAAACTATTGTTAATATATTTTTTTAGACCTAATAAATTTATGATAATTATAAGTATTACATTATGGCAGTTTTTCAATTCATGAGAAAGATTGAGATTAGTGCGTAACAATTATAACTAATTAATATTTTATCCGTAAATAGGTTTTAAGGTATGTAAACATATTAATGTCTCTAATGCGTAAATGGTTATTAATGTATGTAAACATATTTAAATTTCTCAAACCGGAGATATTTCTAATTAAGTACATTTTAATATTTGCGAATAAAATTAAAAATACAAATTTCTTTTTTATTGTTATACAAAATCTGATATAATTAATGTTTATAATTTTTAACTTTAATAATCGTATAAATAGTATATTTAAAATTTTTTTAAATTCTAAAAAATTTATATGCGATTAATGAGATATATATAATTTTGAATTTATAATTATTTATATATGATTATAAGAAAATATGATTTTTTTTTGAGATTTAGTAGTGATTTTTGTTTGATATAATAAATCTGATTTTATAACTAAATTATTAGCAATAGAATAATTATAATTACGGTAGTAACTTAAATCTATTTATATTTATTTGAAATTATTTTTTAGTTGATGTATAAAAAAATTGTTTTTGTAAATGTAATAGTATTTTTTTTGTTGTAGTTATTTTAATAATTTAAACTCTTTTATATATTTAAGATGAAAATTGTTATAGTGTTGACACGTTAGCATGACATTTTTGTTATTAACACGTTACGGTAAAGTTAATTTGTTAAAAAGTTTCTCAAAATAATATATTAAGAATTTTTAATTTAGTTTTCATTTTATTACTTTAATTTGATGTAAAATTTTAAATCTCATAAACCAAAATCTTGATACAGTTCGTAGAATGTAATTAAAATTATATAAAACTCAAAATAGAGAAATAATAATCGTGTTGAGATCCAATGGGCTTTAATTTCTCGCCACAGATTTCGTAAGACCCATCGACAAACTAATATAGAAAAAAAAAACCTAAGAGCTTGAAAGTGAGACGGCTATTTATAGGCGTCTAGGGTTTTGCCGCATAATTCTTCTAGAGTTGCTGCTGCGATTTCAATAACCGGATTTTTTCTTATATTGGTGTAATCGCAGCCATGGCGGAAAAAGCAGTAACAATCAGGACCCGAAAGTTCATGACCAACAGGCTTCTCTCCAGGAAGCAGTTTGTGAGTTCCATCCTTCGCTGCATCTTTTTGTATCTATGTCATTTCCCAGTTTTGTGACTTCGCCTACGAATTATTGACTATAGTGAGGTAGAAAGAATCTTAAGCTGAACATATTCATAGGAGACTTTCCTCTATTTGATTTTTAGTGTCAAGATTCTTCCAACTGTCATTGTATGACTGATTGCGATGTTGTATTTGATCAGCATGGTGTGATTTGATCAAACAGTTCAATTCGACAAAATTGATAGCAAGTGTTTGCTGTAAACACATATAGCTATTGATGGTTATAGAGATTTCATACAATTTTTTATCAGATTTTGTTACAATTAATGATGATGGAATATGAATGTAGGTTATTGATGTTCTTCATCCTGGAAGAGCAAATGTTTCAAAGGTATTCTTTACTTCTATAGGAATGTATATTACAGAAAAGCTATGTACTTACTCTTTTCAGCTCATCTTAGAGATTTGAGAAGCTTCTAATGTTATGTTGGATTGGAATTTAGGCTGAGCTGAAGGAGAAGTTGGCAAGGATGTACGAAGTGAAGGATCCGAATGCCATCTTTGTTTTCAAATTCAGAACCCATTTTGGAGGTGGCAAATCTTCTGGATTCGGTTTGATATATGATTCTGTGGAAAATGCAAAGAAATTTGAACCAAAATACAGACTGATTAGGGTAAATACTCTTTTTGCTCGTGCATTCCTCTTCTCTAGTAAATTTTTTGGTGCTTTGATTTTTACCTACTTTGAAATCAACTATGGTACTCAGCTAGGATTCATTACAACTTTTATACCAAAATAATTCTCGGGTGTGAATGACAGAATGGACTAGACACCAAGATTGAAAGATCAAGGAAACAGATGAAGGAGAGGAAGAACAGGGCGAAGAAGATCCGTGGTGTTAAGAAGGTAAGAGACTAACACTACCAAAATCTACATTTGCAATTGTTTGTTTCTTTCCCAATTTTATCAACGTTGTTTTTGTTATTCAATGTGTATAGACCAAGGCTGGTGACCCCAAGAAGAAGTAAGATGTTGAAGACAACAACTTTAGTGGTTTTATGTTATGCATCATCCCTTCTTTATGGCAATGTTTGCTATTAGACATCTTCTAATTACATTTTCACTGTTTTACTTTGATTTTGGGCTATACTTTAATCGTGAGAGAAGTTGTGGTTAAGAATTTTGGCTGAATACATTTATCTAAATCTTCATCGCCTTGGCTTCTCTTCAATCACATTGAACACCAGTGTAAATTTAGCTATGTAATCAAATTACATGACCAGTGTAATTTGGAAGTTAGTACAAATATCTTAACTAGGATGTTAAAATGGGCCAAAAACATGTGGGTCTAAACTGGTCTATTTAACTGAATTTGTGAAGATAAATATCAAACAGATTTTCAATGGACCGACCTGTTTAGGTTCGTTGGGTTTAATGGGTTCTAAACTGGTCTATTCTAAAAAGTTTAATCTGTGATCTGTCCAATTAGATAAATATTAAACGAGTTTTTAATGTACCGGCTTGTTTAGGTTCGTCGACTTGATGGGTTTATCTATCATTGTACGGGTCAACATGTTTATTCTTTTTTCTATTTTTTGTAAACTATTTTATATAAACGATGTGTTTCTACGGGAAAAACCTAAATTTTTTTCATGTTGTATTTAAAATTATATATTTATACTTTTATTAAAATAATTCACAAAAATAATTTTTGAAAATAGTTCTATAAATATCAGTATACAACTTACTTTTGAAATTTAGTTTTTAGATATACAAAAGAAAAATAATGATATAACAAAAACTATGTTTTAGTAACATTATTATTATGATCTATTATAACAAAAATTTAAATTAGAAAAATTGAATTCAAACATTATGTTTAAATTTTATATGTAATTTATTTAAATTAAATAATTATTTTCACATAATCATTTGTATTATTTTATAAATTTTATTTTTAATATGCTATAATTAGAAAATAAATTTTTAAAAAATAATATTATTTTACGATATTACTTAAAGAAAATTATTCTTGTTAATGATATCTTATAGTCTCCAATCGAAACAATAAGTTAGAAATTTATATTTGATTTGTTTCATCGGATTATTATTTCAACCATTGTAACTAATTCTTAAACAAAAAAATTTGTCACGCAATACCAAAAGTCATAATTTGACAGAAAGTGAAGCATCAAATCTGTTGCATAAATACAAGAGCAATGGTACTTTCCTTTTAGAAAGAATGGAAGACGTACACGCAAACATGTTTATTTACTTAATTTATATCATTCTTAAATTTCCAACAGCATTACACAAAGATAGACAGACAACACAGAAACCATCAGAATAAATGAAAAGGTGAATGAATTAGCCAAATAACAAAATAAAATATATAATCACATAAATTCATAAAAAGTAATACCCTAAAATAACATCATTTTAAGTTTATCTTCCAAATTTAGTACACTAAAACTAAAATTCCCAAAATAGCATAAATTATTATGTAAAAATAATTATTTATCTCAAATAATATATATATAAAATTAAAATATAATGTTTAGGTTTACTTTTTCAATTATGGTTTAATTGTTTTGCTAGAATATATTTTTAATCATTTTATTATTTAATTTTTATTATTTTTAATGAGTAATGATATATTTGAAATAAAAATTTAAAATAGTGAAATTTAGACAATTATCCTTCGTACAGCAAAAAAAAGATTATTAAATAGTTAGTTATTAGCTTATTATATTTATGAATGGCAATTGATTAAAATAGCACTATTTCAAGTTTTTGTTCCAAATATAGCACTCGTCATTTAAATTTCTAAAAATAGCACAAATTTAATACTAAAATAATTAAAAATTTATTTCTAACGAAAAAAATTTAAACTCTAAATTAGAAAAAGTGAACCCAAACATTATGTTTTAATTTTATATATATTTTATTTAAGGTAAATAATTATTTTTACATAATAATTTATGCTATTTTATAAATTTAATTTTTAATATATTATATTTAGAAGATAAACTTAAAAATGATATTTTAAATATTAATTTTTAATAAATAAGTCTATTTAATTTTGTTTTAAATTTAATTTTTAATGAAATTAATTAAATGCTCATAATGTTATTAAAACTCAGATTTCTTCTACATCCGATATAGTTTAAATTTTGAAAATAGAATTGTTCGTAAAAACCATTATGTTTTACTATATAAAAACATATATAACGGAACAATGTATTATACTATTTATCTTAAATATTTTATTGATCAACTTTAAAATTATTTAGAAGATTCTAAACAGTAAAGCCTAAACTATAAAATATGTTTCAGATAAATTTAAAATTTTAAAATATGTTATACTATATAAAACACATGGGATAAAATGATTCATCAAACTATTTATCATAAATCTTACATAAATCACTTTTAAATTTACAAATACTAAAAAGTCTAAATCCAAATTCAAAAAATATTTCAAACTCAAAACATAATACAGAGCGATGTAATATATTATCTACTATTATTCTTATAAACAATTTTAAATTTACATATAATATAAACTTTAAACAATAGATCCTCCTTAAATGTTTTGTTGATATTCAGAGTTAGAGCATTTCCGAAATTTTAATAGACAAAAGCTAGATTAACATGTCAAATAATAGAGATAACCATATGCACACCAACATTTTTTTTGTTGTCCATATTTGATAAATTGACGATTTCCAAACAATAAAATTTTTTTCATTTTCCCTCATTTAAATAAATCAAACAAAAATAATTGTCAAAAAACTCACTCAAATTTTGCTATATATATATATATATATATATCGACAGAAATTGGTGATGTGTATCGTTTTAATAATTGAATGGTATAAATAGTTACATGTTCTTCGTAATAAAGGTAGTTTTCCAAAACTCAAGAAAGCTACATGTTTCGTATATTAAATAAAAATTGTCCCTTTTGTCATACCAAATTTTGGCATTTGGGTGGTTATGATTTTAGAATTTTTGAGACAGGTACGACTCTATCATTGTTAAACAAAAACCCACACGTCTTTTTTATAAAACAATAATATTTCTGTTTTTGATTTTGGCCAACCAAAGAAAACCATATCTTAATTGCACATATGGTTTTACTTTTTCTATCTCTAAAAACTTTTTAAGTCTTTTTGACCAAACCCCACAAATCGTTTATTGTTAAAATACCCAAATTTTTAATAAAAACTCATGAATAAACAAAAAAATAGAGCAATTGTTTAAAATAATATTTTTTTAAGTTTTTGTTGCAAAATAGTATCATTAGTTTAAATTTCTAATAATAGCATAAATTTAAGATTAAAATATATTAAAACTATATTTTAATAGAAAAAATTAAATATTAAATTGGAAAAAATGAACACAAATATAAAATTTTTGAAGTTTATATATAATTTATTTAGAGTAAATAAGTATTTTTTACATAATTATTTATGTTATTTTTGGAATTTTAATTTTATGATGCTAAATTTGGAAGAAATTATTTAAAATATGTTGTTTTATGGTATTATTCAAAAAAATATATCCAACGGATCAAACTAAATTCGGTTTTAATTTATACAAAATAGTAAAAATTTAAAAAATCTAAAATAAACCTAGTTTAAAAACCGAATTGAAAATTCGTTTATCCAAAAATAAATTCAGTCTAAACCGGATTGAAGATTCATTAATCCAAAAGAAATTCAGTTTAAATCGGATTAAAATTCATTAATCTAAAATAAACCCAGTCGAAACCAGATTAAAGATTTATTAATCCAAAATAAACTCAGTGTAAACCGTATTGAAAATTTACTAATCCAAAATAAACACAGTCGAAACCGGATTGAAGATTCATTTTAAGGCGCATATAGTGGAAGTTGAGTCGTGTTAAATTCCCAAATGCTAACGTGCTCTCCCGATCCCGTTTGTGTAAATGGAGCTGAGTCATTTGACTTATCCCATTCTATTATTGCACCATTTTAATAAGCTTTATTTATTTCTCTATTTTCTTTTGTTTCTTGTTTTTCCAATTTTTGGATCTTTTACTTTTTCTACTACATAAATGAAATTGTGATCCAATTCATAAATCTTAAAACACTTATTTGGGAGAATAAAATATACAAATAAGGAGACAGTGTAGGAAAATAATTTGGGGTTGAAAGAAGTTTGTAAGGTAGGTATAATATTAATAAATGGAGATTTAACTTACACCTAAAATATTAGTTTAAAATGAATAACTCACATAGTTATATATTAATCTACAAATAGTTGAGTAAGATATTTTACAACTCTCTAATACACATCCTAAAATTGGATATTTATTTTATTAATAAGTGTGAACTTAATCTACATTCAGAAATTAGTTTAAGAGGAGAATTTTATCACATACTTATATATATATATGTCCATATATTTTTAATTTCCTGATAATTTATATTTGGTCAAATTTCTAAAATAACACTTTTTAGTTTTTATTATAAATATATAATCATTAGTTTAATTTTTTATTAATAGCACTAATTTAATATTAAAATATTTTAAAATATTTTATTAATAAAAAATTAAATCATAAATCAGAAAAAACTAAAGGTAATGTTTTATTTTTATTTATAATTTATTTAATATAAATAATTATTCTAACCTAATAATTTTTGATATTTTAAAATATTTTTTAGTTTTTTTAGTTTTATTGTACTAAACTTTTGAAACAAAAATTTGAAAATGTATTATTTTAAGTTATTATGTTTATAATTTAATACGCAATAAAATTCTATTAATATATAAAGTAATTAAAAAAATGTTTGATTTTAAAAAATAAAGTTTTTAATAACTAAATCATATGAAATATTCAGGGTTTTTCTTAACAATTGATCTATTTAATGGTTTAAATGGTATTAAGATTAATGGTTGATGACTGGTTATCTTTACAAATAGGCCCTTTGAATATACTTAATAAAAATGATGTTTGGTGTTAAAAAAAAAAAGAAATTGGTTTAATCCATATTTTTCATGGTTCTTCACTTTCCAGTTTCTCTCTCTCACACACACACACCTCAGTTTATGTTCGTCTCTATCTCTCCTCAAATCTCAAAATCCTAACCTTCTTTTGTATTCCTTTGATTTGTTTATAAACACATCCATTGCTTCTCGTCTTCTTCAATCTTCACCCACACGAAACCCTCGTTTCCCCTTCTCTCATTTCTTTGATTTCTCTACAATTCCCCGAATCATCTGTCAAATTCTCCACTCATGGAAGAACCTAAGGGTAATCAATAACCATCTTCTCACTTTTCTCTCTAGTCCTCGCATTATGCTCATAATCGCTGGGTTTTTTGGGGATCAAGATAACGAGATTTGTGGGGTTTTTTTTGCATCTGAGAACTTTGATGAATAATGACAGATTTGGTTTTGGATTATACAACCGAATCGATCTTTTTACGATTCCAGAACAATTTCTTCTGAGATTTTCGATTCTGTCTCCTTGATTAGACTCATTCTTCAGCTTATTCAACGAATTTTGTGTTTCCTCTTTTAGAGTCCTTCTCCAGATCGGGAATCTAGAAATTCTCATAGATTTGGACTGTTTCTTGTATATTTCGCTCATTTATTTTCACTGTAGATAGAAAATTTCCCAGAATTTTAGCCACCACACGTTTAGCAATGTTTATGGCAAGTGTATACTCATTTATGACACATCACATTGCTATTATATATCATCATTGCTTGAATCACGAAGTCAAAATCACCTAAAACGGTTTGATTAAAGATAGATTATCAGGCTTTGCAAATTTATTATTGTGTTCAATTTCAGGTGATTCTGAGTTTGAGATTAGAAGCAACGACTTCTGATTTTCTCTTATCTTTGCTAGAAGTTTCCTATGTTGTAGATGCTTTCTTGTATCCCAAGTAATTTGTATACGTCTCTATTATCTGCTAACTTGTGCTGTGAGGAACCATGATCAATGGCTATAAGCTGTATCTAATTGAATTTGTTTTCTTCTGAGGTTCTGATTCTTATGTCATTTAACTGTGTAGTGGAAGCAAACGGAACCATCTCTGTGGCTTCTGCATTTTCCGGTCACCAACAAGGTATGGAGCTTAAGATATTGATGCAATTACTTTTAGTGATGAATGAAGATATTGTCGTATAATTATGATTCCTCTCATTTCTTCTGAAAGTTTGATCATTTATCATTCTTATAATTCAGCTGTACATACGCAGATTAAGTTGATCCGTTTTTCTACTTCCCTCTTAGTTCATTACATATCTTTTAATGAGGATCTTGTTTCTTTCAAAATGATCATAGTCACAGAAACCTTCGGGTTTGTGTTTAGCTTTCTGTTTCCCACTTGTCATACTCCTTTGTGTTTCACTCTATAATCACATTCACAGAATGAAGATCTTGATTCTTTCACTATGATCTTGTTTCTTAGTTTGAAAATTATATAGATGTATGCTTGTACTTTTGTCTTTGTTCAGCTGTGCACGACAGCGACCACAAATTCTTAACCCAAGCTGTTGAAGAAGCTTACAAGGGAGTAGAATGTGGTGATGGTGGCCCATTTGGTGCGGTTATTGTTCATAAGAAGGAGGTCGTCGCTAGCTGCCACAATATGGTTTTAAAATACGCAGATCCAACTGCACATGCTGAAGTCACCGCCATTAGAGAGGTAAAAGAGAGTATTTTTAGTCGAATTTGTTGCTGTCACTTGGTTATAACGTTTGCAAAACAGAACAAGATTTGTAAAGATGATTTAAATCCATCGTGAACCCACAGGCATGCAAGAAACTCAACAAAATCGAGCTATCAGAATGTGAGATTTACGCTTCTTGTGAGCCGTGTCCCATGTGCTTCGGAGCCATCCATCTCTCGAGACTCAAGGTAAAATGACGAAACATGTCTCTTTTATAATCTCTTCATTATCATGTGGACTAAATGATGAGTACTCATATCTCTTCTTGTGAACAGAGATTGGTTTATGGAGCGAAAGCGGAAGCAGCCATAGCAATCGGATTTGATGACTTCATAGCTGATGCTTTAAGAGGAACCGGGGTTTACCAGAAATCTAGCCTGGAGATCAAGAAAGCAGACGGGAATGGCGCTGTTATTGCTGAGCAAGTTTTCCAGAACACTAAGGAGAAGTTCCGCTTATACTAAAGAGCTTTTCCCCATCATCACACATTCTTCTTCTTCTTCATGGCAACTAGAAGAAGAAATTCACACTTGCTTTAACTAAATGAATCTGTTTCAAATTGTTAATTCAAAAGGAAAAAACTCAATTTCAGTTCTCGTTGACTTGCCTTTGTTTCTGTTCTCTCCATTTGAACTGAAGTGATAATTGGTAAATACTTTATTCTCTCTCTTATTCTTTCTTGTTTTTGTCAAACTGAAATTCGTACATGTATGTGTTGGAAAAATTGTCAAATCCAATCCGGATTGAGTTTTTAAAAAATAATATGTTATTCAAAAAAATATTATGGTTAAAAAAATTATGATATAACGTTTAATTAAATGTGAAACAATTTAACTATTAAATTATTTATAAAAGAATAAATTAATCAAATATCAAATAATAATTTTAAATATAAATTTATTTTTACAAATTAAATTAATTAAAATTAACATGATAATTTTAAATATAATTTTAAAAAAATTAAATCATAAATGTTGAACTAAAATTGAATTTAGAAAAAATGTTTACATATCATTACAAAAAGTAATATGACTAAAAAATTAATATTACCAAAAATTATTATCTTTTATACATTAAAAGATAAGTGAGCTTTGAAAAAATATTTACATATCATTAAAAAAATTAATATAGCAAAAAAATTATGATTTATTATCCTTATATATTAAAACATAAATGAGTTTTGAAAAAATATTTAAATAAAAGATAACATAACAAAAAAAATTATGACATGAAATTTAATTAAATGTAAATGATAATTTTAAATATAAATTTATTTTTAATAAATAAAATAAATCGTATATATTAAAATAGAAACGAATTTAAAAAAATATTTAATAGCATATATAATTAAATTAAATTCATTATATTAACTATAGAATTATTTGTTGAAAATTAAACTTGATTTTGGGTCAAGTTTATTTATTGGATCAATGATCCAATAATATTTTTGGGCCTAAGTAAAACTTGATCCAAATTCTAGAACATATCTAGAATCATCTTCCACCTCCTTAGAAATAAATATCTAGATATTTGTATTAAAATAATGAAGATATTTTGAGAGATATTTTGAGAGAGCTTTCTAGATTTAAGATTAAAATATTGAGATATTTTGTAAGTTGGAGGCTATAAATACCTCACTCTCCTTTTATTTGTAGTCAAGTTGTTCCAAAGAAAAAACAAGTTGTTCCAATAAAACAACAAGTTCCTCTAAAGATAAAATCTTCTTCTTCTTCCTAAAATTCCTATTTTCTCAAAGTTTCTTAAACACCTTATCCACCACTTCTAAAATTATTTTCTCCCAACAAAGTGGTATGAGAGCCATACTACTCTTTTAGAGATGGAAAATAATGGTTTTCCCCTCCAAGTTCTGATGCTCACAAAGAGCAACTACGATAATTGGAGTCTTAGAATGATGGCAATTCTAGGAGCACATGATGTGTGGGATATAGTCGAGAGAGGTTTCATTGAATCAAATAATGAAGCTAATCTATCTCAAACTCAAAACGATAGTTTGAGAGATCTAAGGAAGAGAGACAAGAAAGCTCTCTGCCTAGTTTATTAAGGTTTAGATGAAGATACATTCGAGAAAGTCGCCGAAGCAAAAACGGCCAAAGAAGCATGGGAGAAGTTTCGAATCTCTTACAAGGGAGTGGAACAAGTCAAAAAGGTACGTCTTCAAACTCTAAGAAAAGAATTTGAAGCTTTGCAAATGAAAGAAGGTGAACTAGTTTCCGATTACTTCTCAAGAGTGTTAACGGTTACTAATAACCTTAAAAGAAATGGTGAGAAATTAGATGAAGTGAGAATAATGGAGAAGGTTCTTAGATCGTTGGATTCAAAATTCGAGCATATTGTTACCGTCATTGAAGAGACAAAGGATTTGGAGACTATGACGATGGAGCAACTTCTTGGATCGTTACAAGCTTATGAAGAAAAGAAGAAGAAGAAAGAAGAAATCACGGATAAGGTATTCAAGATGCATATTGATAAAGAAGAAAGCAATCGAATCCATCCAAGACGAGGTGGAGGTCAATTCCGAGGAAGAGGTCGTGGATATGGAAATGGAAGAGGTATGAGGTCTTTTGAAAACAATGTTAACCAAAGAGGAGAAAACTCATCAAGAGGTCATGGGAGAGGAAATCAAAGGTCAAGGTACGATAAATCAAACATTAAATGTTATAATTGTGGAAAATTTGGACATTATGCTTCCGAATGTAAAGCTCCAAAAAATAATCAAGTTGAAGAGAAGTCCAACTACGTTGAAGAGAAAATCCAAGAAGATGAAGTATTATTAATGGCTAAAAAGAAAGATGAAAGAGATGATGCTCAAATGTGGTACCTTGATAGCGGTGCAAGCAATCACATGTGTGGAAAAAGAGGCATGTTCATAGAGCTTGATGAATCGGTGAAAGGAAATGTGGCATTAGGAGATGAATCAAAGATGGAAGTAAAAGGCAAAGGTAATATTCTCATCCGATTGAAGAATGGAGATCATCAATTCATTTCCAATGTTTACTATGTGCCAAATATGAAGACAAATATCTTGAGTATTGGACAACTCTTAGAGAAAGGTTATGATATTCACTTCAAAGATAATAACCTTTCTATAAGAGATTGTGCAAATAATCTCATCACCAAGGTGCCGATGTCAAGAAATAGAATGTTTGTTCTTAACATTCAAAATGATATCGCACAATGTCTCAAGATGTGTTATAAGGAAGAATCTTGGCTTTGGCATCTTCGATTTGGACATCTCAACTTTGGAGGATTGGAGCTACTTTCTAAGAAAGGAATGGTGAGAGGATTGCCTTACATCAACCATCCAAATCAAGTTTGTGAAGGGTGTCTACTTGGAAAATAATTCAAAATGAGTTTTCCGAAGGAGTCAAACACAAGAGCTCGGAAGCCACTAGAACTCATACACACATATGTTTGTGGACCGATCAAGCCAAGTTCACTCGGTAAAAGTAACTATTTTCTTCTCTTTATTGATGATTTTTCAAGAAAAACATGGGTTTATTTTTTGAAGGAAAAATTAGAAGTGTTTGAAAACTTCAAAAAGTTCAAAGCACTTGTCGAGAAGGAAAGTGGTCTTGTGATCAAATCCATGAGATCTGATCGTGGAGGAGAGTTCACTTCCAAAGAATTTCAGAAGTATTGTGAGGATAATGGGATTCGTAGGCAATTGACGGTGCCAAGATCACCTCAACAAAATGGAGTAGTAGAAAGAAAAAATAGAACAATCCTTGAGATGGCGAGGAGCATGCTCAAAAGCAAAAGATTACCAAAGGAGCTATGGGCAGAAGCGGTTGCATGTGCGGTTTATCTATCAAACCGATCTCCGACAAGAAGTGTCTTGAAAAAAACACCACAAGAAGCTTGGAGTGGAAGGAAGCCCGGAATTTCTCATCTAAGAGTTTTTGGAAGCATTGCTCATGCTCATATACCAGATGAAAAACGAAGCAAACTAGATGATAAAAGTGAGAAGTATATCTTCATTGGTTATGCCAATAATACCAACGGTTATAAGCTCTACAATCCGGATACAAGGA
This sequence comes from Pugionium dolabratum, assembly GCA_018901945.1. Classification (NCBI taxonomy): domain Eukaryota; kingdom Viridiplantae; phylum Streptophyta; class Magnoliopsida; order Brassicales; family Brassicaceae; genus Pugionium; species Pugionium dolabratum. Next base: position 679,106 of record JAEVFF010000006.1, read on the forward strand.
AGACAATTGTTAGTCGAAATGTCATCTTTGATGAAGAAGGAGAATGGGATTGGAGTTCAAATCATGAAGATTATAATTTCTTTCCACCTTTTGAAGAAGAAATTTTGGAGCAACCTAGAGAGAAACAAACTACACCGCCAACTTCACCAACTACAAGTTATCAAGAAGATGAAAGTCCGAGTGAAAATACTCCACGTTATAGAAGTTTACAAGAACTCTATGAGGTAACTGAAAATCAAGACAACCTTACTTTATTTTGTTTGTTTGCGGATTGTGAACCCATGAACTTTCAAGAGGCTATGGAGAAGAAAACATGGAGAAATGCAATGGATGAAGAAATCAAAGCAATACAAAAGAATGAGACATGGGAGTTAGCTTCACTTCCGAATGGGCATAAGGCAATTGGTGTGAAGTGGGTGTATAAAGCAAAGAAGAACTCTAAAGGAGAAATCGAAAGATACAAAGCAAGATTGGTGGTAAAAGACTATAGTCAAAGAGCCGGAATCGACTATGACGAGGTATTCGCTCATGTTGCTCGTTTAAAAACTGTTAGACTAATCATTTCATTGGCAGCCCAAAACAGTTGGAGAATACATCAAATGGATGTCAAATCAGCCTTTTTAAATGGAGATCTTGATGAAGAAGTCTACATTGAGCAACCACAAGGCTATATAGTCAAAGGAGAAGAAAACAAAGTCTTAAGGTTAAAGAAAGCCCTTTTATGGCTTAAAACAAGTACCAAGAGCTTGGAATACTCGAATTGATAAGTATTTCAAAGAGAAAAATTTCATCAAGTGTCCATATGAACATGCACTCTATATCAAAACTCAAAAGAACGATATATTGATTGCATGTTTATATGTAGATGATTTGATATTCACAAACAACAATCCAAGTATGTTTGAGGATTTCAAGATGGAGATGACAAAAGAGTTCGAGATGACGGATATTGGATTGATGTCTTACTACCTTGGAATTGAAGTGAAGCAAGAAGCCAATGGAATATTCATTACTCAAGAAGGTTATGCTAAAGAGGTGCTCAAGAAATTTAAGATGGATGACTCAAACCCCGTAAGCACGCCAATGGAATGTGGAGTTAAGTTGTCAAAACTGAAGAAGGAGAAATGGTGGATTCAACACTATTTAAGAGCTTGGTTGGAAGCTTACGTTACTTAACATGCACAAGACCTGACATTTTATATGCGGTTGGAGTTGTGAGTCGATTCATGGAGCATCCAACCACAACTCACTTTAAGGCGGCCAAGAGGATTCTTCGATACATCAAAGGTACAACAAATTTTGGTTTGCACTACTCTATTTCTAATGATTACAAGCTTGTCGGATATAGCGATAGCGATTGGAGTGGAGACGTAGATGATCGAAAAAGTACAAGTGGATTTGTATTTTACATTGGAGATACGGCATTCACATGGATGTCAAAGAAGCAACCGATTATCACTCTTTCTACATGTGAAGCGGAGTACGTAGCTGCTACTTCATGTGTTTGTCATGCAATTTGGCTGCGAAATTTGTTAAAATAATTGTGCTTACCACAAGAGGAACCAACGAAGATCTTAGTGGATAACAAATAAGCAATTGCATTAGCAAATAACCCAGTCTTCCATGATCGAAGTAAGCACATTGATACACGCTATCACTACATTAGAGAATGTGTTACCAAAAAAGATGTGCAAGTGGAGTATGTGAAGACAAATGATCAAGTAGCTGATATTTTCACCAAGCCACTCAAGCGTGAAGATTTTATAAAGATGAGGAGTTTACTTGGAATAACAAAATCAAGTTTAAGAGGAGATGTTGAAAATTAAACTTGATTTTGGGTCAAGTTTATTTATTGGATCAATGATCCAATAATATTTTTGGGCCTAAGTAAAACTTGATCCAAATTCTAGAACATATCTAGAATCATCTTCCACCTCCTTAAAAATAAATATATAGATATTTGTATTAAAATAATGAAGATATTTTGAGAGATATTTTGAGAGAGCTTTCTAGATTTAGGATTAAAATATTGAGATATTTTATAAGTTGGAGGCTATAAATACCTCACTCCCCTTTCATTTGTAGTCAAGTTGTTCCAAAGAAAAAACAAGTTGTTCCGATAAAACAACAAGTTCCTCTAAAGATAAAATCTTCTTCTTCTTCCTAAAATTCCTATTTTCTCAAAGTTTCTTAAACACCTTCTCCACCACTTCTAAAATTATTTTCTCCCAACATTATTGTCAAAAACCAATTTGCTAACTAAACAATTTCACTATTTCGTAGTTAAAAACTTCCAGAAAAAATTTAAAAATATAAAAATAAATTTAAAATTAATAAATACAAAATATATACTAATTTTTAACATAAAATTAATAAATTTAATATAAAATACACACCATTTATATACAATTTTAGAATTTTCAATTTTCATCATTATAGCCTTGTTAAACTAGCACCCAATTTGATCTAGAAAAAAACTAAAATAACACATCTGTAATCTAATAATTGATTGATAACGTAAAAGAAACTGACAATGAATAGCAGTGGTGACTGGTGAGTAGGCATGTCGTTATGATTCCTTATCCGCGGGTTATACTCTGTTTGACCCACTGCAGGACGGGTGCGAATTGAGTGAAATTTTTTTTTTTATATACGAGATGGGTACATATCGAGCATTAGTTACACTGGGACGGGTACGGATTGTAACTTTTTAATTTGTGTATTAGCGGGTATCCGTTAATTTTTAGATCAAATTAATTACAAATTGATATCCAACTAATTTAAGCCCAAACTAACTTAAATTCAAACAAATTAAATTTATTAAGTATTTTAATTAAATTATTTAAATATTTTTAGAAACTTTAATAAAATTTATTAAATTTTAAATTTAAATAAATTTATTAAATATTTTAGTTTAATTAAATTTATTAAATATTTTTAAAAATTTTAGTTAAATTTATTAAATATTTTAGTTTAATTAAATTTATTAAATATTTTAGTTTAATTAAATTTATTAAATATTTTAGTTTAACTAAATTTATAAATATTTTTTAAATTTTTTGAAAAATGAACCGGGTCACCTGTTAACCCGCCAGACCCGCTTGATTAATGCGGGGCGGGTGCGGATCTGAAAAAATTGACTCGCAGATTTTATGGATAAGAAAAATTTGTAAAAAAATCTGTAACCCGCCGCGGAGCGGGTCAGGCGGGGCGGGTCTGACCCGCTTGACAGACCTATCTGCTAAACCCGTTTGATTAATAAGGGGTGGGTGCGGGTATGAAAAAATTGATTCGTGGGTTTCGCGGATAAGAAAAATTTGTAAAAAAAAATCTGTAACCCGCCGCAGAGCGGGGTGGATCTGACCCAGACCTACCGGTGAGTCGAGAAAACGATTACGTTCAAGGATTAGAAAGATCGATGAAGATAAACCCATCACTCCTAGTAACCTGCCAATACCAAATGTTAACGTCAACGAGAATGTGGCTGCTGCCATTGGTGATTTCAGTGAGGGAATGAATCTAAAGGGATTGATAGAAGAGACTGTGAGGATATATTTATGAAAACGAAGCAAAAAAAAGTTTATGTGTGAAATTTTTATATGATATATTTATATCTACTGAACATTAATACGTCTGTTTTGATGACTGATTTATGTAAGATGGTTCGATTAGTTTCATCTAAACCAAACCGTATTAACCGATCTAAAAACTGAATTATATCAAAACTGTTTAAGTCGATTCAAATAAATCAAAAAACAAAAACTGAAGTGAATCCAAAATCTTATTAGTAGAATTTTATGTGCTAATTTTCTCAAAAATAAACAATAATTTCGCTTTTCTTAAAAAATTAGTTAATAATATTTTTTATATATGGTTCATTCTCTTATTTTCTATTTTTGTAAATTATGTTTAACTAAATAACAAAAACTATTGAATTTTTTAAAGAACTTAAAAATTCATTTCATATTTGCCTACAAATAAATCAAACCCCTATATATTATTTAAGAAATATTTTAAAAAAATAAATTTATATGAACGCGTTATTAACAAAAATGTTATTTTTATGTGTCATCAGCACAATAAATTTTAAATAAAAAACATACAAATAGAGTTAAATTAATAGAATAATTATAATATATATTATTGTTATTAATTTGTTCAGAAAATCAATATATTTTATTAAACTAATAAAAATACTATTAAATTCGTAAAAAATAATTGTTTTTCTTTCGTTAATTTACATATATACAAAATTAGTATTAAAAAGAAATATTTAATTTATATTTATTAATAAATAATATTATATAATTACTATGTATACTGTTGATATAAATCTAGTGGTATAATATATATATATATATATATATATATAAAAAACAGAAAAACAAATAAAAACGCATGAATAGTAACGCAAGGGCGGTGGTAAGGAGAATTGTTAAAACCATAGTGACACCTTTATGGCTACCTTTATGGCTTTATGGTTTTGTCTCCATTCGAAGCATACTCTTAAAATTTTGTCTTCATTAAAGCCTAACCTTAGATGTTATTTTCAAACTATGCAAAGGGCACAAACTTGTCTTCATGGTGGTCCGTTTCAAAGGATTCGTCCTTCCACTACATATGGTTTTCCACATGCCTCTTACATTTGTTTCAATTTTGCTTCAATTATTACACTACTATATACTCATTCATATAAAATAAATCTCTAAATATGATTACAAAACGTTAATTTCAAAATATCTTCCAAATATTGACTAATGCATTGTTAAATAATATTTTGTGTGATTTGAACTTACAAAAATCTATCTGTCATTGTCCAGAGTGGTGCCTGTGAAACTGTTCGTAGTGGTGAATTAATGGTTAATTTGTCAACTCTTAATGTGGTGAAATTGAACCGTTCATTTTGATTTTTCTGATATACGTAAAAATAAATTTGTCTTGTTGCTGAATAATATACCAACTGTTCGTTTTCTATTTCAAAAGTTTTACTGAATTTTTATATTCGCTCATGATTACTATTTATATTATGAATTTAATACAAATACTTATGTTTTAACTATATTACAAACAAACATAATTATATATCCATAAATTAATCAATATGGAAATGAGTTAAGCATGTTCGCCATAGTATCGTTGGAAATGAGAAAGATCGCTATACTGATTTCGTTCATTTAATCAATGAACCGGCATAACACAATTTTTTCATACATTGTCACTTTCATTCTATATTGATTTAAAGATACGCATAATATTTTTTAACCATTTGTAATAGAAGTGGAACCACCGGTGACAAAAAGAAAACTAAAATCAATTTATTTTATATCTAACTATAATTTTAGCGTCCAATTAGAAGAGACAAAAAAATTACAAAAAAATATACTTTTGAGAAAAAAAAATTGATTTATGATAGAATAATTCATAAACCAATGTATCCACAAATAAAAAGAAAAGATGAAAAAGAATCATACACATGTTGGAGACTCTAGAAATCTCTACTGTCAGAACTGAATTCGAAATTACTCAACTCTCAATCAAAACATTTCAAAAGATTTTTCGTTATTCAAAAAATTGTCCACCGTCTAAATAAGTTTTTATCTCTATTTATATTATTTCTTTATTTAATTCCAAATATCAATATAGTCAAAAAAATTATATTTACTGCATCGAAACATTACGCCGCACCAAACACCTTTTCATTTATTTTACTCAAAACATTACGCCGTGCTGTACGTTTTCGTCCGACAAATTAGATCTTCTCTCCTTCTAAACTTAGATTACGATATAAACCCACAATTTGTTTTGGCCCACCTTCATTTTATACTTACTGGTTTGAATTCCGAAGTCGAATCAGGTTCGAATTTTAAAATCAAATCCGATGCCAACTTATACAAAAATTAGACATCTAGCCTTACTCGTAACTAGACATTTTCACGCAGTTATACATCTCGTCGATCTCTTAATTAGATCAATAGCTACTTAAAGTTATTATATTTCAACAATAATTACTTAGTTTGAAACTATCTTCTTTTTTCCCCCCACAAATTAACCATAAAGATAATAAAATACTATTCCTTTGCACAACCACTCAATACTAATCTATATGCTATATATATATACATATGTCTATATATACTTATCGGTCTTTTGTCTCTTCTTCATTGATATTTTGTTTAAACTTTGAAGGTACGACGATTCTTTTTTGGTTCTTTCTGGTTTATCAATAACAAGTTCTTGTTCTTCTGCTCTGTTCGTCCCTACTTTTGAGTTTTTGCTTAACTGTTTCATTGTCTCTTTACGTTAACTTAGAGCTTTTGCAATATTCTTTGTTACTCAAGGAATAACTGTCTCTTTGTTTAGTTTGGTTCCAGATTATATAACTTTTTCTGAATCTTACTTGTGAGTTGTAAACAGATTATGGCTATTGAATGTTTTGTGAATCCAATGGTCTTCATGACTCCAATTTAATCTTCAGTACCTATGAAAAATATCAAATCTGCAGGAGTTTGAAAGACAAGAAGAAGAACAACATGGAAGATTTGATCAAGAACGATGTCACTGAAGTAAATACATCTAATTTTCATTCTATATTGGAATAAAAAGATCTATGTTTATGCATTTGTTGTGTGCAGTTGATAGGTAACACACCAATGGTGTATCTGAACAAAATTGTGGATGATTGTGTTGGCCGTATAGCAGCTAAGCTTGAGATGATGGAGCCATGTTCAAGTATCAAAGACAGAATTGCTTATAGTATGATCAAAGATGCAGAAGAGAAAGGATTGATTACTCCAGGAAAGGTACAAACAATGTAAAAACAAAACAAAAACATATAGTCTCTTTATAAATTCACTAAAAATTTGCATTGTTTCATTAGAGTACATTGATTGAAGCAACGGGTGGTAACACTGGGATTGGTTTAGCCAGTATTGGAGCTGCAAGAGGTTATAAAGTGATACTTTTGATGCCTTCAACAATGAGCATAGAGAGGAGAATCATACTAAGAGCATTAGGTGCAGAAGTTCATCTAACAGAAATGCATATAGGCATTAAAGAACAGTTGGAGATAGCTAAAGAGATATTAAGCAAAACTCCTGGTGGTTACATACCACACCAATTTGAAAATCCTGAAAATCCAGAGGTTATAAAGTTAATGCATCCAGATACAAAGAGATATGTTTTATATAGAATCTCCTTTCTGAACTTTTGTGTATAGCAGATTCATTACAGAACCACAGGTCCAGAGATTTGGAGAGATTCATTAGGGAAAGTAGATATTTTGGTCGCTGGTGTTGGAACTGGTGGAACGGTTAGTGGGACAGGGAGATTCCTTAAAGAGATGAATAAAGACATTAAGGTACACAGAAAGCTTCACGATAGTACATATGAGATCTAAACACAAGAACCAAGTATCTAAACTTTTTCATAAAAAAAAAAAATATCATATTTTCGATTTCAATTCTAAAAGCATGATTAATAGTTTTTTTGTTTTTCAAAATAGTAGAAATGATTGATTATTTTAAATAAATAGAATAATATCGTAAAATATCATATTTTTAAGTTTATTTTCTAATGTAGCACAATAAAAATAAAAATTTTAAAATAACACAAATTATTATGTGACAATAATTACTTATCTTAAATAAACTATATATAAAATTAAAACATAATGTTTGGGTTCATTTTTTTCCAATTTAGAGTTTAATTTTTTTTATTAGGAAGAAATTTTTAATTATTTTAGTATTAATTTGTGCTATTTAAAAATTATAATAATTAGTAGTACATTTGAAAAAAAACTTGAAAAGTACTATTTTATACAATTGTCCAATAAATTAATCATTTTGTTTGGATACTAATATTCGAATTTAGAGTTCCTCTATTAAATAGAGTTTTTCATTATTTTTTTACGTTATGTTTGTGTTATTTTAAAATAAAAATTGAGTGATGGTATTTTTAAAAAAAGTAATATCCTAAAATAACATATTTTAAAGTTTTTTTCTAAATTTAGTAAAACTTAAAATTCCAAAAATATCACAAATTATTTTCTAAAAATACATATTTACTATAAATAAATTATAAATAAAATTAAAACATTATATTTGGATTTATTTTTTGTACTTTAGGGTTTAATTTTTTTCATTAAAAATAAATTTTAATATTAAATTTGTGATACTTTTAGAAATTTAAATTTGGTTTTATATTTGAAACAAAAACTTAAAAACGTTATTTTTGTCAATTGTCCATTTTTTAATGTTTTCCTTTTCTACTATACCAAAATATTATTTATTTAGTGTATTAAATATTTTATATATAAAATCTGAAAATGAATAATATTGTCCTAGAATAAAACACACAAAAAAGAGAAGAAACAAAAACACAACACATGAATAATTTCATTACAATCTTGATAAACAGGTTTGTGTTGTGGAACCTACCGAAAGTTCAGTACTTAGTGGAGGAGAACCAGGTTATGAACACAAACATAATTCTCTCAAGTTCGAGTTCTTGATCGATTATCCACAATCATATTATTGTTTGTTGATATGATGTTTTCATATTTGTAGGTCCACATTTGATCCAAGGAATTGGTTCTGGTGTCATTCCCACTAATTTAGAGTTAAACATTGTTGATGAAATCATTCAAGTAAGTAGCCAAGATTCTCTACTTTTAGCTCATGAAACAATGTTATAAAAACTATACAATCTTTTGAGTTAAGGTGACAGGTGAGGAAGCCATTGAAACAGCCAAACTTCTTGCTCTCAAAGAAGGATTGTTGGTATAATAGTTGGTTTAACATTCTAATTTTGAACCGAAAATAAAATCCAAACTTTGTGTTAAATACAATAATTTATCTGGCAGGTGGGAATATCTTCAGGTGCTGCAGCAGCCGCTGCATTAAAGGTTGCTCGGCGGCCAGAAAACGCAAGGAAACTTATTGTTGTAAGTGATCGTAATGGTTTGATTAGACCGAAATTAAACCGGTTTAATATACTAATTATCGTTTGGTTTAATCGTAGGTGATTTTTCCTAGTGGTGGAGAACGTTATTTATCGACTAAATTGTTCGAGTCAATTAGACACGAAGCAGAGAATTTGCCGATTGAATGAGTATTGACGTTTGATTCGGTTTGGTTCAGTAAGAGATGTTGGTAGAAGATTGATTATACCGTAGTTTGATTTACGATAGTAAATCAATAAAACTTACATATTCGATTATGAATAATATTATTAGTTGTTCTTCATTAATCAATTTGTGCATATATAGTCCAAATTAGTTTTTTTTTTAATCCAACATTTTCAGTTGTGCAATGGTTTACCATTCGCCAAGATAATCTGCAATTGTTTGATTAAGGATACAAGCAAGGAAAGTCATGGAAATTGTTAACCATTTTTTCTTTGTATAAAACCAATGAATTATATGGTTTAACTCATTCGATTTATAGATCAATCAATTTAATACTAATTAACTAGATTTATACTATGAAAAAAAATATTCGTAAATTATTTACTATTATATATTAATAAATATAAATTAAATATTTATATTTTTTAATTTTTATTTATAATTATTTTAGTATTAATTTTTATATATATAAATTAAATAAATAATTAATAATTGTTTGTACGAATTTAACAGTATTATTTAGTTAGTTTAATAAAATATATTAATTTTTTAACAAAATTAATAATAATTATATATATTATAATTATTTTACAAAATAAATTTATTTATATATTTATTTGAAATATACTGCGGCTGACGTGTCGCAATAACAAATAAGGATAAAGTTATTTTGTTAAAATGTTCCTCAAAATCATATATTAGAGATTTTCAAATACAATTTCACTAAAACCTTGACACCACTTTTCTGATTTTGTTGACTATGTGACAATCTATAAATAAAACAAACCAAAACAAAATATTAAATTATAAAACACTTTAATTTCTCTCAGCTTTGTTTTTCCTACTTGGAACAACGGTCCAACCATCATCATCAGCTTTTGGTTCATCAACCGGCATGGCTTCTGTATTATGGTTATGGTTTGAGCAGAGCTCAGATGCGTCTAACATCATGTCTGTGGCTTGATCATTGTTCATGCATGTATCCTCATCATCGCTTTCTTCATCTTCTTCCTCATTACCATTTGAAACCTGCATTACCACACAAGAATAATCCTACCTATAGTCAAGAATCAAACCTATGTAGAAAACTTGAAATGCTTTAACAATTTATCAAACAGACATGGATTTGTACAAAAGACTACTGAATGTGGGAATCTAATCTAATCTCGTTTATGTTTTTCACTACCGTCAAGAACTAGCTTCGACATGAGCATCACAATTGCAGTTATCCACGGCTAATTCAGATACGTGAAAGCGAAAAAGAGTGCAATACAAACCTTCACAACACTTGCACTTGTCTGAGAGTTAGTAATCCTCAGTTTCTCAACAGTTTGGTAGTTACCGTTGAGGCAATCTTCATACAAATCTAGTAGTTTTTCTGTCACCTTCCATTGCATCACAAAGAGAACACTTATAAGGAATCAAGAAATCACCATTAAATTCTCAAAGGATGTATATATTACCTCATCGACGCTTCCATCATCAGCCACAGTATTAAGCTGAGTAAGACCATTCTCTAAAATATCAGCTATGCCGTCAAAGTCTAATGGATCTACAAGAAGCAATGAATTCAAGAAAACTAAATCAAGAATCAACCATTTTGCCATGATCAAGAAAGCATTATCAAAGAAGTAATCAGATAATAAATAACCTTTTGAGTTGATGAAAAAATCTAAAACGCTGGAAACGGTGCCTTCAGCTTTCTCTCCAGAATCTCGGCCGCCCCAACCGTTATCGACAGCGGCTCGCATAGCAGTCCACCGCGAAAGGATCAAACCAATTCCTTCGTTCAAGAGGTTCTTCTCCTCCGCTGTCAACACCACCGATCCACTCATTTTTACTTCCTCTATTGAACAACACAAACACTTGATATCAAATTCATTTGCTCAACTATGTATATCACTTAGCTAAAGACACAAAATTACTCGTTGAGTTTTCACAAATTCAGAACGAAAGATTGAACGAGGCAAGAAAAGCACCAGAATTCAAGAATTTGATATTGGATAAATATAGTAACTACTAGGTGGAAAGAATTCTCACATTCGGTGGAATTGTCGGGCTCCGGTGAGTACTTCACACCTGAAGAAAGCAATAAGAACTAATGTGTTCGTCGTTTAGGGTTTCATAAGTCCATATATATATAGTTGTCTCTATAAATCGGTATTAACTTTATGGGCCTTTTGGGCTGCTTTAATAACTTATAATTTTGACTTGAATTTTCCTTTTCCATTTGGTTATAAGAAAATTATGGTGCTTTCCAGAATAGGTATTTCCTTTTCGCTCACTTCTTTTTTCTTTTTCTAGACTACTCATCTTTGTTTAATATTGTAGTTTTATCACTACACCACAACACGAAAATTTAACATATACAGTTGAACTCTACTTAATGTACATAGAGGAAGTGGGCCCAACGGACACAGAGGAAGTGGGCCCAACGGACACAGAGGAAGTGGGCCCAACGGACACAGAGGAAGTGGACCCAACGGACATATAGGAAGTGGGCCCACTTACTAGTCTTGTAGTTTGTATGCAATTTGTCTAATGTTATGTCCATTTTAAAAATCCTATGAACAAGGTGTATCCTTGTATGATAATACACTACCTAGGTGGTGCAAAGATTCGGAAAAACAAATGAAATAGTAATTTGTATCATTTTTTATACGTTTTAGAGTGTGGATTTCGATTTTATGAAAGTGTTAAATCTTTCATTTCATACAAAAATATTAGATTATTAAATCAGTTGCAAAAATCATATTTCTAATTTAAATGTGTTATCATTTCACGAACACAATAATTTTTTATTTTATAAAACTATCATGGTTTTATATGTATAAAATATTCAATATAGTTTTTGAAATTAGTTTCTAAGCAATCTTCGATAATCATTAATTTTTTTCTAGACATTACTTTTATTTCAACTGTATAATGTGAATTTAAATATGACTTCAAACCAAATGAATTGTTTAAAATACTTTAGTTCAATGTTAGTCTGAGTTATACACACAAAACAGTACAACAAAATTATAGGGTTTTTGAAACTTTGTGACACTTTTTGAGTGAAATATCTAAGAAACTCTCAACTCTTCTCTATTTTGCAAATTCCTCATTTAACAATTATTATTAGAATAAATTAATAATAAATTTCAATTAACTTTTTATATCATGACACCACAAAATGAGCTCATTTTTATTATTTATCATCAACTGTTTTATGTTTTATTATCATCGTTTAAGAAATATAATTCAATTTTTTTTATTAAAAACAAAGTATTTTCTTTATTTTGAGATGTATTTTCTTTATTTTGAGATTTATTTTCTTATATAATTTTTTACTTACGAAACAAATCTTGTGAATTTGGATTATGTATTTTCTTATCCAAATTTTATATATACAATATGAGTTATGTAATTTTATTTTCTTATATAATTTTATATACACATTATGATTTTGTATGTAACTAATTTACATATTTTATTCAATTTTCTATAAATTTTGATGGTATGAATGGTCTATAAACAAGAATTATGATCTTAAAATAAAGGAAAAAATTATAGTTCTTAGTTCAAAAGAATGAATTATGGTTCTCTGAAAATTAGCAAAGAAAACATTTGGAGTTAATAAATAGTTGAAAAATCTAAAAAATTACAAATATAAAATAAACTAATATATTATTTGAGAAACTTTTTAACAAAATAACCTTACCATTACGTGTTAATAACAAAAATGCCATGCTGACGTGTCAACACCACAGCGAGTTTTCGCTTAAATATATAAAAAGGTTTAAGTTACTAGAATAATTACAAAACATGTCATTGATATTAATTTGGTTATGTTTTTAAATATATTTTATTTAACTAACCAAATAATAGTATTACATTTGTAAAACCAATAATTTTTATTTCTTTAAATTTTTAATACGTTAATTTATAAATAATTTCAAATAAATATAAATAGATTTAAATTATTACATAATCCCTAATATATTATTTGAGATAAAAATTAAGAAAATAATATTACTCTCACGTGTTATTAACAGAAATATCATGCTTACATTTCATCATTATAGTAAATTTCAAATAAATATATAAATAGGGTTAACTTATTCGAATAATTACAATATATATCATTGTTATTAATTTGGTTAGAGTATTAATATATTTTTATTAAACTAACCAAAAAATACTATTAAATTCATAAAAAATAATTTTTTTTCTTTCTTAATTTATATTTACAAAAATTAATTTTAAAAGTAATTTTAAATAAAAATTAAAATTATATAAATATTTAATTTATATTTACTAATAAAATATAATTTACGAATATTTTTCCTCACGCATGGCGTGGGTATAAATCTAGTATAAAATAAATGAGTTGAGAGTTCACTCTTGTGTTTTTGATCTTTCATTTTAGCCATACAATCATCCCTACTTATATATATATTATATTATTCAAAATTAGATTTCCATTAAGTTTTATTTATTCTAACAAGAATATCCTAAGTTACAAAGTGTCAATTTTGTTATTGATTTGGCCAAAATACTTTCTTTCGTAAGTCTTTACTAATATCCATTAATGTATCAAAAATTTGTTACACAAAGAAAAAGTATTTTGCGAACCATGAAGTCACAACATCCAACACTTTTGTGTCATCAAGAACTTTGAATGATGATAACAAATCCTTAAAACCCTTTCACAAAGTCTACAAAGAAGACAGAATCTGGAAAACTAGTTTTGATCCAGTTTTGGAGAACCCATGGAGACATCCAACATCAAGCCAACAACAAACATAATAAAGATTTGAAAAGCAGTCACACACAAAAACATATAGGCAAGCTCTTTATGTAAAAACAAGTAACTTGAGGGTTGTGTCCTTTTGAAAACCAGAACTACAAAATCCACAAGTTCATAGTCCTAAAATGGCGAGGGGATATTTATCCCATTGGTTTCTATTGGAATCAGATCAAACCAGAAAAGAAACTCACACATTCAAAAGAGATGGAAAAAAGAAAAAAGAAAGACCTGTTTTTTGATTGATGGTTGTTAGATCATGTCAAGCTTGACATTCTTCGTCTGTGGTGACACAGTTTAGCTCTCACATTTGGATCTGATGAAGTTACCATCTTGCTCCTTGGCAAAGAATTGTCAATGATAATCCTTTTAGGCGTTTCTGGTGTTCTAGTGTTAGCTGCAGCTTGAAGCGGTTTTTTGAAAGATCTTTTAAGGAGATCTCTGCTAAGCGACTGAGAAGCGGATAACTGAGTGAAATTTTTAGCTACTGATCGTACGCTCTGAGGCTTTGCATTGATTTCCTTCTCTAATATTATTTGCCTCTGGCGACTAGCAACAGTTGAAGTCATGAAACGTGGGAGAAATCCAGAACTCTTGCTTATTTTGACAAGTTTACCAGATGATTTAGGGGTTGCATCAGTATCTTTCAAATGATCTAAAGGAGAAAAAGTTTTCTTGTCCATCTCTTCTAGATGCTTAAAATCAGTGATCCAAAAGAGTTTCTTGTTTTCACTCAGCAGACATTCTGCTTCCTGTAATCGCGTTTTGATCTTCTTGCAATTTTCTTGAGTTTCTCGCATTTCCTCTTCAAGTTCTGATATTTTCTTTTCTCTTAGCTTTCGAAGCTCCTAAGCAATAATGACAAAAACATTCAGCTATCAGTTAAATTGATATAAATGTAAATGCTGTGCAGTACATGTTCTTACTGCTGTTAATCCTCTGTTAGACTCTACGGCTCTCGCACGTTTTGTAAAGCTCAGAGAGCAAATTGTTTCACCAACATCTTCATCACGTGGACTTATGTGCACAAGCATTAGAACCTTTGATCTAGTACCTAGAAAAGTCAAATCACATATCCCTTAAACTCAAGAAAGCAATCAATCTTGGATAACGTCTCAAAAGGTTCTTAAGCTATTATTAGAAGCAACCATATGCCTTTACCTAGAGAATCTTTAAGGATTTGAGTTAGCTTGCTGTTTCTGCAACCAAGAAAAAGAAAAAGTTAAAAACAGTAGCATGAACATAGAGAGAGAGATATTTCAACTGACAGATAGAGATATCCCTGCTTCAGTGGCATATGTGTGTGAAAAAGATTAAAAAGTTGAGAGCTTGCCTGTAAGGCACATGTCCCTTCTTTCGCCTTAAAGCTGCAATCACGTCTCCAAGAGCGGAAAGTGAGAGGTTTATGGCCCTTCCTTCATCCATAGTTTGCCCTATTGCCCCGGTTTTCAAGAGCCTCTCGCTTCCTCCGAGATCTATCATCCAAAGCTTGCTAACTTCAGTTTTTGACCCCACACCATTCCCAAGACGAAAGATTGTGATCCTCGTTAAACTAGAGATAAACTAACTGGATAAGGGTAACTGCCAAACTAAAATTAAAAGAAAAAAATGATTTAAGAATCTGCTTGAAGCTACCAATGAGATCTGCTGGAAGCTTCGTTCACATTTGTCCACGAAGTAGATCTGACTCGTCTCCCTTTGTTATACCACCATCTAGCCTTTTTAGAATCCAATACTTCCACTTCAGTCAAGCCTTCAATTTCGACTGCACCCTCTGAGTCTACTTGAATATTGAGGTTGCTGCAGTCAAGTTCAAGCAGACAATACGAATTACTTAGAAGAATGCTTGTGGTTTTTGAGGGAAATAAACCGTTGGATACAGAAGAAAGCTACTTACCATTTAGTTGAGGCATCATTCGACTTCAAAGGCTGTCTAGCAGACAACAGATCTTTCAGGTTACCCATGTAGATTTCCAACATACTCATCGTAAAAGTCACTGAATGTGTATGATCCACTGAAGCTTCATTGAAAAGCTCTTTAATAGCTCTAAGAGCAAGGCCTGGTTGCTCGTTTGTGCCATCCTACACAAGGGAAACACAAAGCTCTTCCTTAGTTTACAGGACAAAAAAATTCTCCGATCAATAAAACTGAATCTCAACTTAGTAAGAATGACTAACCATGGTGAAAGTCTTGCCTGTCCCCGTTTGACCGTACGCCAAGATACATACATTGTGACCATCAAGGGCAGATCTAAGAATCGGTTTTACTTCTCCAAAAACGTCTTCTACAGAGTTTGTTTTTACAACCAGGAGAAGGCCTCATTTACTATTAACTGGAAGGAAACAGAAATCTAAGATGTCAAAAAAGTGAATCGCTAAAACCTAACAACAGACTAACCTTGAGTTGCTGATTGATGGAAAACCTTATCAAACTCGAATTCCTTTTGAGTTCCAGCACATCTAACAACAACATTATCCGATCCAAACAAAACAGGTTCCAAAATCTGTCTCCTTTCTGTCAATATAAATGGCCTAACTCTACAAAAAACACGTATACTTCCTGCAAGTTGAAGCCAATACTTGAGATAAGGATCAAATTTAAAACACCCAAATAAAAGTGATTCAAACACTAGGTTTTATGAGTTATAACCTTTAGTGTCTATAATCTTATTCAGAACTTCCCTTCTCTTTTCATCCAATGACTTTAGCTTCGACTTTAACTCCAAAACTTCCCCTGTAATTCAAATTAAACTCGAGTTCGAATTCATAAATTTTGTTGGTCAAATAGAGAACATACCATGAACAAATACTGCGTTAAGAAAGCTAGAGGAAAAGAATATCAAGAGATACCTTCGAGGCTTGATATTGACTTTTCAAGCTCATTCTTTTCATGCTCAGGAACAACATTTACATCGGTGTAGACCAGAGGAACAGATTGTATAGATTCAGAAACTGACATTGAGCTAATAGGAGATTGAGAGATCAAGATCTCTCTTTTTCAGCTGAAATTTAGCTGACCTGAACGAGATCCAATTTCTGACAGAAAAAAAAACGAAGAGGAAGTGGGAGTGGAATGGAGACAACGACAATCCAATGTAGAATGGTAGTTAGGAACAAAGAAAAAAAGAACATTTAACTTATCGTTATTATTATTAATTTACAGAACTTGGAACAAGAAGACAACTTGAACTGTCATAACATTCAGAACAAGTAATTGATTATTCTAAGTTTGTAGCAGAAAGATAAGCAAAGGTTTTATTTGTAAGAAACAAGAAAACCCTCGGGAAAAGAAAAGAAATATTTAAAAGAAAAGGGGAAGGGAAAAGTGAAGATGAAGCAAAGTAACACAAAACTTATTAGGAAAAAAAAGAGAATGTAAATCCCAAACTTTGAAGAATCTTCAATCTCGTGGAGCATTAACCAGAGAAACAGAACCAGATTCCCACAGATATGTATGTGTATATATAATGGTTTAAAGCTAGAAATCATAGTAAAAAAGCCGATATTTTCTCAGAGGCATAAGATCGAGCAAGTGAAAGACAACAACCAAGGGGATGAGAGAGCAACACCTAAAAAAGCCTAAAGGGGTATGAACTGGAAGAAAGTGGAAGTTTCTGTTGAAGATTCTTTTTCTGGTGATCAATGATGATGGTCTTGATTTCAGAAATGGAACATCTTCTTTTCTCTCTCTCTCTCTCTCTGTATCATCTTCCAACAAAATAGTGGATTAGTACGACTTTTGAGCATTGTAAGATTAAAATAATTTAAATAAAAAAAGGAAATGATTGGAAAGAATCGGGTTCATTTGGAAGAAGGAACTTTTATGGGTTTTGGTTGAGCTATGGAAGATTTAACTAATGGAACATGCTTCTTGACTGTTTCCTGAAATAATAACCATCCAGTGTTGTATCAAGAACACCAGCAACTTCATGTTTCTTTTTATATTCACCAGCAGCGGCTCAAGTTACACATAATTTGGGTTAAAGACTTAGGTTTGGCCCGTACAATCTTAAAAATTATCGACTCAAATTTAGAAAACCAAAATATAGGGTTTATCGGGTTTATCAGTTCGGGTTAGACAATTTTTCGCTTTCAGACCGCTCGGACTCGGGTCGACTCTGAAAATTTTAAATAAATATTTGCAATATAATAATTTATTTAATATTTTATATGTAGGTAGGTTATGATAGTAATAAAAAATAATAGGACACAAAACATTTTTTTAACTTTTTATATTATCATAATTTGAATTATTTTGATTCTATGTTCGATTTAGTATAAATTTAGATTATTTGGTTCTTACATTTTTGTTTTAAATTAAAGTGGATTTGTTAAAAATATGTTTATGGTTTTTTTATTTTGAAATCACTCATGGTTAAAAATATGTTTTCCAACCTTCATATATAAAGTTTTATAAATACAAAAAAATTAATACGAATACTGAAAATAATTATAAATTATTAATGTAATAAATAAAAGAATCTAAATCAAAATTTAAAGTTAATATAATTTATAAAAAATTATTCTGAAAAATTCAAATCATTATTTATCTCTATTCCTATTATATCGTGCTTTAAAAATAAATCTTTTTTTTTTATACAACCTGAACAAACACAAATTTATATATATTTACATGTTTCGAACGGCGCTGGAAGCCTGGAATGATTTGATTAACATGTCCAACTCAAATGAATGACTTTGCACCAAATGTCCCAAACACTTAAAAAATAGGATATTTGATGTTTAAAATAAACAATATTTATATTCACTTCGAAAATATTCATAAATTATAAAATATTGTTAATTATTAAATATAAATTAAATATTTATATAATTTTAATATTTATTTAAAATTATTTTTAATAATAATTTATATATATAAATTAAGAAAAAAATTATTTTTTTACGAATAATTAAATAATATGATATTTTTGAAAATATATATAAATTAATAAGGTAAATGATTTTGAAATTTAAAACGGAAGTTTTTCTACGCAAAATTAAATCCCCAAAGCCGAGAGTTTGTTCTAGTCGGCTTAAAAACCCCATTAAAACCAGACCTGATTCTCTCTGCCTCTCTCTCTTGAGGTATTGGTTTTGAAATAAGCCGGAAGACGAGTAGGAATCTTCTTTTCTCTGATTCGGGAAACTCTTTTTCGCTGGAAACAATGGTTGATAGCAACAATAACAATAGTATAGCGAGTAATGTGGCCCAGGCGATTCTCGCCGTCCTCGATTATAACTCCACTCCCGACGCTCGCAAAGCAGCGATTACTTTCCTTGAATCTGTAAAAATCTGCTTCACTTTTTCTTTGTTTTCCTTAATCTCTTCTACAATCTGTTCTATGATCGATTTTTGGGGTTTCAATTATGTTGAAAATGGGCGTTGTGTGCTGTAATTTCCGGGTAAAAATGTTAGTAGCTACTGTTTGCTTACACGGTTTTTGTGGAATTTGTGTTGCGATTCTCGGAGGTTTATTTGGGAATACTGATGTTTTTAGCTTCTTTCAGGGTTAAATTTACCAATGATCCTGCTTAAGTGCTTTTTTATTTACTCTGGAAGAATTACGATCAAGGTTTTGCCTTTCGTTTCTGGGTTTAGGGTTTGTGTTTAGATTGCCGTTGTTGCGATTTTATCCATAAGTTTTTAATACAAATGATGTGGTTCTCCAATTGAGGCGTGTTTAACGTTTGATTCCTAGTGCCCCTGCTTTAATGGCTTAAAACTCGGGAAAAGATTTAATTTTTTTTTTGTCAAGCTCTTGTTTACTTTATGGATCTTCTCAGGTAACGTTAGATATATCCAGAGATGCTTGGTTCTTGGAAGTTTTCTTTAACTCTAATTAGAAAATGTAACTGGTTGGAGAGAGTTTTTTTTTCAGCTTGCAAAATTCATATGACTTGAGTTTGTCTTCCAGTTTTGTGGTTTGAGACGGTGAGGTCTTTTGGCTGAGGTTAAAATATGCGGCAATAAAGTGAAAATATATGTTTTGATTCTAAACTTCCTGCATCTATCACGGTCTTGGATAGCATGGATCTTGTTCAATTTATAAGATTATTTCTGGAATACCTGAGGTTTTTTATCATTTCCTTTGCATTTGTATTGATTATGCTATTTTTGCTCTGTTTCCTTACAATAATTGCAGATTAAATCTGGAGATGTCAGGGCTCTAGCAACTATTTCCTTACTTCTAGTGAAAAAGGAGTGCTCTTCAGAAATTCGACTGCATGCCTTTAAAATGCTACAGGTTCGTGCCAAGCTGTATTGCTTTGGAATGTCATTGTATTTTCCAATAACCGCTGTTACTTAGTTAAACTCGGAAAGTTTAGATGTTAAAGCGAAAGGATGAAGATAGAACACATGTTAATTAAAGGTCATCTATTGCCTATTTATTTTAGTTCAAAACAAAACCAGTTGTTAGTTTTCTTCTTACAAACTAAGTTAATACGGAGAGTCTTCTATCAAATTATTTGGATAGCAAGTCAATTTTTATTGGTTTCTTCAACATTCTAGAAGCTATTAGTTTTATGACCTTATGTCAATGCTGTAATTAGAGTCGATATCAATATTTGAATTTTAACGAACCTCAATCATTCACAATGTCTCTGTGCAGCATGTTGTGTGCTATACCTATATGTGATAATCACAATATAGTATATTAGAAAGAGCACATCAACCTTATGATGTAGCTGTCTTGTTCTTTTTGCAGCATATGGTTAGACTGCGGTGGGAGGAATTAAGCCCCTCAGAGCGCAGGGATTTTGCTAAGGTCTCTGTTGACCTAATGTCAGAGATTGCTAGTCCTTGTGAGGAATGGTCTCTGAAAAGTCAGTCAGCTGCCCTTGTAGCTGAGGTAGGAGTTAAAATTTGCTAGAGTTTTACCTGCAGTCATCATTCGTGTTTGCTTTCACTCAATTTGTGTTGAATAATAATGTTTTCTTGTTACAGATAGTTAGGAGGGAGGGCCCTGATCTTTGGCAGGAGTTGTTTCCTTCTTTAGCTTCATTATCTGCTCAGGGTCCATTACAAGTAGACTGCATTCTGATTTCTTTAATTTGTTCATATTTTAAGGCAGACAGCTAAAGTGGTCCCGAATTATCTTAAACACCAGGCTGAAGTGGTCTCAGTGATGCTGAGGTGGCTTCCTGAAGATATTACAGTTCACAATGAGGACTTGGAAGGTATTTAAGAGTGGGTTTTATGTTTGTCATATTTTTCTAACTGTGTTGTGACACTCTTCCAGTGTTGTAATTTTGATCATGCTATAATTAGCAAGGTTGTGGAAAGGCAAATTTCCTATCCTGAAAATTTTATTTTAGTATAAATGCAAACTTTTTTTGGTTGTTAGTTCAGTTATACATTTGCAAAATGGCACCTCAATCGAGAAAGTTTTTATTTTCCCTATATGCTTTATTTCTTTCATAATTTTTTTAGGAAGTGCCTCTTAGGTCTGAAATTTTCATTCCTCTATAACTTCTGCTTGACTTTCTCTTCAGGTGACAGGCGTCGGCTACTGTTGCGAGGACTTACTCAATCTTTGCCCGAGATTTTGCCTTTATTGTATAATGTATGTCACAAATTTGTCCACTCATTTAAGTTGTTTGTTGTATCGGAAATTTGATGCAATACTTAAAATGCAGCTTCTTGAGAGAAACTTTGGAGCTGCAATCAGTGAAGCTAGTAGGCAACAGGTTGATTTGGCAAAACAGCATGCAGCTGTGGTTATAGCTTGTTTAAATGCCATCAATGCATATGCCGAATGGGCTCCTGTTCTAGATCTTTCTAGATATGGGATTATTAATGGGTAAGGCTACTCATGCAGAATTTATTATACAGATAATCAACACGCTGAGAAAGCAAGAATAATTTTTGGTTCTCAGCAAAAAACGATTTCTTGCTAAATGTGCTCCCAAAAACTCATATTAGGTGTGGTGTCTTACTTTCTTCTCCTGACTTCCGTCTTCATGCTTGTGAGTTTTTCAAACTTGTCTGCTCAAGGTATGCAACTGGACTGTTTGACCTGATCTCCGGAAATAATGACTAGTAGACATTTAAAAGAAAAAATTTTCCTTGTCTACAGAAAAAGACCCAGTGATGATTCTGGTGCTGAATTTGATTCTGCAATTAGCAGTCTGTTTCAGAGTCTGATGAATGTCTCCAGGGAATTCTTATACAGATCAGCCTCATGCGCTGGGTTTATAGATGAAAGTGACTATGAGTTCGCTGAGTGTATATGTGAAAGTTTGGTTTCTTTAGGCTCAACAAACTTGCAATGTATTGCTATTGATGGTGGTGTTCTGGCTTTATACCTTCAACAGGTACTGATATCGTTATCTAATTAATCTCCTTTTAAAATTTAATGATAACTGAAGCTGTCAGCAAGGATGGTGCTGCACTTTAATTCTTGACAGAGTTGTCGTTAGATAACACAAATCGGGATTTTTTATTATAGGCTAACCTTTCCAATGATCGATTATCTTATCCTAAATTTGTTCCTCGATGAGAATCAAATTAATGTCACGTAGTAGTATATGCGCTGTTTTAATCTGTTAGTTTGAACATGTTTGTTTGACCATTTTTTATGTTTACTGTAGATGCTCGGTTTCTTTCAACACTTTAAGTTGGGTCTTCACTTTGAAGCATTGCTGTTCTGGCAGGTATGTGATATTCTCTAAAAACGATCTATAATAAAGATTTCCGGGCTGACATTATCAATTTTATCACTGCTTTTTTTTTGTCTTGTAGGCATTAATGAGAGACTTACTTTCAAAGCCAAAGGCTGCTTCTTATCCAAGTGGAGAGGGACCAGCAGCTGGGGGTGTTCAAAGTTCAAGCCAAGTTGATAATGAAAAGAAAAAGATTCTAAGTCTTATTAATGATGATATCTCTAGTGCAATCTTAGATGTATCTTTCCAGCGGATTCTGAAGAAAGAAAAAGTCCCTCCTCGAATTGCTCTTTCTCTTGGGCCACTAGAACTATGGAGTGATGAGTTTGAAGGAAAGGGAGATTTTGGCCAATACCGATCAAGACTTGTATGTTCCTGAGCCAAATGTATTGAATAGAACTTTCCAGGCAACAAGTTAACCAGAAACTTTTTTCTTTGGTGCAGTTAGAGTTGGTCAAGCTTGTTGCTTCCCACAATCCCCTTGTTTCTAGTACTAAAATATCCGAAAGGATTATCACTCTCATTAAGGATCTGTTGGCTTCTCCAGTGCCTCTTCAGGTTTTGTAACAAATACTTGCCTCTCTCTGTTGTGTTCTTTCACACCATGCAACTTTAGATAGCTGTGATATTCAGTATTTATGTGTTTATGAGACAAATGTGCATTTCCAGGATGTAGCAGTGATGGACAGCCAGCAATTGGCATTTGATTGTATTGTGGCAACAGTTTTTGATGGATCAAATGAATTTGCTGGTGGTAGTTCTGAAATTCATTTTTCCTTGCGTGGAATATTTGAGGGTGTGTAGTTGCATATTTTATACCCTTCCAGCTTTTTATTTATTTGGACATTTTCAGAACCAAAAAATTCATTCATTCTTGGGTTGTTGACAAGCAGGCTTGCTTCAGCAGCTTCTCTCTCTGAAGTGGACCGAGCCAGAACTTATAAAGATGCATGGGCACTATCTGGATGCAATGGGTCCCTTTCTCAAGTATTTCCCAGATGCAGTTGGAAGTGTGATTAACAAATTATTTGAACTCCTTACCTCCCTTCCACACGTTGTCAAGGTTTCCCTCCGTTACCAATTTTCAGTGTTGGAAGTTATCCATGCACATATACACAAGCACATATATATACAAACACACACAAATTATATCCGCTTTACAATGCCTAGAGTTAAGAGTTGATGAGTTTTTATTGCTTGTTCCTTGGCAGGATCCAGCAACTAGTACTTCAAGAGTTGCAAGATTGCAGATTTGTACATCATTTATACGAATAGCTAAAGCCGCTGAAAAAAGTGTTTTGCCTCACATGAAGGTAAGCTTGCACTCTCTGATATATGAATATATAGGAGGCCATGTGTAGGAAAATCTTTGAGCTGGTTGTCTGGTTCGTTCATCTTGTTCATATTAAAGCAATAATACCTCTTTTTGGTTGATGAACTTGTATTGTGAAGGTCGCTATTCATGACTATGTAGACTATGACTTTATTTATGTGCTAGAAAGCGATGAACTTATATTCCAAAGCATGAAGTACTAAAGTTGTGACTGCATAATTGCATAACTGCATTATTTTTCTATTGCGTTGTTTCACATTTGCCTCTCAGAATTATCTTCTTTATGCGAAATATGACTTTCATGTGAATTGTCATCCCTACCTTCATGCTTATGTACAGGCTATTGCTGATACAATGGCATATTTGCAAAGAGAAGGAACTTTGCTCCGTGGGGAGCATAACATTTTGGGTGAAGCATTTCTTGTTATGGCTTCTGCCGCAGGGTAATATGAAATTTCATTTTGTTGCATTTATCCAGCATCAGATTTATCATAGCTTAGGATCTGAACTTGGTGCAGAGCTCAACAGCAGCAAGAAGTTCTTTCTTGGTTACTGGAACCATTGAGTCAACAATGGATCCAATCAGAATGGCAGAATAACTATCTATCAGAACCTATGGGTCTCGTTCGTTTGTGCTCCAACACACCCTTCATGTGGTCTTTGTTCCACACAGTTACATTCTTTGAGAAGGCACTCAAGAGAAGTGGACACAGAAAAAACAACATGAATACGACCTCAATAACAAGCCAAGATTTGCATCCTATGGCTCATCATCTTTCTTGGATGTTGCCACCTCTGTTAAAAGTATGTGTGTATTCCCTCAAAACTTGGATATTCTTAGTCAACATGTAATTAAATTTGGTTGCTACCAAAACCTGCTCAGTATTTTTTTCCGCAAGATTAACATGGTACCACTCATTTATCTTGTTTCTACAGCTGCTCCGTGTTATCCATTCCCTTTGGTCTCCCACAGTATATAAAACACTACCCCCAGATATGAGGGCAGCAATGACAATGACTGATGTTGAACGTTATAGTCTCCTTGGGGAAGCAAATCCTAAATTGTCAAAAGTCTCATCGGTTTATGCAGATGGATCTTTTGATGGTGGTAAAGAAGGACAATCTGAGGCTAATGAAGCTGATGTGCGAAATTGGTTGAAAGGTATCCGAGATAGTGGGTAAGCATTGGGTAACCTTTGTTAGGCCTTGCACAGGGCATTTTTATCTTTCTTCTCATCTACTGGTGATATAAACTTCATAAATTTTGTGTGTCACAAATATTGTCTGCATATGCAGATACTATGTGCTGGGTCTATCAACAACAATCGGGGATACATTCTTTAAATGCATCGATGCTAACTATGTTGCAGTGGCACTCATGGAAAATTTACAGTCGATGGAGTTTAGGCACATGCGACAGCTTATTCATTCCTTTGTAGTTTATGTAGTAAAATCTTG
The DNA here is from genome assembly GCA_018901945.1 of Pugionium dolabratum. Taxonomy (NCBI): domain Eukaryota; kingdom Viridiplantae; phylum Streptophyta; class Magnoliopsida; order Brassicales; family Brassicaceae; genus Pugionium; species Pugionium dolabratum. The sequence goes on from JAEVFF010000006.1 coordinate 704,477, forward strand.
TCCAGCGGATATGTGGGAGTCATGGCTTGAAGTGCTTTTGCACCCGTTATTTATTCATTGTCAGCAAGCTACTAGCTCCTCTTGGTCCAGTCTTATGCGTGAGGGCAGAGCACAAGTTCCAGATTCGTTTGGTGTACAGAATGGGCCAGACATGAAACTTGAAGTGATGGAAGAAAAACTGCTAAGGGATCTAACTAGGGAGATTGCCACCCTCCTTTCAACAATGGCTTCTCCTGGTTTAAACCCCGGGCTTCCTGTTTTGGAGCATTCAGGCCATGTTGGCCGTGTGGACATGTCTACTCTTAAGGATTTACTTGCATTCAAATCCAACTCGATGGTGGGGTATGCATACTGTTCTTTCCAACTTCTTTTCTTAGTAATTTTGATGAAAAGAGAGTTAACAATGCATTGTATATGCAGTTTTCTCCTAAATCACAAAAAAGTGGCTCTGCCAACGCTACAGATCTGTTTGGAAGTATTTACATGGACAGATGGGGAAGCAACCACCAAAATCTGTTGCTTTTGTGGTGTTGTTGTCCTTCTAGCGATTGTAACAAATAACGTGGAGCTCAAAGAATTTGTATCGAGAGATTTGTTTTCTGCGGTCATTAGAGGCTTAGCCATGGAGTCAAATGCCGTTAACAGCGCTGATCTTGTTAATCTATGCCGTGAAATATTCTTTTATCTTTCTGACAGAGGCCCAGCTCCCCGCCAGGTCTGTTTTTGTATAGAACTAACCACTCTCAAAGTCTTTTTGCAATGTTGTATTGTAGAGAGTATTGTGAAAAGTGTTTCGTGGTTTAATTCGTTTGGTGGAACCTCCATCGATATTGTCCTTAATTGTATATTTTCCCAATGGTATCAGGTTTTGCTTTCACTCCCTTGTCTCACTCCCAACGACTTGCGTGCTTTTGAAGAAGCTGTAGCGAAAACACCAAGTCCCAAAGAGCAGAAGCAACTCATGAGAAGCTTGTTGCTGTTAGGTACAAGGAATAACTTAAGGGCACTTGCTGCTCAGAAAACCATGAATGTCATCACCAATGTAACTTGTAAGAACACTTCTACATCCCAAAAGTTTCGTATTAACAATCCTCAACTTGTTGACACTTTTCGAAAACTTGTCCTTCCTCTAGTAAGGTCACGCGGACCAGCAAACACCGCAGAAGCTAAAGAAGACGAAGGGGAAACAATTGGGTTGGCCAGTGTTTTGTGAAGTGAAACCATTATAGTTTGAAGTTACAAGAGAGGCAACGAGACTGAAGTACATATATGTAAAATGTCTTGAGAAGGAAGATTTCACCAGAGGTTAAACTAGAAGCAGTTTTTTTTGTTTGTTTGTGTTTGGCTCACAAAATGATAATCAGATTCAACTGAGGAGAAATGTCTTCTTCGGCTTATGATGCATAAACAAGGTTCATCATATCGAAAATGTGATTGCTACTTCTCTATAACATATACCCCCTTTTATGTTGTACACGATTTCAGAAACCTTGACATTTCTCATTGATGAAAATATACCTCTGATGTCAAAAAAACTTTGGTGTTATGTGTAGTGTTTTTTTTTAGTATATTTTGTTGTAATCTTTTTACCTTCACTCTACTATACATAGTGTAACCCCTCTGTGAAATTTCTCGGTAAGACAAAATTAATTTCTACTACATTAACAATTAACCAACTGAAAATTTTGAAAAAATGGCAGTTGTGTAAAATAGCATTTTAAGTTTTATAAAAATATATTAATAATTATTTAAATTTTCAAAATAACACAAATTTAATATTAAAATAATCAAAATTTTATTTAAAAAGATAAATTCTAAATAGAAAAAAGTGAATCAAACATTATATTTTAATTTTATATATAGTTAATTTAAGGGAAAATCGCATAAAAAACTTCGAACTTGGCAGCCACTAACACTTTAAACTTTGAAATTTTTTCAGTGTCATTTTAAATCCTTAAGTTTGTATATTTGGCAGTATAAACCGTGATGTTGTTTTTCGTTTACAATCCATGAAATATCTATAACGGACCTCATAACACCGTTTAACTTAAACTAACTCTGTAATACATAACATAACTCCGTTTAACTTAACACATATCGTAGAAAACGAAAAAGGGATTTTAGGGTTCTTCGATTTGGTTCTTCGAAATTTTGAAAGGGAAAGATTCTCGGGTTCGTTTTCAATCGTTGTTCCCAATCGCATCGAGACAAGTTTGTGACGAGAAAAATCATCTCGAAATGAGGTAAGAATCGAAAGTATTTTTCTAGGGTTTGCGATTTATTCGATTCGTCGGTGATTTTGGGTTCGATTTTGAATCGAATGTAGTTTTTGAACATATCTGTTTCAATTTTGCATATAATTGAGTTGTTGGTGTTCGATTATGAACATCTATTCGAAATCTGGGTTCACAATTTGTCGGGTTTGAATCGAAAGTGTGTTTCATTTAGGGTTTGCGATTTATTCGATTCGTCGGTGATTTTGGATTCGATTTTGAATCGAATGTGGTTTTTGAACATATCTGTTTTGATTTTGCATATGATTGAGTTGTTGGTGTTCGATTATGAACATCTATTCGAAATCTGGGTTTGCAATGTGTCGGGTTTGAATAGAAAGTGCGTTTCATTTAGGGTTTGACATTTACGGTACATTTCTCGGGTTTGAATCGAAAATTTGAAGGAGATAAGGAAGATTTAGGGTTTTACAGTTACGGTAGCTAAGGATTTGTCTTCGTAGTTTTCTTAATTCGTAAATAGATGATTGGTAAAGAAATAATTTCCAGTTGTGAATTCGTAAAGAGATGATTCGATAGATGCAATATTATCATAATCTTGAAGTTTTGTTTCATAAATATTGATAAAATCGTTGCTTGTATCATAGTTTATGTGTATCGATTCATTAGGAGGAAATTGTGAGGCCTTTGTTTCTTAGATGTATTTTTTAGAATTCTTAGATGTATTTGGTTCTTCACTCGGTTAGAGATAATAAAACACCCTTCGGTTCAGCTTGTCGTGTGCCTAAAATTAAATCCTTTTGTTCCATTCTTGATTTATTTGTTGCTTTTTAGGTGGTATTTGATTTGTCATATGTTGGTGTTTGGGTTATTTGAATCTGAAGGTTAGCTGTATGGTTTATGTGTTTCTTTGATTTTGCATTCAGTAGTAAATATTAGTGTTTGGGTTAGTTGTATGGTTTATGTGTTTCTTTGATTTATTTGTGTATTAATTTGGTTATAGAAAATACACTAAGATGTAATGGTTATAGGTTGAGGGACAAACCGATTAAAGTGTTTGTTCTTTTGTTATTTGCAGAGATGATGGAATGGTTAAACTCATAATACATTATGGTGGATTCATGAGAAAAGAAGATGACACTTACGAGTATTTAGAAAAATTGGGACAGAAACGAGTTGTATGGAAGTTGTCTAATCTTTGTTGGCAGAGATTTGAGGACCTGCTTGTGGCTGAGAAAATTTTTGCACCAATCAACTTCATTTGGTACAAACAAGTGAGTGAAACGATGGCAAACATTCATTATGCATTAGAACCTTTAGACGATGACTTACTAGATCTAAGTTTGCTTGCGGAACTAGCTCGTGAGGTGGAAGTATTTGTGGAACATTCTTGATCAGAACATACTTCTTTGTCTACATAGATCATGCTGAACTACTTCATTTTGTTCGTTCTGTTTGTGAACAAAGTCTTATGACATTGAACGAATTGTTATGTTGTTATTTTGTAATGTTGATTGAATGTTTTGCAGCCGCCCACTTCATTTTGCATGTTGTTTAACCAACTGAACATAATGGTGAATGCTACTACCGACCGTCTAAAACTACAAATTCCATTGTTTTCAACTTAAAATACTATATTATGTTTAAACTGCACATTCCAATTATGTTTTCAACGATAGTACATTATTACAATTCCCAACACATATCCAATCACGGTGGTAAATACAACAGTTGAATATTCCGTAACACCCGATTCCTCTCGTTTATTATCAATACTTCTCGCTTGAGTGCTTCACATTCTAAACTTTTTTGCTTCACTTCATCCATTATTGAACTCGGCATTACCATCTTATTTTCAAGATCACTAGTTAGCGTTCTTACCGTCTCTCTTAAATTTCTTATCTCCTCTCTTTGTTCAGCTATGATATCTCTTGCCTCCAACAAAGCAATGTGTTGCCACCGGTGCGGTTTCTCCAAATCATACCAACAGAAAAAATTGCAAGACTCGTAACCTTCAGAAATTTGACGCCTTCTACAAATGTAAAATCTTCGGCCGGGATTGACATTAGTCCCAACTTTCAATATTTTTTCTGGTCGATTGCAATTACGCAACACAACATTCTCACTTTTGCATTCTATTGTTGAAGAATTTCCAATATGAGACATTTTCACTGAAAAAAGGAAGTAATTCATTGTCAAATAAAAACCATAAAACTCCACTACACATATCTCAATCGAACAAACAACATAAATTCAGAAACTTAATTAATCCAGAAACGACAACATTTAAATCTCTAAAGCGATGAATCTAACAAACCTCTAAATTCAACAAACCTCTAAATCACTATCAGCTTCGGATTTATCCAACAAACCTCTAAATCCAACAAACCTCTAAATCGCTATCAGCCTCGGATTTATCCAACAAATCTCTAAATCCAACAAACCTCTAAACCTCTAAATCGGTTTTTAAAGTTCCTCCCAAGCAACTTCAAAAACCCAAAAACTCCAAAACTTAAACTCACACACTCAACGACATCAAAACGAAACCCGAAACCCATAAATTCAAAAGGAAAATGAAAACCCAAAATCATGAAACTCAACCACATTAAACGAAAACCAAAATCGAAATCGACCCCTTTAAATCGCAAGCAAATTCGGACCAATTAACATCGTTTTGCACCATTCTTACCTTGTTCTTTCTTCAATTTCGGCCAATTCACTCTTTCTTCAATTTTTCCCAATTTTTCCCTTCTCACAAACCCTAATCTATTATGCCCTTCGACAACTCCCTCACTTGAAGTAACTAAAACCCACATGTTCAATTAAATTAAACGGGGTTAAATCCCACTTAACAGAGGTTATATCCCTCTTAACGTCTGTTAAATTTCGTTTATGTTCTGTTAGTTCTTTTTAACGGACAGTAATCGGGTCTAAATTTCAGTGTTAAAAATAATAAAATTATAATTTTAAAGGTTTAAAATGACACCAAAAAAATCTTAAAGTTTAAAGTGTTAGTGGCTGCCAAGTTCGAGGTTTTTTAAACGATTTTCCCGTTAATTTAAGGTAAATAATTATTTTCACATAATAATTCGTGATATTTTAAAAAATTTATTTTTAATATATTATAATTGGAAGATAAACTTAAAAAGTGTTATTTTATTGTATTACTCTAAAAAAGTAATATCCTAAAATAATATCTCTAAAATTATTTATTTTAAATATAACACTCTAAAATTAAAATTCCAAAAATAGTACAAATAATTATATGAAAAATATTTATTTATTTTTAAAAAATAATACATAAACTTCAAACATTATAGTTAGATACTTTTTTCTAAATTAGAGCTTATTTTTGGGCAATTGACGAAAATAACACTTTTTAAAAAAATTGTGCCAAATATATCATCATTAGTTTAAATTTTCAAAAATATCACAAATTTAATATTAAAATACTTTATAACTTTTTTATAATAAGAAAAAATTAAATCCTAAATTAGAAAAAAGAATTCAAATCTAATATTTTAATTATATTTGTAATTTATTTATGGTAAATATATATTTTCAAAAAATAATTTATTTTATTTTTGTAATTTTAAGTTTAGAGTGCTAAATTTGAAACAAAAATTTTAAAAGTATTATTTTAGGGTATTACTTTTTATTTTTTCTATTAAAAAGAAATTTTAATGTATTTTGATCTGAATTTGTGATATTATTAAAAATTTAAATTAATAATGATATTTTTAGAAGAATTGTTTTTTAAAATATGTTATTTTATATAATTGTTCAAAATGAATATTTATATGAATTTGGCCCCGCTTAAATTTTTCCTTTTTTATAATAAATTTGAAAAGTCATGGACCAATTCACGTAGTTATAACCGTGATAATATAAACAATTTGTTTGTGAAAACAATTACATTTATAAATCGCACTTCGACTATATATATATTTAGAATAATAATCCAGTATTAAAGAAAACCATTATTTTTGTTGTTGAAGATTTCGGTTGGCTTTGTTAAATAATTTCTACGACGTGGGCAGATTATGGAGCTTTTATGATTAGATTAAGACCGTTGTATATTAAATCTTGGTCTATTATATATATATATATATATATATATATATATATAAATTTTTTTGACAGTAATTTATTTAAATTAAATTTTTATCAAGAATAACGATAAAAAATCTCTAATATATTAATTAACATGTTAAGACAAATATTAAATAAAACATAATTTATTAGAGTATTCATAAAAATAGCATTAGACAAAAATTTAATGGTATATTATCTACAAATCTCAAATATTTTGACATAAAAGGTATTTTGACATAAACACAATCATAATATAAAAAAAAATATTAGAGATTTTAAAAAATTAATTAACCAAAATATAAAATAAAAGTTTAATTTAATTAAATATTTATTATATTTATATTATTTTCTATTTAATAATATTATATATTCAAAATATGGACAACTTAAATTCATTTGTATAATCCAATTTTATTATTTATTTTATTTGTATAATTAATATTAAAATTTTCAAAAAATTATTTTAAATAATAGATAAATTATATATATATATCAAATTTATATTTATTAAATAAATAATTAATTATAATTTATGTATATTTTTCTCTTTATAAAGTTTAGATTTGCCTATTTGTGGATCTAAATCTAGTTGTTAAGTAAATTAGAAACGAAAAAGATCTGTAACTCTTGATAAAAAGGTTTAGATTTGTCTATGTTCTTACGTGTAATAAACTTGGAGCAAGCATGAACCAATCTAATGATAAACAATAACTAGTCGATTTTATGGTTATGACATATGAACTCTCTAAGAACAAATTCTGCACTAATCTAATATTTTTATGAGTTTATATCCAAACTAATTAACACTTATCAGAATGTCTCGTATAATTTTATATTATAGATTAAGGGATCAATTGGTAATGACAGTGACTATAGGTTTCTCTGCAAATTTTTGGTTGAAGACAGTTTGACTTTAGAAACTATAAATGTTACTTTAAATATTAATGAAAAAGTCTGATTAATTACAAAAACTGTTTAACCTGCGATTTTAATTGTTATTTTAAAAACTATAGATATTTTTTTTGTATTGATCATGAATATAAATTATGCCCAATTTAAACCTCAATAATGTCATTAATGATGAAATTCGCACAAAATCTAGAGGACAATACAAAATCATAGTATTGAATATAGGGATATTGACTTTTAATGCATTAAGTATATAGACTTTGTTTTAAAAGTTCAGCAAACATTGTGACGTAAAAACTTTTCAAAAAGAAAATACAAATCAAATAGAAAAGACAAAACACTAAGCTGTTCTGATTACAAAATTACTCATAATCAACGGTTGCGATTTCGTCATTTGTGTTTAGTTTTACCAAAGGTCCATTGTATACTCTCACTCTCTCTCCTATTTACCAATTTCTCTCTCTTCCTCAAACAAGACCGTACACGTCTAATGTCCTGAATATCGAATTCTTATGTTTCTCAGTCGCGCAATTTTCTGCTCGATTCCTTCGTTTTCTCTTCCATATCGTTCTGGTCTTGGAATCGTATTTTTCTTACCAATAACGTTCGCCCTCGGTCGTAGAAATATCTCAGGCCTTTAGCTTCGGAGCTTCGAATATTGAATTTCGATTTCACTATTGCTTTTTGTTCCTTCTCGTGATTTTGGACTTTATCATTTCTTCCTGGAGATAGTTAGATCACCCGGAAGCGGTTGGCGTAAGCAGTTCAAATCCACGTCTTTTTGGTAGCTTCGTTGAAGTTTTGAGTTGTTGCTGGGAAAATGGAGGGAAAAAAATTCTGGGCGAGTGACTTCAACCTTGTTCATATCATACTTATGGGGCATTACTAAAAAATGGAAATTTCGGGAATTAAGAACGGCTTCACTAGCAAAAGTAGTTGCTGGTTATAGTCAGTCTCAGCTCTATTTTCTCTCTAAAGAATCTATCTTTTGTTAATGCAGGAATTCTTTCCGTTTTGTTAATGCAGGATTTCTTTCCGTGGGCAGCACGGGAAGATAAACGATTTTACGAGTTGCTGATCCAAATCTGTGTGCTGCATTTGTTAATGTATCAATAGGTTTTGTGTACTTGATCGGTGAAAATATTCTACGAAGGGCAATTGGTGGATCTTAGAAGATGACAATGTTGGCATCAAATTTCGGGTCTCTAATGTCGAAAATTCCTGCATTTTCGACCTCTGATCACGCCTCTGTGGTTTCATTGAATCTCTTTGTTGCACTTCTTTGTGCTTGTATTGTTCTTGGCCATCTTTTGGAAGAGAACCCATTGATGAACGAATCCATCACCGCTTTATTGATTGTAAGTTCACCGAATTTGTCTATTGTCTCGAATAGATAGTAATTATGGACGTTAATGCCTACGTGTTTACGAGTAATTATAGTTCAGGTTGCTGATTAACCATCTTGAATGATATTTGAGCGATTTTGGTTGCAGGGGCTGGCCACTGGTGTTGTGATTTTGTTGATTAGTAAAGGAAAAAGCTCACATCTTCTTGTCTTCAGTGAAGATCTTTTCTTCATATATCTTTTGCCACCCATAATATTCAATGCAGGGTAAGTCATATTTACATCCATTAGTGTCCTTCTTGTCTTCTTGTCCTAGAGATTGATTCACTTTATTCAGCATCATTTTTCCCTTTATGGTTTGATCATTCTCAGATTGATAATTTTGTTGTCGTTGTTGTTGTTTATTTCAGGTTTCAAGTAAAAAAGAAGCATTTTTTCCGCAACTTTGTGACCATTATGCTATTTGGTGCTATTGGAACTGTTATTTCTTGCACGATCATATCTTTAGGTAACTTACTTCCCATTCCGTTTGCCTGAAACACCGTTAAAAGCTCCAGGAAATTTTGTTTGTCTACTAATAATTTGGTGGTTCCTGAAACAGGTGTAACACAGTTCTTTAAAAAATTGGACATTGGGACCTTTGACTTGGGTGATTATCTTGGTAATGCCTGAACTATGGCTTTTTGTTCCTATTTGCTTTACTTTATCTGTTTTCATTCCAGGAGACTTGACTTGTTTTTCGATGTTTAACCCTCAGCAATTGGTGCAATATTTGCTGCAACAGATTCTGTGTGCACACTGCAGGTAAATTGTTTTCTCCAATTACTGAAAGTACTTGCAAACCCCAAAACACAGTGGACCAAAAGTTTATCTTCCTCTTGTGTTGTGATATAGGTTCTGAATCAAGAGGAGATACCTTTGCTTTATAGTCTTGTTTTTGGAGAGGGTGTTGTGAATGATGCCACATCAGTTGTAGTCTTCAACGCAATTCAGAGCTTTGACCTCACCCACCTTAACCATGAAGCTGCTTTTCAGCTTCTTGGAAATTTTTTGTATTTGTTTCTCCTGAGCACGTTTCTTGGTGTTGCAGTAGGTCCACTGTTTTCTTATCTCCCATGATTTTCTGTATATGCTATTAGCATGCTCTTGTGTCCACATCATCTACAATCTTCCTTATTCATGCTGCAGACTGGTCTGATAAGTGCATATATCATCAAAAAGCTATATTTTGGAAGGTACATATTTGGCGTCATGTATCTGACTGTTTCCATTAGTTTTGTTTGTCCTGTTTGCTCTAAAGTAGATGTCTCCACATGGCTGGTCTCACAGGCACTCAACCGACAGAGAGGTCTCTCTCATGATGCTTATGGCGTATCTTTCTTATATGCTTGCTGAGGTTAGATTCTATGACTTTCTTAGAGGAATATTCAATTCCATTTAAACACAAAATATGTATTGATGTTATATTAGTTGTGTTGTAGCTTTTCGAATTGAGTGGTATTCTCACTGTGTTTTTCTGTGGGATTGTGATGTCCCATTACGCATGGCACAATGTAACTGAAAGCTCAAGAATAACTACCAAGTATGTAATCTCCAGTTTCTCAACCTTTTCTTTTTCTGAGACACACTATACCTCCCAATTGCTTGCATTTTCGATGATACAGGCATACCTTTGCAACTTTGTCGTTTCTTGCGGAGACATTTATTTTCTTGTATGTTGGAATGGATGCCTTGGACATTGATAAGTGGAGATCTGTGAGTGACAGCCCGGGAACATCAGTAGCAGTGAGCTCAATTCTAATGGCTCTGGTCATGCTTGGAAGAGCAGCATTCGTCTTTCCTTTATCGTTTCTGTCAAACATAGCCAAGAAGAATCAAAGCCAGAAAATCAACTTTAAGATGCAAGTATGAATCATTCCACTTGGTATTAATAGAATCAATGATTCTTCTCGATCTCAGCTGTGTTTCTCTATTTTGTTTTTCCACATCATCCAGATTGTGATTTGGTGGTCTGGTCTAATGAGAGGTGCTGTATCAATGGCACTTGCATACAACAAGGTACAAAGAGAATGTCTTTACTTACTCTCTATGATGCTTTTAAGTGACACAAATCATCACTTGTTTCTATCGCAGTTTACAAGGGGCGGGCGCACGGATTTACGTGGGAATGCAATCATGATCACCAGTACTATAACAGTCTGTCTTTTTAGCACCGTGGTAAGATATCTCTGGATGGTTTCAATGGGTTACATAGTATATATTCTTCATTTGGTTAATGATAGATTCTCTTGAACCTTGTGTTCAGGTGTTTGGTATGCTGACCAAACCGCTCATAAGATACCTATTGCCACAGCAAAGAGCCACCACAAGCATTTTATCTGATGGCAACACCTCAAGATCCATCCAGATCCCTTTGCTTGACCAAGACTCGTTCTTTGAGTTTGCAGGGAACCACAATTTGCCTAGGCCTAACAGTATTCGTGGCTTCTTGACAGGTCCCACTCGAACAGTGCATTACTACTGGAGACAATTTGATGACTCCTTCATGCGACCCGTTTTTGGTGGTCGTGGCTTTGCCCCTTTTGTCCCAGGTTCTCCTACTGAGAGACCCTTTTGAGAAAAATGATGATACAAACAATGCATTTGTGTAATTATTCTGAAGACAGAAAGATGTTCTCTACGTTTTGAAAGCAGAAAGTAAAACATGGGAACTTTGAAAGGTTTTGATTCATGTATACTCAATTCATATTTGTTTTCTTATTCTTTATGCTTTGATTTTGGTTATTTCGAACTCGACCGGATCTGATTGGTACGATTTTGCTTCGATTTTGGATCATTGGAATAATACAATGTTTTGATTTTGTCTAATTTATTTTGAACATTTGAGTCAATATTAACAGAGTGTGCAATAAATTTTTGTTTATTTCTGATATCTAAATGATTTGAGTTTTTTTTTCTTGTTTCGTATTTTATTTCTTTCAAGTATGCATACAAAAATAGTTTCCAAAAAATCGAATAACTAAAAAACTTCTATGAAATATAGAAATGTTTGTAAATTTATACTCTATTTAATTTTCAAATCAAAATAAAAATAGATTAATACCCTAAAATATCACATTTGAAAGTTTTTCTTTCAAATCTACCATCATAAAATTAAACTCCCAAAAATAGCATAAATAATTATGTAAAAAATAATTATTTACTCTAAATAAATTATACATAAACTTAAATTATTATATTTGAGTTTATTTTTCTAATTTACGGGTTTATTTTTTCTATTAAAGATAGTTTTAATTTATTTTAATTTTAATTTTGTGCTATTATTGGAAATTTAAAATAATGATAATATTTTTGTAACAAAAATTTAAAAAATAATATTTTAGATAATTGCCCATCAAAATATGTACTAGTAAAAAAAAACTAAGCAACATAAACATCGGTTTTGGTCGTGTTTTGTTAAAGGTTTTGGTAGAATACCTAGAAACTTAGGCTCCCCATTTGTATTAGAGATGCATGAATTTCCATAAAAAAATTCCGAAGTTTACTCTTGTTTATCATTTCTGAGAAATTAATGTCCAACACAGAATTAATAGCAACACAAAAACATAAAATATATTGGACAGTTGATTAAAAAAATAGCACTTTTGTAAGTACAAAGTACTATGTTCACTAATATTACACATAACTAAGTCTGAGATATTTTATTGAATTTTCTAATGTTAAATTCTATTTTGTATCACTGCCAAATGTATATTTTATTGTTTGATATATTAGTAATACTAATGTTTTGGTAGTACATTATATAAATTTGGAGTTATTAAATAGTATTTAAATTTTTTTTGGCAATTGAAATTTAGTTAATTGTATTTTATAAATCAATCACATAAATGTATTTGAAAGAAGAATAAAATTAAAACTAGATTTATACCCACGCCGAAAAAAATATTTGCAAATTATATAATATTTTTTATTAGTAAATATAAATTAAATATTTATATAATTTTAAATTTTATTTAAAATTATTTTTAATAGTAATTTTTGTATATGTAAATTAAGGAAGATATTCGAATACTACTCGAAAAACTTTCTTTTAGGTTATTAGTTTTTGTTTGGAATAGTTGTTTTGATTTGAAAAACAAAAAGCAATGAAATCAAAACTTGAAGATAGATCAAGTGCATATCATACTAAAACCTTGCAACTTCTAATCATGATTATGTTCGTTTATGTGTTGTCATTGCGGTTACAATTGCAACATACAGTATTTATTTGTGTATTATCAACGATTGCAGTTGATCGTAAATTTTTAATCGTACTATTATTTTAATTAATAGTTAAAAAATTACAACGCTAAACACAATATTTGACTACTGTGACTGGTTATGAATCTAATAGTTATGACATATAAATGAATAATAATTTAATGACTACCATAATCGCAATTTTTTATAATTGAGAAACAAACATAACTATAATAATATTATGTCATGTAAAATATTGACCATAATACAGTAAAAAAAATAACTTTCATAGCATAAATATATATTTTATTAAATTAACTAAAAATAACTATTTATTTTAAAAAAATTATTTTTTATTTTCTTAAGTTAAACATAAACTTTTTTTAATTTGTATAGTAACTAATGGAAAATATAGGTATAATACTGCCAAAGTGGGTCAATCCATGATACTAATTATGTTTAAGGCTATATTAATGTAGACATCTTCGTAATGGAGCTATCATACTTTGTCTAATCACTTTCTATTAAATATTTTATTCATTCTCTGCAGTTTTCATGAACAACAAATTGAATGAATCTGTGTTTCACCTTTTGACCTAAACAAAGGTGTTGCATTTGGGATGTTTTTTATCAAAAAATGTTTGGACGTTTTACTGTCCAGATTCAGTGTTTTTTTTACACTGTCCATTGTCCAGATTCAATGTATATTTTCTTTTTTGACACATGTATATTGTATACTTCAAGGGAATATTATTGTTCACAACAATTTACGATTCTATTATCTTTTAAATAAATAGAACATATTTTAAAATGCCAAAAAACAAATTTTGTTTCAAAATTAATATTAATTAAAACTAATTAATTATTTTTTTAAAAAAAAATCTATATGAATTAAAATATACTTCAAAAGCCAAAAAGCCGAATCGAACCAAACGAAAATTCATAATTAAATCCGAATGAAAATTATTTAATTATTTTTAAAAATTTTAAAAAAAACTCAAACCGAATTGAAAAACTGAATGCCCATCATATACATTATTATCATTTGTGTGTATTTTATTTGTATTTTCCTTAGATTAAATTTAATTATTGGTAAAGAAAAAAGTAAAGATTTAATATAAAATAATGATTATCACATGTATCCCGTGATTTTTTTTCAAGGTTAAATAATTTCTTTTTAAAAAATATTACATATTTTACAATAATTTTTAAATAACTATAATTTTAGTATTTGGATTTAAATATACTATTTTGGTTTTACAGTTTAGTTTCTATGATTTGAATGTAATTTCAAGTGTTTAGGTTTAATTTTTAAAGTTAAAGTTTAGTTTTAGTTTTATTGTATTTTTGAAAAATAAATTATAGTATTTTGAAACACTGATAAAATATTTTTGAAATACTGACAATTGTTTAGTTTTAAAAAAAATTGAAAATAAATTATAATATTTTGAAATACTGATAATATTTTTGAAAAAAAAAGTTTTTAATAGTATGTGTGAGATTGTCCATATATTAATCTGACAATACTTTAAAATACACAAATGCAGTTCTAAAATCTTAAAAATACAAAAATATATAAATATTATATAGATTCAGAAAAGTTTTATATATAGAGTAATATCCTAAAATAGTACTATTTTAAATTTATCTTCTAAATTTAGCATAATAAAACTAAAATTTCAAAAATAGCATAAATTATTATGTAAAAACAATTGTTTACCTTAAATAAACTATATATAAAATTAAAACATAATGTTTGGATTCACTTTTTCCAATTTAGAGTTTAAATTTTTTTTATTAGGAATAAATTTTCAATTATTTTAGTATTAAATTTATGCTATTTGTGGAAATTTAAATGAGTAGTGCTATATATGGAATAAAAATTTAAAATAGTGTTATTTTAGTCAATTGCCTTTATATATAAACTACGAAAGTTTTGCACTTTTGACCCATAACTTTATGATGTCATAGACGGATCATTTATTTTGAATTATCACTTATTAGATTCAGATACGTATCGTGTGTAAATAATATTCCTATATTATAATTAATTAATTATTTAATAAATGTAATTTAGATATTTATATAATATATGTAATTATTGTTATGAAAATTAATATATTTCATTAAACTAATCAAAAATATTATTAATTTCGTAAAAAAATATTATTTTTTATTTCTTTAATTTATATATATGATAATTTATAAATAATTTTAAAATAAATTCATAAATAGATTTAAATTATTATAATAATTACAATATATCCTATTGTTATAAATCTGGTTAAAAATCAATATACTTTATTATGAAATCATATACATATGCAATTTATTTAAATTATAGATATACATTTTGAATTCAATGACACAATAATATATATAATTAATAAGATATTATATATATACATAAATATATATTATATATATACATAAATATATATATTATATAATATAGAGTAATACCCTAAAATAGCACCTTTTAAAGTTTTTCTTCCAAATCTAGCATCATAAAATTAAATTCCCAAAAATAGCATAAATACTTATGTGAAAATACTTATTTATTCTAAATAAATTATACATAAACTTAAAGTATTGTATTTGAGTTCATTATTTCCAATTTAGAGTTTAATTTTTTTCTATTAAAATATAGTTTTAATGCATTTTAATCTTAAATTTGTGCTACTATTGGAAATTTAAACTAATGATGCTATTTTTGGAACAAAAACTTAGAAAGGTGCTATTTTAGACATTTGCCCTTATATATATACATATATATATTATATATATACATATATATATCTATATATATTTTTATATATGACAACAAAATAAACTAAAATATATATTAATAGATAATTAATATATATAATTTAATTATTTATATATTATTTGTTTATATTCAAAATATTAAAAATAATTATGTAAATATTTAATAAATAAATAATTAATTATAATATATAAATATTTTTTCCTGCACAAAACATGCATGTAAATCTACTATTAGTTATTGAAAGATATTTGATAGTTTAGTAGCTAAGTTAGCTTTACTACCGAAAGTTCTAATTTCACAATATTAAAATATATATATTTATTTAGATAATTTTTCCATTATTCAAATTTATTTCAGTTAAGCTTATAATTTAGATAATATATATTTCCAATTTATCTTGGTCTGACTTAGAGCATTCAACGAGTCGGAAAATCGGCGGTTTCATATCCGAAATTTAGCCGGATGTTCGATTTAGACCCAATTATTGTAGCAGTACAAACTCATACCTAAAATTAAGTAAAATTCAAATTTCATACTAAAAAAACTACATTGTGCAAATTTATACATGTGCTGTAACGTGGTTAGATTTCCGTTAACGGATGCTGATGTGGCGGGGAAAGTGAGACATCGCAGGTTAATCTCAAAACAATGTCGTTTTGAAAAGTATTAAAACGAGAAAAATCGGCCGTTTCATATCCGAAGTTTACTCGGATGTTCGATTTAGACCTAATTATTGGAGCAGTGCGAAATCATACCTGAAATTAAGTAAAATTTAAATTTCATACCCAAAGAACTAAATTCTGCTTCGATGGAAAATAAAAGTGTTAAACAAGTCTTCAAAACGATGTCACTTTGAGAAGTATCAAAACGACGTCTTTTCTATTTTTTTTTAAAACCAATTTAATATCAAAATGACATCGTTTTGATACTTCTCAAAACAACGTTATTTTAATACTTTTCAAAACGACATCGTTTTAATACTTCTCAAAACGATGTCGTTTTGAGATTGATTTGCGATGTCGCACTTCCTCCGCCACGTCGGCATTACGTGGAAAGCACATCAGGATTCGTTAACTTCAATCTAACCCCGTTACGGTTCATGTATAAATTTGCATAATAGTAATTTTTTAGGTATGGAATTTGAATTTTACTTAATTTCAAGTATAATTTTGCACTGCTACAACAATTGGATCTAAATCGAACATCTGAGTAACTTCGGGTATGAAACGATCGATTTTAATACTTCTCAAAACAACGTCGTTTTGAGATTGATATACAATGTCCCACTTCTCCCGCCACATCGGCATTACGTGGCAGCCACATCAGCATCCGTTAACGGAAACCTAACTCCGTTACGGTTCATGTATAAATTTGCACAATAGTAATTTTTTGAGTATGTAATTTAAATTTACTTAATTTCAGGTATGAGTTTGCACTACTCCAACAATTGGATTTAAATCGAACATTCAAGTAAATTTCGGGTATGAAATCGCCGATAGTCCTCAACGAGTCCATGCCTTAGAATTATCAGAGGCAACATATTAAGACAGAAGCAGGTGAAAGTCAAAGTGATTAAAGATTTCTCTTCTTTGTAGAAGCCAAACTCAAAAGGATAGAATGAAAATGGCTATTGTGATTATACTGTTTAGTGCAATTCCAAAATAGCTACAGTATTACTAAAATATGTGTGATTGCAATTTATTCAGATTATAAAAAGTGTAAAGCCATCACTATGCTATAAACATTGAGTATGAATACCTTAAACTTCGATACAAAAGAAA
The DNA here is from genome assembly GCA_018901945.1 of Pugionium dolabratum. NCBI lineage: Eukaryota > Viridiplantae > Streptophyta > Magnoliopsida > Brassicales > Brassicaceae > Pugionium > Pugionium dolabratum. The sequence continues at coordinate 721,847 of JAEVFF010000006.1, forward strand.
ACAAAATTACTAATAATTCCAATTCTTACAATCCGTGACTGGATAATTTATTTTATTTTTATCATATATCAATCAATCAGTTTTATTTGTATATTGTTTGTTTATGTTATTTTATATTTTTATATAATAGTTGATGCATAAATTATTTTTATTGAAAAATAATATGTAGTTATGTAATGAGAATTTGATTGTTTTAATCACAGCAGACGCAACTATTGTTTTCAGAGTACACGGTAGTGGACGATTGCGATTTCAAATGTTTCGAGACATTTACGATTGTTATATAATTCTTAAAATTAATGTGTTTTTGAAATTTTTTTGAACCGTTTAACATATTAATACGATTGTGGTTAAATATAAACTTATTTTATAATTAAAAGAATATTAAAATTCATATTATTACGATTAAAATGATTAAAATCACTAGTTCAACATGATTAATATTTAAAAAAACTTAACAAAATACTAAATGATCATTTTAAAATAACTAAATTTCTATATTTCAACGTAACATGTTTATTGATTCATGCTGTATATAATCAACAAAAATTGTGTTAAGTAATATGAGGAACTACAAACAAAATTCTAAAATATGGATTCTCCAAAATTGTTTTATCAATATTGTAAAATTTCCTCAATAGATCCAAACGATTTTTTTTTAACACAATTCAAATCAACTCTAAATTAATCATTAATATTCTTAAAAATATTTTGATTTTCAAAATTACTTAGAAATCTTTATGCATATTTAGTACAAATTTTTTTTCTTTTATGTTACATTTTTTTGTTAATTTTTGATATTTTATTTTTAACCATTCGTTATCATGCGCAATCACAAATGAAATGATTTTTGTAAATGTTGCAAATCGTTATCAATCTTTTAGCAAAATTGATTCTTAGTTTTAAAACGCAAAAAATGAAGAAAAAAGAAGAATATTTTTTATATTTATTTTAAAAACTATTTTGAAAAAAAATGCAGAATAAAACAAATAGACCGTAAACTTAAATTGATTGGAGAACATGATAAGTAATCATAAAGGTTGTTTTTCCATAAAAAGATGTTATATTGATCCAAAAAGGCATAGAGAAATGACCATAAATTGATTTTTTGCCAAGAAATTTAATGATAAATGTAGGGACCAAAACGTGGGTCGGAGAGAGATAGCCAAATTACGTGACTCCCTTGATTTCTCGCATCTAGCATTCTCTCACCGCCAATATCGTTTTATTATATTTTGGAATATTTACATAGTTAATTATCTAAAATAATATTATTTTAAATTTTTATTTCAAATATAATATTATTATTTAAATTTATAGAAATAGTATTATTTTAAATTTTTATTTCAAATATAGTAATAATTATTTAAATTTATAAAAATAGTATAAATTTAATATTAAATTAATAAAAATTTCATCATAATAAAAAATTTAAATCATAAATTAAAAAAGTGAACTCAAATATTATGTTTAAATTTTATATATAATTTATTTGAAGTACACAATTATTTTACATAATAATTTGTGCTATTTTATAAATTTTACTTTTAATCTGCTAGATTTGGAAAATAAATTAAAAAAGTATTATTTTAAGGTATTACTGTTTACCATATTTATAATAGTAATACTTTAAAATAACATTATTTTAAGTTTATTTTCTAAATTTAGCACATTAAAAATAAAATTACAAAAATAGCATAAATTATTATGTGAAAATAATAATTTACCTTAAATAAATTATATATATAAAATTAAAACATAATGTTTGGCTTCATTTTTTTAAATTTAGAGTTTAATTTTTTTATTAGCAAGAATTTTTTAATTATTTTATTATTAAATTTATGTTTTTTCTTTAAATTTAAATGATTAGTGTTATATTTGTTATCAAAATTTGAAATAATGATATTTTAATCAAATGCCCTATTTAAAAGTAAATATTTAATCAAAATAATATTTTTTTCTTTATAAAACCTTGCAATTAGCCGATATAGAAACAAAAAATATTTAATCAAAAAGAATTGGAAGAAGTGGAGAAAGTTCAATCCCAAACAAAATTTTGTAATTTTAGATTACATTTGTTTGATTTAGAAATTCACATCAAATCTCATATGACTTTATAAACGAAAATAATTATAAATATTGTATATTTCTTATTTACATATACTAAAAAGAAACAAAATTAGTTTTGAACTGATCCTTCATCTATATTTTTGTAGCTCGGATAAGTTCTTGTGCATAACATTTAATGCATATTGTGGTCCAACTTTGTGTTTTGTGGCACAATTGATCATGCTTGATGTATGCTTTTGAAAGACTCATCTCAAACTGTAGATTTTATTTGTCGATAGAGAATAGAGTTTTGGAGCTTTATCAAATGCAATTATGGTGATTGTTAGATTCTCTAATATCAATTAGTTCTTAAATTACCAAAATGCCCCTGGATAATCACAAGAAAAGAAAATTTTCAACAATTTGCCCTGACTAAATCTCTAAATGTGTAGTTTTGTCGGAATTCTCTAGTTTACTTATGAATTCTTTGCAATTGAAACATGATATCCCAAAGTTGTGGAGTATAATCTCATTTTTTTTTATTCATTTCCATCAGTTAAACGAATTTATACGAATAAATATTTTTTTTTGTATTTTTAGATTTTTTAGTTACATAAACTGTATTTTTTTCATAAACTAAATAAATTTCATAAATTATTCTAATTATAGAAATTTTGTTAATGTTTATATATTAAATTGTTATTAATTTTTTTAGTTCGAAAATCTGTTTTTAAATTCTAAAAATAAACTGAAGTTAAAATTAGATTTTTGAATTAAAACTAAATTTAATAGCTATTTAACGTGTAAACACTAGTAGAATTTTTATAGTTAGAATAATTTATGAAATTTATGTAATTTACGAAAAAAAATTACAGTTTATATAGATAAAAAAATCTAAAAATTATATATGAAAATAGATTTAGTTTGCATAGAGGGAAATGATTTTTTTTTGTTGGTAACCAAACTTACTTACTTTTAGCTCCCATATGAGTTGGTCTCAAGGAGTGTTTGTATGAAATTTTCTCTGTTTGCATTCATTTGAATATTTCAATATCAATGGAGTTTCTATTATTATATCATAGATTCTCATATGGTTTGATCGACTGAGACAATGATATCCAAGGATTGTACCAAACCTTTGTTTTTTCGGTCTAACCACTCTTCTAAGGTTTGAAACTATGAGTTCCCTTTCTACCATGTTGCTTGCTTCACTAAGGATGAGAGACAAATATAATGGGGTTGCTAAATCCCAAAAGACATTACTAATCTTTTTCAACATCTGGTTTTGCTATTATATTCATAAAACAAAAATATACAAAAAAAAATGAGCAATTGTCTAAAATAACATTTTTAAATTTTTTGTTACAAAATAACATTATTAATTTAAATTTTCAATAATAACACAAATTTAGGATTAAACATTATAACTTTATTTTAATATAAAAATTAAACTATAAATTAGAGAAAAAAAATTCACATACAATGTTTTACATTTATGTATAATTTATTTAAAGTAAATAAGTATTTTTCACATAATTATTTGTGCTATATTTTAAAGTTTAGTTTTATAGTGCTAGATTTGGAACAAATTTTTTTTAAAATTTTTATTTTAGGGTATTACTCAAAAAATACACTTATATGTAAATTAAAAAATACAAAAAATCAAAAAGAACGTAAATATTGTTATTCAAAATATATACTTGTTTGGTCTTAATTTAGTTTTAACTTTTAAAAAGAATAATATCTTAAAATAGCATTATTTTAAATTTAACTTCTAAATTTAGCACATTAAAAATAAAATTACTAAAATAGCATAAATTATTATATGAAAATAATAATTTACCTCAAATAAACTATATATAAAATTAAATATAATGTTTGAGTTTATTTTTTCTAATTTAGGATTTAAAATTTTTTGATTAGAATTGTTAATTATTTTAGTATTAAATTTATGTTATTTTTGAAAATTTAAATAATTAGTGATATATTTAAAACAAAAACTTTAAAAGTATTATTTTGACAATTGCCCTTTTAAAAATAAATTATTCAGTAGTGAATATATCTAAATAGCTAGTATGTTGTTTGGTCTTAATTAAATTTTAACTTCAACATCAAAGTAACAATTAAAACAATGTATAACAAACCGGTTTTCTAGAAATTCTTGTTTGTATATTCTAATGAGAAATTAGGTTAGATATTATTTTGAGGGTCTTCAGGAGTATCTAATCTATTTATTTGTTTTCATCATTGACTAATGTAATTAGTTGGTTTCAAATTTTAAGCAATATTTTTCTATATACACTTATGGATGCATTGTCTGATAACGTGTTGGATATTAACTAGTTTCTGTCAAAATTGTATGTTTACTTATATTTGTTTATAGAAAACTTAGTTTTCTAAGAACTGAAATTATTTAAATGACTATTGTTTGCTTGGCGTAATAACTAAATTAAGTAGCTGCCTATACAAAATTTATGTCAAAAATAGTTATTTATTATAAATAAATTATAAATAAAATTAAAATATTACTTTTGGAATTTTTTTAATCTTAAAATTAAAATTTCCCTAATAAAATTTTTTAAATATTTTAATATTAAATATGTACTATTAAAAAATTGAACTAATCTTGATACATTTGAAATAAAAAAGTTTAAAATACTATTTTCCTACATATTTGATATAAATTATGTTGCCAAATAAAGAAAAAAAATGTTTGTAATATTACCATTGAACCGTATGAAATACCATAAAAACAAATAAAACTATAAAATTGAAAACATATATGGTATTAAACGACTCTAAAAATATACTGAGAAACAAAAATATTCGATATGGCGGAAAACTTCTTTTTTACAAAATATTAATATTTTCTATGAATTTTTTGCTAATTCTTTGTTAGTAATAAAAATCAGTCAATATATATGATTTAATTTATTTTTTGAAAATAAATCCATGTTTAAAATTATCATGTCACATTTGATAAGCGTTATGTCATAATTTTCTAATGACATGTAAACATTTTTTTCAAAATTCACTTTTATTTAAAAAAAATATATATATAATAATTGTTTTAGTCATATTATTTTTTGTAATGATATAGAAACATTTTGTCAATCATATATGTATATTATATAGATAATTATTATATGATCAAAATGTAAATAAATATACCTTTTTTGCAAAACTCACTTCTCTTTTAATGTATAAGATTAATATATATGATTTAATTTGTTTTAGAAATAAATTATGTATAAAATTGTCATATCACATTTTTCATGTCATAATTTCTTTAACCATGCCATTTTTTTCTAATAACATACAAGCATTTTTCAAAAATTATTTCTCTTTTAATATATGTGATTAATATATATGATTTAATTTATTTTAAAAATAAATTGTGTATAAAATTATCATATCATGATTTCCATGTCATAATTGTTTTAACCATGTCATTTTTTCTAAATAAATATTTTTTCAAAATTTTTTTCTCTTTGATGTATAGGATTAATATATATGATTTAATTTATTTGTTTGGAAATAAAATTATGTTTAAAAATGACATGTCCTATTTGTCTAATGACATATCATCATTTTTTAGCCATATCATTTTTTCTAATGATATATCATCATTTTTTTCAAAACTCACTTCTCTTTTAGTCATCAATTTTTCAAAATTCATTTCTTTTTAATGTATAAGATGATTTAATTTATTTTTGGTAATAAATTTATGATTAAAATTATCATGTCATATTTAAATAAATATAGTGTCATATTTTTTAGGTTTATTATCTTTTTAATGACATGTTTCAGAATTCATTTCTCTTTTAATGTGTAAAGAATAATAATTTTTTTAGTCATATATTTTTTTGTAATAATATATACTTTTTTTCTAAACTCAGTTCTAATTTAATATATATAATTTATTTTCTTAAAAATAAATTTATGTTTAAAATTATCATGTTATATTTGTTTAATTTAATTTTTGGAAATAAATTTATGTTAAAAATTGTTATGTTATATTTGATTAATTTATTTTTGAAAATAAATTTATGTTTAAAATTACCATGTCACATTGACTAATTTTCATGTCATAATTTTTTTTAACCATATCATCAATTTTAATGACATGTTATTATATTTTTTAAAAACTCACTTTCATTTAATATCAAAGATATTTTGGTAATAACCCAAACAAAAATCTATGTATCTTTAAATTTATAAAAACAATAAAAGAATAGATTTTATTAATGCTAATGTTAAAAGCAATGTATTTATTGTTTTCATAGATTCTATTCGATTGGATCGGATCACAAATTTTTTTAAATACAATCTTACTGAAAAAAGAAAGAAAATAAAATATGACTGAAATTTTCTTAGTTTGTTTATAAAACGACTTTCACATCCAAAAGTACGAAACCAAATAAAGTAATTAAATTTTGATTGCGTGAAAGGAATAATATTTATGAAAATCACACACCTCATTATATACGAAGCCTACTTTGTCAAACATACCACCATCTCTCTCTCCTCTCTCGTCTCTCGTCTCTTCTCTCTCTCTTCTCTCTTTCTTCATTGTTTCTACCAGAAATTCAGCCGTAACAGTGTTGATGATGGTGGTGGAGGAAGAAAGAAGCATAGAAGAGGGTCTTTTACAGGTTAAAGACCAAAACGACGAATCAAGCTGTCGTATTACTGCATGTGTTTTTCTAAGCACTTGCGTTGCTGTCTGTTCCTCCTTCTCCTTTGGTGTTGCTGTGAATTTCTTTTCCTCATCTTCATTTTTTTGTTTCTTTTTTTTTTTCCTTTTTTAACAACAAATTTATGTAATAAAAATTCTTCGTATGTTTTTTCTTGTTTGCAGACAGGTTATACTTCAGCTGCTGAGTTAGGAATTATGAAGGACTTAGATCTTTCTATTGCTCAAGTACGTCTCTGTTTTAATTCTTTTACATTAAAAGATGTACCATTAATGCTGGTGTATTTCATCTCCATTTACCTCAAATTCTAATCACAATAAACCAAAAATTAATCTGCACTATATACGAAATTATGTAATTATAATATTTTATAAAAATTTTATAATTTATAAGTTTTTATTGAATATTAAATTATTTTATAATATTTGTAATATAAATATAAATACGAAATTTTAAAGGGCAAATGTCTAAAATAGCACCTTTCTAAGTTTTTATTCCAAAAATAGCATCATTAGTTTAAATTTCCAATAATAGCACAAATTTAAGATTAAAATACATTAAAACTATATTTTAAAAGAAAAAACTAAACCCAAATACAATAATTTAAGTTTATATATAATTTGTTTAAAATAAATAAGTATTTTTACATAAGTATTTGTGCTATTTTTGGGAGTTTAATTTTGAGATGCTAAATTTGGAAGAAAAACTTGAAAAGATGCTATTTTAGGGTATTACTCAATTTTAAAGGGCAATTGACTAAAATAGCACTATGTAAAGTTTTTGTTCCAAATATAGTACTAATAATTTAAATTTCCAAAAATAGCACAAATTTAATATTAAAATAATTAAAAACTTGTTCCTAATGAAAAAAAAATTAAACCCTAAATTAGAAAATATGAACCCAAAAATTATATATTAATTTTATATATAATTTATTTAAAGTAAATAATTATTTTCACATAATAATTTATGCTATATTTGGGATTTTATTTTTGGTATGCTAAATTTGGAAGATAAACTTAAAATGATGCTATTTAGGGTATAACTCACTTTTAAATTGTTATATGTAATATTATAATTAGTTTTTTAGGTAAAAAGTTATTGGTAAATATTTAAATTTTAAATATTAGATTTAATAATATTCATGAATATAATTTATAAAATATAAATATAAATTAAATTTTTATAATTTGTTAAGTTCTTAAATGTATTAATATAGTTAATTTATTTATTTTAAAATAAAATTATTCAAATATATTAATAAAAATTTGAATTTTAAATATTAGATTTCATAATATTATATATATTTGATATTTGTTCGTTAAATTACTTATTCATAATAACATTCGAAATAATATTCTACAAGATAAATATTATTTTTTTGAAATGTAATTAATGTAAAGATATTAAACGACACAGCTTTGTAATTATTATTTAGATTAATATTTGTTTTAATCAGTTTTCAGCATTTGCATCATTCTCCACGTTGGGAGCTACAGTTGGAGCACTCTTCAGCGGTAAAATGGCAATTATCTTCGGAAGAAAAGGAGTAATTATTAACTTACCTTTTATTAATTTCTTTTTAATAATCTTAGTTCAATATTGTTTTAATATAATATCTGACTAAAGTATTCATATAAGTGTAAGTCTACATAAATAATAGCAACATATGTGCACGTATGTTTGCTACTAATGACATTTCTTTTCTTGTTTTTATTAAAAATTAATGCTAATAGTAACATTTTTATTATACTTTTCATGATTATTAAAAAGACAATGTGGGTCTCCGATATCCTCTGCATCATTGGTTGGCTATCCATCGCTTTCGCTAAGGTATAACCACACAAATATTTTCTCCACTTTAAATGACTTTTTTTTTTATAAAAAGTGTAGTTATAATATAAAGGAAAAAAACAAAAAAAAATTAAATAGATATCTTTATTATGTGAACTCAAAAGGATGTAATGTGGCTGAACTTCGGAAGAATCTCCTCTGGGATAGGTGTCGGCTTGATTAGCTACGTGGTAATTAAATTATTAACTTTAATTGTAATATTATCTTAATAAGTTTTGTTTGTATTAATATTTATATATATATATTTATTGAACAGGTACCTGTCTATATAGCAGAAATTGCACCAAAACATGTTCGTGGTACATTTACTTTTTCCAACCAGGTAATATTTAGGTTTAGTGAAAAGAAAATATTTAAAGATGAGCATAAAATATGCTTAAAGCCTTAAACTAAACAAAAAAAAGAACCAATTGTGGGGACAATATATATGCTTTCGAAATAATGAATAAAAAATATTAAAAAGAACAATATATAAAATATCATTTTTTTAAAAAAAAATTCTAAATCTAACACTATAAAATTAAAATTCTAATAGTACGGTGAAAATACTTATTAATTTTAAATAAATTATACATAAAATTAAACATTATATTTAAGTTTTTCTAGTTTATGATTTAACTTTTTCTTAAAATAAAGTTTTAATGTATTTTAATTTTAAATTGAGATATTATTAGAAATTTAAACTAATGATGGTATTTGTGAAATAAAAATTTAAAAATATATTATTTTACACCATTGTTCTGTTAAAAATTGAGTGAATAACTGAAAAATATTTCTTTCCTTCAATTTCACAAACCATAAGTTCATTGTCAGTTTGTGACATATTTGTCTTCATATATACTAAAGGAAACGTGTTAAATTACTCTTTTCATGAAGTCCAATCAAATTATTCTGTTTATTTTTTTTCTTATTAATACTTTAACAAATTTAATTCCAAAATAATTGTATACCAGTAATAATAACTAAACTAATGGTTGCACCACCTATACGTCTATTTTATAGGTATAGAATTCGATTTTATCTTCTCTCGAACGAGGATGTTAAATATTCGTACTAATATATTGGGCTAATGGGTCGGTTTGTTATATTCCAATAACAAAAAAAATTGTATACTTTGTAGAAAAATAAATCCATATTAATATCCTTAACTCAAGGAAAATTTAAATTATATTTGTTAGCTTTCTCATGAGTATTGACTCTTATCCTCATGTAATGATTTTGATTATTAGCTTCTTCAAAATTCTGGACTAGCCATGGTTTATTTTTTTGGCAATTTCATCAATTGGAGGACCATTGCTCTATTAGGTAAAACATTTTTTTGGTCGAATATTTATTTTATTAATACTATTATTTTATAATCATCTTTGAAAAATCATCAGTTATATTATAAGAGTGTACAAATTAACTGATAAACATATTATCTTTTCCGGTTTAGGTGCTTTACCATGTTTGATTCAAGTAATCGGTTTATTCTTTGTACCTGAGTCACCAAGATGGCTGGTTAGTCATTTTATTAGAAATTCCATTACATAATTTAGTAACTATATATATATATATATATATATGAAACTAAACTATTTTGAATTTTGAAGGCAAAAGTTGGTACAGGTAAAGAATTAGAAATGTCATTGGTTCGACTTAGAGGGAGAGATGTTGATATTTCACATGAAGTCTCAGAGATTCAAGTGAGCTTTAATTACTATATTTTTTATTATGAATTATAAATTTATTTCTAATGTATTAATTGACAAAAAAAAAGAAATTGTAAAGTTTGAAGGATATTTGTTTTATTTTCAGGTTATGACAAAAATGATAGAAAATGATTCAAAGTCGAGTTTTTACGATTTGTTCCAGAGAAAATATAGACACACTCTAGTGGTAAAGTGAAATATATGAACATAAGTAATTGATTAATTTATATTTATTTGTATTAGCATTAAAATTGTTTTGTAAATTAATATCTCAGGTAGGAGTGGGGCTAATGTTGATACAACAGTTCTCAGGAAGTGCTGCTGTAATCTTTTATGCAAGTACCATTTTTCGAAAAGCTGGTAAATATTAAGTTTTATTACTCTTTATATAAATCTTTTTTTTTCAAACTATAAGTCAATAACAATATATATATAGATACAATTCAATTTTTATGAGACTGTTTGTTTTAAGGAAATTTACTTATCAATTTGTTATTTATTCCGAGTAATAATTCCATAATTTTCATTGCTCGTTAAATATTATAGAATAAGTTTTTTTAATTAAATACAACTATGAGTTTTTTATTAATACTCTAAAATAATATGTTTTAAAATTTTGTTTCAAATATAACATATTAAAATTAAAATTATCAAAATATCATAAATTATTATACAAATTATTTATTTTAAATTAATTATACATATTTTTGGATTCCTTTTTTTAAATTTAAAAGTTTAGATTTTTTACAAAAAAATATAGTATTAAAGTTATGTTATTTTGAAATTTTAAATTAATAATAATATATTTGAAACAAAAATTTAAAATATTGATAATTTGAAGAATTACTATTTTTTCAATTATTATTTTTTAATAGCTTTGGTGATTTGTATTGTGGGTTAAAACAGGTTTTTCAGTGGCTATTGGATCTACAATGTTAGGGCTCTTCATGGTAAGTAATAAATATACATTTGCTTTTGTTAAATCTTTGTTTGACTATATATATATATATATATATATATATGAATGCTACATCTTTTTCTTTTTGTTAAAAGTTTTAAAGTTCAATAATATTTGTTTCTATTGGCAGATACCAAAAACCATGATTGGTCTCATTCTTGTTGATAAATGGGGCAGACGGCCACTCTTATTGGTGAGCACGTTAACATACTTTATTTCTTTCCATTATATAAAATCTTTTATATTTTATAATTATTTATATTTATCTAAAAATTCTTATAAAATAAAAAAGAGAATATCAAATTATTTATATTGATTCTTTATTATTTTTGGATATATTATAGACTTCTGCCTCTGGGATGAGCATAACTTGCATGCTTCTTGGGGTTGCCTTTACATTACAGGTTATTTTTACATTTTAATATTGTTATTTATTATATTAATTTTGATTAAATAGTTATTAAAAATATTGACTTTTGCGTTTGAGTTATTTAAAAAATAATCCAAATACAAAAATTTGATATTTTTAATGATTATTTTCTCTATTAGTTTTTAATAAAAACTATTTATTTATTTATTTTATATTTGGGTATGAACAGAAAATGCAATTGCTTCGAGAGCTAACTCCAGTTTTCACGTTTATATGCATTATGGTAAAACATTTTTATAATAATTTCACACATTCTTTTTCAGTAAATATTTTTGTGTAACTTTTTAACGTAAATATAAAATATAATAATTTTGTTGGCAGCTGTATATATTTACTTATGCAATAGGTGTGGGAGGTCTCCCTTGGGTAATTATGTCTGAGGTACTTATACAAAACTCAAACTGTTATTTTCATTACAGAAAATATATAAATGAAGTAATATATATGTATATGATTTATGGTGTGTGTGTGTAGATATTTCCAATAAATATAAAAGTAACAGCTGGGAGTATAGTTACATTAGCCTCATGGTCAAGTAGTTCGATAGTCACTTACACTTTCAACTTTCTCTTCGACTGGAGCAGTGCAGGTTTCTTCATTTTTCTCTTTTTTTTTTAATTCATTTTTCAATTAGGTTACAAAATGAGAAACGGTTGATTTCAACTTGAATAGTTTTCGTAATACAATTATGAAGCCTCAACACGAATTTCAATATTTATTTTTTAATAATTAAATTTTTAGATACGAATTAACAAATGCTTTACTTTTTTCGACATTTTCATTAATGGGATCCGATTTCCGTTAATAGTAATTGACGTGACATTAGATTGGGTGACATAGCATTGGGTTGGGTGACGTAATAGTGCGTGTATAGTAAATCGATGTCGTTTTAGTCGATTTACTCGATCAAAATGACGTTGTTTCTCATAACACATGCTTTTTTTATTGTTCATACGTATTTAATCGTGATTAGATTTTGGTATTGGAGATTTTTCGAAAATGAAATATTTCCAAAATCGACAAGTGAAGAGTTAAATCGATTTTAATAAGATTTCATTTTTGGAAAATCCTGAATATCAAACCATAATTGCGATTGAAGAAGGAGGAACAAGGGAAAAAATATGTGTTATGAGAAACAACATCGTTTTACTGCACATACACTGTCATGTCACCCATTTCATCCACGTCCTATGTAACGTCAGCTAGTATTAACAGAAAATTGGTTCCGCTAACAAAAATGTCGAAAAAACACGCATTTATTATATCGTATCTAAAATGTGAATTATTAAAAAGTAAATGTTAAAATCCACGGTGCAATTTCATAGTTGTATAAAAACATACGACGAAAATTGTTCATATTGAAATTAACTATTTTCTTATTACAAAATCATCTACTTCAAAATCAAACCACATATTAACTGCAGAAAATTTATATGGTTTTAAAAAATATTGTAATAGGAACATTTTACATATTCGGGGCTATTGGAGGATTAGCGCTGCTTTTTATATGGTTGGTCGTTCCAGAAACGAAAGGATTATCACTTGAAGAAATACAAGTTTCACTTACTGGCCAATCCGATCGAATAAATTAATTAAATTGATTTATTACTTTTTTATATTCAGATATTATTAAATTCAATTTATAATGTCGTTATCTACAGAGAACATTTTTAATAAAAAAGTCTGTATCATTATTTTAGCTTTCTTTTCTTTTTTTTCTTGTATTTTTCCGTGATGTAAAACACGGCCTATGTTTGTTTCTTATCCTTAACATTGAAAATTTTACATGAAAAAAAAAACAGAGAAGAGATTAATATCAAGTACCCAAAAATATTAATGTTTTGTTAATCTTAATCTTTATATAAAAAAGAACAATATTGATGTTTTGTTAATGTAAGTTTCTTCGCACCACCATTTGTATCATAAGATTAAAATATTTATAAATTAACCTTTTTTACACGCAGAACCGATGCTGATTTTAACAAAATCGCAAACAAAAGAAAAGAAAAAGCCATTAACAAAGTATTATTAATTTAATGAAAAAATTGTTTTTATTTATTATTGTGGTAAACGTATTTTCAAAATAAGAATCGATTATTTTTTATTAATATCGAGAACAACAAACACGAACTTGTCTCGTTTACACTCAGATCCGGCTCAATTACACGACATGCACATAAAATGATAAAGCAATGACTCCTTTGACGGTCGATAAACTATATGTGATTGAAAAAAAATTGCGGATTTATACTAATCGGCTTGAAAATATTTAAATTTTGCTTTTTGTTTGCTCTTGAATTACAAAATTGTTTGGTGTAGATGTTAGATATTTAGTTTTAGATGTGAAATGCATAGAAGACAAAGAATCAAAAGCGGATTAATAGATACTTTTATAGGAGAAAATAATCATTTTTTATAAATTTCCTTATACATATTAAGGTGGTTTTTTTATTTTTAGTTCATACTACATAATTTACACACCATTTGCATGAATATAAAATATTATAAGTTTATATCATTATTACATTTGATAAATAGGTTATATGTATTATATTACATATTTATTATATAAGATAATTTTTAATTGTGTTTGATGTATTTAAAACTATTAAAATTATATTTTCTAATTTATAATATGCTTAAGTTATTATTTTATAATCAAATTATATCTAAACTATATTTTGGTACGATTGTATATTAAAAATTATGAATTTATATATAATACCTATTTTAACCATTAATTTTTATATATTTTAGCTATTTTTTGTAAAATTAAGTATCATCTTTAAATATATTTTTTTCTAAATTACTACTTACATAATTGGATGTTGATTAAAATATGAACAACTCAATAAACATGTAAAAGTAATAATCATAATTGAAAAAAATATAAATTATTCATAGTAATTTTTCAAACTAAATTAATTATTTGAAACAACTAAAAATGCATAAAACCTAAATAAAACCATAAAATTTAAAACATAAATGATATTAAATATTTTTTAAACTAACATCTAGTTTAATATATATGATTTAGTTTAGTTTCTAGAAATAAATTTATATTTAAAATTATTATGTCACATTTGACTAACCTTATGTCATAATTTTTTTAACTATGTCATTTTTAATGACATGTAAACATTTTTTTCCAAACTCATTTCGCTTGTAATGTATAGACGAGAATATATTTTTTAGTCATATTAATTGTTTTATTCATATCATTTTTGTGATAATATATAATTTTTTTTAAAAACTCTTTTTTAGTTTAATATATATGATTTAATTTATTATTTAAAAATAAATTTATATTTAAAATTATCATATTATATTTGATTAATTTATTTTGTGAAAATAAATTTATGTTTGAAATTGTTATGTCACATTTGATTAATCATTTTTTGGAAATAAATTTATATTTAAAATTTTTATGTCATATTCGACCCAACGCTGTGTAATAATTTTTTTATATTTAAAATTATTATGTCACGTTTGTCATTATTTTTTAAAAACTTACTTCTAATTTAATGTTAAAAAGATGACAGTAAAATATTAAAATAACCTAAAAAAGAAATTTTAATCTTTAATAAAGACAAGATTTTTTTAAATGAAAAATTATCATTAGAAAACTTTGAATAATTTTGTTAATTACCATTCTTTTATGATTAAACAACAAAACGCTTATGATTATTATTTGAAGTCTGTTTTGCCGTGTAACTGATTAAACGAAGTCTTTTTCCTTTTGTGTTTTCTGCTGTTATTTTTAGATATAGTCTTTCTGTCATAGCTGTCAAATATCTGAGTCAAAAAATAATAATATTATCATAGATCTGTTTTCCATACGTAAAAGTCGTGGCGAATTAAATGTTGTCGATATATTTTATTAATCGCAAAAGTCAATTTTTAATCTACGTATAATTATGGTTAATCATGATAAGTACATTTGTGATCAAAATTGCACGTTTGTCAATGATATTCTGTTTCTCTTTTTTTTTTCTGATAAAAATATATTATGTTGTTTTTCTTGTTCACTGTCAAGAAACAAAACAAAATAAATCTTTTGAACCAAATTATGATTTAAAGAAGAGATGAAAATGTCATGTTAAACGGCACATGCGTGTGAACCTAAACATCATCGATCGAGAAATAAATATATTTCAAGGGTAAGTGGGCCGACTCGTTGAAAAAATGACATATGTATATGTTTGTTGAGCCGATTTAGTTTTTGGTTTATTTGCAAGTCATAATCGTATTACAACAGTTTTATTATTGACGATTTCAATCACGGAAATTTATGATAAATGATTTTATTGTATTATATTCGTTTATCAAACACACTTAAAATAGATTTTTACGATTAAATAAATTATATTTAAATATTTAGTTAAATGTTTATATTAAAAAAGATAATTGGTAAAAATAACATTTTTTGATTTTTTATTTCAAATATATAATCATTAGTTTAAATTTACAAAAATAACATAAATTTAATATTAAAATACTTCAAAAATTATTTTGAATAACAAATTAAATTATAAATTGGAAAAATCTAAATATAATATTTTAATTAAATTTTTATTTATTTATGATAAATATTTATTTTTACAAAATAATTTATGCTGTTTTGAAATTTTAATTTTAAAATATTAATTTTAGAATAAAAATTTAAAAGCATACTATTTTAAAATACTATTCTACTTTTTAAAAAAAAATATAACATAACAACAACAACAGTCCATTTTAACAAGTTTAGTTAAGTTATAAATTTAAATAAAATCTAGTTATAAATATTATAAAACAATAAAACTATTTTTTTCAGTTTATTATTCATATCGGTACACTATAGATCATGAAAAATTTAACAAATATTAATATGACTCATAGGAAGAAAAGTCATAAAGAATCTCTAGTAGCCATTTCTATTAGATTATGGGCCAAATATATCAGCCCAAAAAGTTTAGTTTCAGCCGTACATATTGTCAGAAGTACATATAAACATACCAAAAATTACACGGTACGGACACGGTTTAACCGTGGTTTATACATGGTTTTAACGCGCTTTGGCACATATTTCTATGTCATTTTATGTCGGTTGTCCGAACCGTTTGACAAGTGTCCGAACTGTGTTTAACCAGTGTTCGAATCATGTTTATCCGAGTCCGAACCATGTTTAACCCGAGTCCGTCCCGTGTTTTACGCGTGTGTAACAGTGTTTGATCCGCGTCTAATCCGTGTTAGACACGCGTCCGATCTGTGTTTGACTCGCGTCCGAACCGTGTTTAACCCGCGTCCGACCCGTGTTTGACTCGCGTCCAACTCGTGTTTGATCTCAACTCTTTGAACGATTTTCGTTCAACTGTAAGTAATTTTTGAATTTTTCTAAATCGGCGAATTTGTTTTAAGTATGAAATTATAATCTTTTAAACTTAATGAATAACTTGAATGTTACAAGACTATTTATACACATCAAAATGACTATTTGAATTCTACAATAATTAAAAAGATGATGATAACAATATAGTCAATGATTTGAATAGGTGTTGATAACAATTTAGTCAATGGTATTAAAATGTGATGATAACAATGTGGTTAATATCTTAATACGCCCTCTCAAGATGGACGAATCGGAGTGAGACTAATCTTGGAACACAACGGAACGAAGCGAGCCCAAGGCAATGGCTTAGTAAGTCCATCAGCAAGCTGGTCCGCAGATGCGACATGTGATACACGAAAATTACCAGATTGAACAAAACCACGAATGTAATAATAATCAACATCAACATGTTTCATGCGAGAATGAAAGACAGGATTAGCACAAAGATAGGTGGCTTCCACATTGTCGCAGTAAATAACCAGAGCGGTAGAGAGAGAAACACCCAACTCAGTAAGGAGAGAACGAATCCACTGAACTTCAGAGGCTGTCATTGCAACAGACTTGTACTCAGCCTCTATCGAGGAACGAGCAATGGTAGATTGTTTCTTAGCGGACCATGAAATGAGATGATGTTCAAGATACACAAGATACGCCCCATAGAGGAATAATCGTCTTTATCACCAGCCTAGTCAGCATCCGAGTAAGCATGAAGGATAAGAGGATTAGATGTCAGGAAGAAAAGTCCACGATCTCGAGTACCACAAAGATAACGCAAAATGCGTTTTGCGGCAGCCCAATGTTCTGAAGTTGGTTGATACATGTATTGAGACAACTTGTTAACCGCAAAGGCAATATCCGGACGAGTAAATAACAAGTATTGAAGACTACCAATAACCATACGATACTCGGTTGGATAGGAAAGAACATAACCACACCGTTTTGTTAAAGGTGGCTTGTCGGCCATCGGAGTGAGAACGGGTTTGGCATCACATATATTAAGATATTGACCACATTGTTATCATCACATTTGAAAACCATTGACTACATTGTTATCAACACCTATTCAAATCATGAGATTGAGTAGAGAGAGTAGTCGAGCATGTGTTCTTAATTGGAAGACTATGACCATCGCCAATCACAATATTATCAATCCCAACATACGGATCATGTAGAGAAAGATTTTGAAGATCGGAGGTGATGTGGTGAGAAGCACCACTGTCAAGAAGCCAAGATGGAGTCTTATGAGCTGGAGCTAATGCAATATTTGCATGAGGTTGCCAATTGTTTTGTGGTGAAGACGATTGTTGGATGAGTTTGTATTGATAGCAGTGTTGTGTACTATGACCTTGTTTCCCACACGCTTGGCACTGTCCAAGGTATGGACATCTTTGATCAGAAGAGTTGTTATCATAAGCAAGACAAGAATTATTTGTCTGGCGATAAGGAGACCTCCAATTATAGTTGCGAGGACGTGTAGCAGCAGCATGAACAGTGACAGGGAACGATGTTGAAATAGAAACATTGCAAATTATGGCAACCTCGCGATTTCTAAGTTTTTCATGAAATTCTTCAAATGAGACAACAATTTCATGATTCTGAATAGCATCACACAAGACACGATAATTTTCATGGAGACCATAATGATGAATTCAATAAGATCTTCAAGATCGACAGGTTTGCCGAGAAGAGTTAATTGATCAGCTTTGGATTTCATCAATTGCACGTACTCGTCGATGGTTTTGGTAACTTTTGTGGTTTTTTTCAACTCATCTTTGAGTTGCTTAATATGCCCACGAGATGGAGTTCCATAGGTTTTTGCAAAAATCTGCCATGGTTCAAGAGAGGTGGTGTCGTTGGTCACAAGGGATTGCAAGGACATAGAAATTGAACCTAGAAGAGCAACAAAGATGAGCTGATCTTTTCGAACCAAAGATGTGAATTTTGGATTGACAGCAACACAGTCATAAATAGTAATCGTTGGGGTTGGAACAAGGGTTGATTCGTCAATGTATGCAGAAAGTCCATGACCATCGAGAAATAAACGAATCTGGAGACACCACGGCATATAGTTCATGGTGGTAAGCTTGGTAACACCGGTCATATTAACGGAGAGAATTGGTGTTGTAGGATCTACCGGATTAGCTAGGGTTGTAGCCGTGGATTCAGATGAAACAGACATGATAAGAGAATATTAGACAACAATAGAGAAGTAGCAATCAACACAAAACGTGAACCAAAGAAGAAAAAGAATTTTTTTTTGATCGATATGACTCTGATACCATATGAAATGTTAATCTTTTAAACTTGATGAATAACTTAAATGTTACAAAACTATTTATACACATCAAAATGACTTTTTGAATTCTACAATAATTAAAAAGATGATTATAACAATGTAGTCAATGATTTGAATAAATGTTGATAACAATTTATTCAATGGTATTCAAATGTGATGATAACAATGTGGTTAATATTTTAACATTAAGATTCTAAGATTATGTACCGATAGCAATTTTGTTTTTAGGGTTTCATATTTCCATGTTTGCTCCGCGATAAACCATTAAGATTGGGGTTTGTTTTGAGGGAGTTTTGTTGTTGTTTCTGAAATTTTAATTCTTTTTTTTGTCGAATTCAGTTATTTAGGATTGAATCGAACGAACTCAAAAAACACATCTGAGAAGTTCATCGGGTCTTAAGCATATTTTAGAATTATTTTCTGCTGATTTGGTTGGTTTAAGTTGGTTTGATTAAACCGAAAGAGATAAGGCAGCAAACACTACTTTATTAAGAGCGTTCTGTCCCATTGCATTTAACCCTTAAACAAAGATGGTGCATGGAACTGATCTATTGATCGGTAGTACACAATGATGTTAGGAATTGGTAAAATAAACACAAGAAAGACTATATCTGGATCGTTTTTTTCAATTCTCTTAATGGACAACACAAGAAAGTCTTTTAGACAGAGACTATAAATGAAAACTGATTCTTTACTTTTGCTATCCATGACTTAAAAAGTCTTGTAACAAACAGAAAAACAGATCATGAAGTAATACAGAAACATTTATCAAACAATGATAGTGAGTGTGATGATTGATCCATTTCAATTCAAATAAATGCTATCCAAGACTGCAAAACCAGCTGCAACGCCACCTTCATTTGATGATGAGACTTTCGTGCGCATCAGATAACCACTCTGCTCGTTTACTATAACTCTGTCTTTGTTCCTACACATTAATCAAAGATTATGTCACAAAATTTTGCAGAGTAAAAAAACAAAACAAAAAAACTTTTTCTTTCTACTTTGTACCTGAGGTAAGCACCATAGATACCAAGTTCTGATATAGCTTGATCTTTATGGTAAACACCTTCACGTACCAAGAACATGTTTGAGACCTTTGGGAATATCCTCTGCATTAGGATATAAGCAGCATTTTCTTCCTTTCCTTCTTTCTGCAGTCTCAGAAGATTTTCCCTCACATCATCTCCATAGATGTTGTTTCCTGGAAAAACACAAGAAGATACGCTTAGAAGATGATGGCAAAAGAAACAGGGTTTGGGGTACTTAATCGGATTCTAACCTCCGCCTTCTCTCTGAGGCTTCATAACGAACAATTCGGGGTTTTCAATTGCTTTCTTGACGATTTCTGGATCATCCAAGCTCCACAGCCCCGCAAAGCACTTCCTCAGCTTAGCAATGTCATCCTTGTTGTCCAGAAACCTGTTTTTCTCATGTTTTTCAGTTAAAAAAAGTCATCGTCTTTGAGAAGTTTGAAAACTGCTCTCCAATTACCTCTCAAGAACACCTGGTTTTGCAAGTTCTTGTTGAATTTTCTTGGTACCAGTTAAATGATAAGCTATCGACGGGCATTTGACTGCTGAGGACTCCTCTATAAGCAACCTAGCATTCCATTCCTTCAAACCACAATATGATTCAGAATGTTCTCAAAGAATCAAGCCAAAATATAGGAAAGAAAATGGTTACTTACTGATTCAGACGGATAATCAGTGGGTGAATAGCCTGATCTGAAATAAACCACTGCGACTGCTTGGCCACCGCTGCAACAACAAATAATCTTATTTCCCTTTCAAGAACAATGTGTAAATGCTTCAAAACCGTGACACAAACAATTACTTACACAATAAGGGTTCCATCCTCTTGTACATGTCCTT
Organism: Pugionium dolabratum; assembly: GCA_018901945.1. Lineage (NCBI taxonomy): Eukaryota > Viridiplantae > Streptophyta > Magnoliopsida > Brassicales > Brassicaceae > Pugionium > Pugionium dolabratum. Next base: position 743,067 of record JAEVFF010000006.1, read on the forward strand.
CATTTTCGACTTGTGCTAGAGTCTTCCTGATAGTTACAATATTGTGCGTGTTTCGAAGCTAAGGAAGAATTCCGTTTTTGTACAAAATACAGAAAAAGAGTTGAGATGTAGCCCTGAAAACCGGAGAAACAAGATTAAAAGAGGATATTTTTCTCTCAATACACTGCTCTGCCAATGTTGATCGTACATGTTGCGTTCTTCCCGTTGCACAACCACCATGACTACCGCTCTGAGACAGAAAAAATTGTATCTTTAAACCTAAAATTTCTGAAAACTAGGTCGTTGATTCTTGGTTCCAGTACTTTTTTTTATCAGTCATAAACGTGTTCTTTGGCCAAGACTAACCTTGGGTTATTGTACTCCAACCAAGCTTTAGCCATTGCATCAGCAAATTGGGTTGTGGATGAATTTATGGGTACACATTCAGAGTCTAGTCCAAGATGATCCCCATAAGATCGAAGCAGTGACCTTCAAACAAGAGAAATAAGTAAAAAAAATGGAACCTTTTAGCTAACATTTCCCCATATAATATGGAAAATAAATATTATTCCGACGATGGTGTATGGCTGCCTATATACCTGTGTAGCTCGCTAACAAGACGACCAAGGCCTGAAAACGAAGACGAGATAGTGTTCATCTCTATCTGAAGAAGTGATTTTGTTTCTTCGTCAAGCATATAATCTGAGCGGTGTAAACCCAAACGAATGTCCTGAAAACACAAACACAAACACAACAAAACAAATGAGATCCAGAAAAGTTGTTACTCAAGAATCTAATACGAAACAATATATAATGTAAAAGACCTCTTTCTTGTTCCTTTCTAGCATCTTTGAGTGAATGTCGAGAAGTCTAGATGTAAAGATGTCAACTTTTTTCGTTCTATAACACAAAGAATCAATCAAAGAGCAAGGTTGTCATTAGATGATGATGTGTGAAACAGCAACTTAGAGACTTTAGAAATACAAACCTGGAGAGACTATCCTGTATAAATTTCCCATCCAAGCTCACACGATCTACCAATTCATTGAAGATGGGAGCAACATCACAAGCTTGCTTCCAGTAAATTTCTGGGAATGGTGTCGGTAGTAATGCAATCGGGGCGTGCATCATCCCAACGCCTGGAACTTTTCCAGATTTCTGTAATCAAAATTCACATCAAAACCATTAAAAAAGAAACTCCATTTCACCTCTCAATTCTATAAGCACATCATCCATTCTTCCTTTGATCATCCATAACAATTGTTATAAGCTTGATTCAGATCAGGTATGAACATAGGTACGACCATGAGATTAACCCAATTCAGGAAGACAAAAAACGATTTAAAGATCATAACTTCAAATTATTCTCCAACTTTATAGGAACACAAGATTGAAAAGACAGGAACTTTTGCTAGCGCAACTAACCAACCTGATAAGTTTTGTCACCGACGACAAGTCCGTGAAGAGAAGACCAAACGAGAGCATCATAAACCAACTTCTGAACAAACTCATCATCAAACTTTTCAACATCGAACATGGGTTTCTGTGATTCCATCTCCAAGGATTTCACACACCTCAAAGGTGTCTGACTTCTCAATTGGGACGATAGATTTGTAGGGTTTTGGGAAAGGAAGCCTCTTGGATTGAGTTTAACTTTTAGCGAAGAGGAAGAAGAGGGAGAAGAAATAGAGAAAGCAGTGGCAATGAAAATGGAAGAGGAGTAAGAGAGAGAAGAGCAGCCACTGCCCATTTGCAATTTAAGCATTTTGGATGATCACATCACGTTAAGATATCTCTAAAGAGGCCCGTCAAACAAAGATCACTACAATTGTTTTTCTTTTATCGTTAAGCTAAACATTTTAATATCCAAGATCTCATTGAAACTGTCAAATTAATTGTTTGCTTTTAGTATAAAAATATTCTCTTTTAGTTGTCATGAATTAAAAAAATAATACTTTAAAATAATATTTTTTTAAAAATTTGTTCTAAATTTAACACTATAAAATTAAAATTCCAATATCACAAATAATTACGTAAAAAAAAACTTATTTACTATAAATAAATTATATATAAATTTACACATTATATTTTAATTTTTTCCAATTTACAGTTTAATTTTTTCTATTAAAATAAAATTTTAATATATTTAATTTTAAATTTGTGTTATTATTGAAAATTTAAACTAATAATGTTATTTTTGCAACAAAAACTTAAAACTATGTTATTTTACACAATTACCCAATAAAAAATTTATTAAATAAAAGCTTAAAAAATAAATAAAATAAATTTAATTGAAGTATTAAATACTAAAAAGTTTTAAGAAAAAATTAATCACGTTAGAGATGTTTTTGGAATATTTATCAATTTAATTTATAAACACAAAGAAAATTCAAATTTTGTTGTTCATCAACATCTATTAAAAAAGTATTGCTTTGGCAACATTTTAAACATTTTTTTCTTGAAAGTGGGGAAGTAGGTGAGACTTGCTTTGTAGTTGAATCTTGTATTGGCCTTATTGAGTACAAATGGAGATTAGGTATACAAAATCATAATTTCTATCTTCAAAGACAACTATCCTCTAAAAGGTCCCAGCTTTTGACTCCTTAAGACAGAATAATTTTCATTAGTTGCCTGAATATTCATTACAAATCCATCAAGAAGTTTTAACAGAAGCAAGTAGCAACGAAACCAGTCTCTGTTAATGAACTTCAACAACACCAAAGACTGGTTCCAATGAGATTTAAAAAGAGATTACTTACCACATGTTTCTGATCTTTGCTCTTATGGATGATTTACCTCTGCAAAATGGTTGGTTTTTATTCTTTGTCCTCAATGTTGCAAAACTTCATTATCAATCCGGCGCTGGAAATGCTAGTGAGTTTCTGGATGGAAAAGAGACTTTTCTAAGACATGGATGGACGAAAGAACGGTTTTGCGTTTTTCTGTTAGAAGAAGAAGGTGATTCTCAAGTATAGGACAGTGAGAGAAATGGCAGCAGACGAAGCTTCAACTCATCGTCTTTCCATTTGGATTCTGGTGCAGCTGCTCCAGCAATATAAACCTTTCAAAGATTAAGAAAGAAACACAGACCGAACTAATGATTCAATGAGTCATGAGTCTGGAAATATGAATGTAAAAGTAATAATCTGTGTTTGCAGCAGAAACCTTCCCGCTTTTCACAGAGACTACTAAAGCTATGCGTTCTTTCATCTCTAACAAACTCTATTATCGTCTTCATTAAGAGAAGAAACTTCTCCAATCAAGCTTTAAGTTTCTGTGAAGAACATAAAACCCCACAGTGATGGGAGCGTAGTTCGAAAGGAGACTTTCCTGAAACCTTCCTCTTCATTTACCTTGATTGTACGAGCAGAGTAAATAGTTGCCACACCAGCTCACGGTTAAAGAATTTAACAATGACCACTGACCGGAACCAAAAAGAAATAAAAGACTTACTTTCGGAGGCAAATTTCAAAGCGATTTCTACTATCCGTATGATTTAGAGAACCTGGAACAAAGATTCTTGCAGCTTCCTTCAATGATCCTAATATATATTTAGCCTATTTGAATCAGAGAGGATTTGATGAGCTTACCGAACAAGCAAACTTCTCAACTGATGATTGTGAAAATGTAAATCTTGTAAAGGAAAATTTAATGTTGTGCAAAACCTCTAAGAAAGTGATGTTCAGTTGATTTAAAGGGCGAATGACTACGCTCAAAACTTCTGATCTGCATCCACACAAGTTTTCTAATGGGAAACTTGTAATAGAATCCAAAGGACTACAAGGGAAGGGGAACAACGATACCCATCAGGAGATGAGAAACAAGCAGCGAAAGTCCTTGGCTTTGCCTTGTCCCCATAGAGAGACAATCCCACAGAGTAATCCTAGAGCATGAGGTTAAACACGATGTCAAGAAAAATGATCATTTCATCCAAAAAGAAGTAGTAGAACCAGTTTCAAAAAATATTCAGTCTTGATACAAATATTCAGATAATAGCTAGGATTCAACTAGTAGTGAAACACAGAACACTATGTAACAGTAAGTCTTCAAACCCTCAAATCAAATTGGCTAGAACAACCAATGATTTAAACATAATTTGGCAGCTAATAAATGTTCTCACTCAGAAACAGCCAAAGTAAAAGTTAAAACTTCCACCAAGAACCATAACTTTCCTTTGAAATCACCACCTCTCAACTCTTAATTCAGCATAAGAAAAAAAAACAATGTTTACTGAAAAGTTTTCAACTTTGACCAAAAGAGCAGTCTTTGCATTATTTCTATCGTCCAATTACATAATGAACAAGAAACTAAACGAAACAACACTCATTGATTTGCACTCATACAGATGCAAATCTCAAGTTCCATGATGTCTTCAAACTGAGGAGGAACCCTACTGGCGAAACCATCGCCAAAGAACTCGAACCAAGACTTAGAGTTGGCAATGCCGAGTCTTAGCGAGGTGGAAGAATTAGAAGGGAACGGCTAAGTGGGTATTGAAAGATGAAGGAGATGGAGCAGAGAGATGCTGTGTTAAGCACCACATCTCTACGAAAGGTTGCAGAAAGTTCGAGAGGAGAGATATTTTGGGTCTATTAAGGTTTGGTGGATTAAGGGACGTGAAGTAGAATGACCATGAGTAGAGGCAGGGAGTGAAGAGACCTCATGGCTTCTAATGGATAAGAAGAAATCTGGGAATGTGCTCACTGCTCAGCGTAATCAGGAAGACAAATCGCTTGATGCAAGGTAAGAGAGGTATTTTAGAAGTTGTGAGGTTTTTTCAAAGTCATTTTCAACTTTATGGCCTAAATTACTTTAGGCCCATTAGGCTCGAAGATCTCATAATAGTTAGGCTTTGAGAGGACTGATCCTCCGAGGTTGACACGGCGAATTCATGGCGGCGGCGAGCGAGAACTCAACGGAAGCGGAGTCGAAGTACCTTCATGTCCTCTCTGCTTTCCTCGCCATGGAACCGGTGGAATTCGTCATTGCTCTCTCGAGGTAAACCACCATCCCTTCCGCCATCGCCGCCGCGAGCTTCATTGTTCTATTTGTGTCCACCGTCTGGTTTAGCTTCTGTGTGCTCTTTTCTTATAGAGAATGTAATGGAGGATCAATTACTGATAGTGCCCAGAGATTTTTCTGGGAAATTTGCTTAAAAGCTGTAAGTAAATCATACTCGTCTCTTCTGTTCTGCTGTGCTCGGAAGAAGTACTTGAAAATCAGAACACTAAGAGAAATTGTAGAACTTTGTTAAGATATGTATTCATGTCATTCATTTGTAACTTCTCAAATTAAGTGCAACTTCCTTATTCGTTTTCTCTGGAATAAATCTTGTGTAGTAGTAGTAGTGAGTAATTATCTGTGAAAACTCTTTCATCGGTACAGTCTGCAAATGGTAACGCATCGTACGCGAAGAAGTTACTGAAGAAACTCATCAATGAAGTTGAGTTGGAGGATGGTGAAGTATTGGATGAAGTGTATGAAGAATATGTTCTTTACATGTCTGCTTCTAAGGTGTAATTTTTATTGTTTTTGTTAATGAAGTTTCCTTGATTTTCGTAATTGATGGAAAACAAAACGAAGTTTTGTTGGGTGTTTAGGAAGATACATTGGTGAAAGAAAACACAAGGATCACCAAATTCATTTCTTTTCTTTTCCCAGAAGGTGAAATCTTGTCTTTGCTGTGTATTTTTTGTGCATTGCTCATAGTATCTTTCCTTTTGAGATATGTTTGCGGATTGATCTGTGGATTATTGATTATTAGGTAAGTACAAACACCCAAGTTGTCCAAGGTCAAGGAAATTAGTTATTCCTTTGCAATGTTCATTGAACTTGCTTGAAGGAGATACCGGGTAGGAGTCTTTTATATGATCCTTTTGACTGTCACGGACTGATTTCAATACATGAGTCTTCTTACACATTTCTCACCTGGGATCATGGGTTTCGAGCAGGTGTTCAATCTGGCCATCAAGTCTGTTTCTGTCAGAGTTTGTTCTGTCATTTCCAGAGTTGTTCACCAATAAATCCTGTTTCGAGGTTAGTTTATCGACCAATGAGGTTTACATTTTGATCTATTATGTTTGATTCGTGATTTTGATGGAGCCCTTTCTAGGTTGGTTCCGGAGTTGGCATGGTCGGAATTTGCCTTGCACATGTAAAAGCCAAAAAGGTATCCCTAACTGTTTTTTACCAAAACTTCTCATCATATTTACAAACCTTTGATTTGACTCCCAAAAAAAAAAAAGTGCAAAGCTATGGTGAGTCACAAATTTTATTGCAGGTGATACTAACAGATGGGGATCTTTTAACATTGGCTAACATGAAGCTTAATTTGGAGAAGAATCACTTAAACTATGATGATGAGTTGCTCAAACAATCCGGAGAAGCTCAGATTACAGTGAGTAGGAAATAATTTCTTTGTGCTTTCTAATTCTTAGTATACATGATCTGCCTAATCAATTCAAGATCGATTCATTCTCCTTCAACAGCGAGTTAAATGTATTCATCTTCCGTGGGAAACTGCATCGGAAACTGTACTGAGCGAATATTGTCCAGATATTGTGTGAGTAACCCGAGAATTATCTGGTAGAATATGTTGATTATCTCACTAACCCTTAATTTTATCAGTCTAGGTGCAGATGTAATCTATGATCCATCATGTCTCCCTCATCTACTTCAGGTTCTAGTAGCCCTTTTAAGGAAACCACCCAGAAGAGACAATGTCTCTCTCGAAGCTGAAGACAGCAGACACACGGCACAACAAGGATGCAGCCCTGTGGTGGCTTATATCGCATCTGTGATCCGCAATCCAGACACTTTCAATGCATTCTTGACACTTGTGGATCAAATGGATCTTTCCATCACAGACGTGACCGCAGAACTTAGGCCTCGCTTAGAGCTCTTACCATATATGCATTCGTATGACCGCTCAAGCGTCCGGCTCTTCTCCATATCCTCCAGATAATGTGTTTCTATATCAGACGCATTTTCGTTTCTCTATAATTGAAATTAATGATTCTTGGACTGCTAATCGGAACATTCTTCTCATCGTAAAAGGCCTATTTCATTACATTATTACTCATCAACTTCGATGTGGCTAGAGATAAGGATAAAAATGCTTGTGAAGAAGATTAAGCTAATCGAGAAACAAACTTTAAATTACACAAGTGAAGAAAAGAAAGATTTATCTCGTTTACATGAGTCCAAGATTCTCTAATCTGCTTCGTGTTCATACATATCAGAAGACACAGAGACAAATGCAGTAGTTTTGCATGAAGCTGAATGGAATGATCATAGAGCGAAGTGTCTGTTTGATTTCAGAGTGAAACAGCCTTCAACGTTTCTGGTTTTGAACGCTAAATCAGACACAAATGAACCTTTTTGAAAAGAAAGTAGTCAACTTTTACATGCTTCATCATTGGCTTTTATTCTATTTCATATTAAAGTCAAACCTCAAAAGGCTTCTGTTTGCAAACGAATAAACGGCACGTATTTCCAATGGAAAAATGTTGTTCAGAGGAAAGCTTTGGTGTTTTAACTTTATGAATAGAGAGTGCGTGCTGTTTGACCTCCTAGACTTTCATATCTTCGTTTGGAGTTAATGTAATAACAGTTAGTTGCGAGTCTTGCGACCAAGTCATATCAGCTTCTTTTGTTTGACTTTGTTTCTGAAAGAATCGAAACTTTGTTTCTGAAAGAATGGAAACTTTGTTTGACTTTCTGTTTTTCTTCGTAGTGTATAAAGTCCTTAATGGTTTAAAGAAAACAGAACTTTAAACATATCGTAGTTAACGCATGACGTATAAGATTATTTCGTTACTATTGCTGAATCGTGGATGAGAAGAATAATAAAATAATATTTCTAATATATTATTTAAAAAATATTTTTAAAATAATTTTATTAAAAGAAATATCATACTAATATATAATTATTACAGTAAAATTTAAATAAATATATAAATAAACATAAATTAATAAAATAATTACGATATATGTTATTATTATTAATTTAATTAAATAATCAATATATTTTATTAAACTACTAAAAAATATTAATAAATTCATAAAAATAATTATTTTTTTTCTTTAATTTATATATACATAAATTATTTAAATAAAAGTTAAAATTATATAAATATTTAATTTATATTTAATAATAAATAATATTATATAATTTATAAATATTTCCCCAATGCGAATATAAATCTATTTTGTAGCAATCGAAGAAAACTTACTTTTTATTTATTAATTAGTGAACTCTAGCTGTGGTCTGGTGGATTCATTTTTAGCTGTGATTGGTCTCATTACGACTATATCATAGTTATGGACATTCAAATAATTAGGTCGAACCAATTTAAATAATTGGTGTTTCACATAATTTAGGTAATGGATTGGAACATATTAAAATTTGGTTTGATGTAGTTTGAGTAATTAAATCCAAAATATTCTGCAATTTGATTTTATGGTAATTCAGATTAATGAAATTTATATTGATTCAATTTTGCTACAAAACTTGATTAGTTTATCTAAAATTTGATTTATATATATGAAAGTTTGGATAAACATTAAAATCTAGAAAGTTAATTATAGAAAAGTAATCAAACACAAACACTTCATAACAATAATCAATTCAACAAATATAACGGACATGGAAAAGTAATAATTTTAGTGATGTTGAGATAGTTTGATTAATTTGATAAGATCTTTTATATATATTTATATATATATATATATATATATATTAAATTGAGTTTGAAATTCGTAAACAATTTTCAGTAAAAAATTGTATGTGACATTTGGATCATTCTATGATACAATTCGAATTAAACTTGATAAATTGTAGTTCGGTTTGATTTGATTTAGTTTGGTTTTGGTATTCTGTTATAATAATGTAAATTGCAGGATTATTTTGTCATTATAGTCTTGTTCGTTTCGTCGTCCCAGGTAACTACGGCTGTAGTCAATACTGTGGTTGTGATTGTGTCATATATTGTTCGTTTGTTTGCGATAGTTGCGGTTGATCGTAAATTTTTAGTCGTATTGTTGTTTTAATAAGCGGTCAAAAAAATTACGACGTATAATACAACGTTTGACCGATACGTGTGCCGCAAATAACTGCAGTAGTTAAACGAATAACAATCTATTATATCCGTAACCGCAAGTTCATGTGACTGAAAAACGAACATAACCTATGCATATTTGAATTTAATCAATTTAAGTCATAGAAGTTCTAATTAATAAAAAAAGCATATTTAAGTTAGTGATCACGATTGACCTATGATGGCTAAGATCTTTCTAGAAGACGTGAATTTTAGATATAGGTGCAAATGAGTGATGGCTAAGATTAGTTAAGATTCAGTCTTTTTTATCTATGAAAGTTTGATTATTCATGTGTTTTTGTCCACATTATCACATTTCATTTTCATGTTTCAAAGTCATGGTCTTCTCTTATGAGGGAAGTACATAAATTAATTATTTATTTCATTTTGCATGACTGTCATCTCTTGTGAGGGAAGTACATAAATTAATTATTTATTTCATTTTGCATGACTATCATTAGATTAGATGATATTTAATATCGTAGTTTTTTTAAAAATAAATGGGTTAGTGGTTGTATCACTTTTACGTTCATTTCAGATGTATGAAATTCGACTCCATCTTTTTCGTATAAAAGTGTTAAATTTTCGTATGAAAATGTTTGGTTATTGGCCGGTACGTTGGGAACCAATGACAAAAAAAAATTATAGTTGTTTAGTACCAAATTCAAACAATTTAGTAGATAATCAGTTATTAAGAAGACTTGGCTATAGTTAAATTAATTAGAGTTGACTTTATATTGAATCTTCGCTAAATCTTATGTTCTAATAATATCGAAAACTGAAATCTCTAAACTTTAATTTGTGTGTAATTTTACTTGTGCGATTTATTTTCTGAATTTGTGTTTTATTGAAATCGCGTTTTGAAGTGTTGAAATCACGAAAGCATTAATATAAAACCCTTGAAATCGGTTTGGGAGAATATTCGGCAGAAACCGATTTAGAGTTTAGGGAAAGGAGAGAGGCTCGCCAGAGAAAAGCTTCCCATGAATAAGGCGCGTTCGCGTATTAGGGTTTTGTGTGAAGGAGGGGTGCTCGCGTGAAGGAGTCGTGGTCGTCGGAGAAAGATTCGCGTGAAGGAAGCTTCGTGTGAAGGAAGCTTCGCGTGAAAGAAGCTTTACGTGAAAGAAGCTTCGCGTGGAGAAAAGTCATCGAAGAAGAAAAGTTATGTGGAGAAAAGTCGCTGGAGAAGACACGCCGCATGGAAAAAAGTCGCTGGAGAAGAAAAATAACCCTTTTTTAAATGCAAGTCGACTTTTTTAAAACGTTTTTTCAACAGTATAAACATCTGGTTAATCGCATAGGGCGAATATGGTTAGCACTGTCTAAGAGGGTTTAGACAGTGCTAACCATATTATTATGTACTTGTGAGGGAAATACATAAATTAATTATTTATTTCATTTTGCATGACTATCATTCGATGATATTTAATATTGTAGTTTTTTGGAAGAATAAATGAGTTAGTGGTTGTATCATCTTTACATTCATTCCAGATGTATGAAATTCGATTTCATATTCCTTCGTATAAAAGTGTTAAATTTTCGTATGAAAATGTTTAGCTATTGGCCTGTACGTTGGGAACCAGTGACAAAAAAAAAATTTGTAGTTGTTTAGTACCAAATTCAAACAATTTAGTAGATAATCAGTTATCAAGAAGACTTGGCTATAGCTAAATTAATTAGGGTTGACTTTATATTGAATCTTTGCTAAATCTTATGTTCTAATAATATCGAAAACTGAAATCTCTAAACTTTAATTTGTGTGTAATTTTACATGTGCGATTTATTTTTTGAATTTGCGTTTTATTGAAATCGCGTTTTGAAGTGTTGAAATCATGAAAGCATTAATATAAAACCCTTGAAATCGGTTTGGGAGAAAATTCGGCAGAAACCGATTTAGAGTTTAGGGAAAGGAGAGAGGCTCGCCGGAGAAAAGCTTCGCGTGAATGAGGCGCGTTCGCGTATTAGGGTTTTGTGTGAAGGAGGGGTGCTCGCGTGAAGGAGTCGTGGTCGTCGGAGAAAGATTCGCGTGAAGGAAGCTTCGCGTGAAAGAAGCTTTACGTGAAAGAAGCTTCGCGTGGAGAAAAGTCATCGAAGAAGAAAAGTTATGTGGAGAAAAGTCGATGGAGAAGACACGCCGCGTGGAGAAAAAAAATAACCCTTTTTTAAATGCAAGTCGATTCTTTTAAAACATTTTTTCAACAGTATAAACGTCTGGTTAATCGCATAGGGCGAATATGGTTAGCATTGTCTAAGACGGTTTAGGGAAAAGATAATAAATTATGGTGGAACGAGTTTGGGAAGATATAGTTAGAGGAAATATAAAGTTAATCCAATTAATTAAGAGTAAAATTGTGAGTTCCGGTCATTAGTGAACTGTAGTTCTTGGAATTTTGTTTTGTCATTTATAATACAACAGAACGGTCTAAGAAAAATAATTCAAACTTCACATCTGGAAATAGATATAAAAATGATGCAAAACACTAACCCACTTATTTTTTTTCCTATATGTTAGTTTCCGTACAATGACTTGTATTCGGTGATTATAAATAACTATTTATAGAGAGAGAGTTAACAATTAATTTAAAATTTAAACATCGTTTTAAACTAACAATGATGACAAATCAACCTCTCCTAAGAGTCACCGAACACTATTGTATTATCTCTTTCACTGCCTTCTAGATTGGATTACTATATGTCCACGTGGCGTTCAATAAGTGACCCAATTCGCTAATGACATATTACCCTAAATGGTCCCACCACTGGATCATTTTCTCCTCTCTTCTTCTCCAAGACTTCTTCGTCTCTCCAAAAATCTCTATAAAATTTTCCCCCTCTCATGTTTAGAAAAAATTACGTTCCAAAAGAGAACTTAACCGTTCACTTGGTTTTCCATAAGCATGAAGAGCTCTCATCATGTAGATCTTCTCGCCGGTTTATCGTGTTTGTGGTTAACCTCAAAGTCCACTGGTTTAATCTTGTTTCTAATATTAACTGGGCCGAAGCTATCGGCGAGTCAATCCGGACAAACCAACCCGAGAGATGATCCGTATACTTATAAAAGCAGTCTAAGCCCTGCCATGGCTATAGTTGTGGTCGTCGTGATCGCCGTTCTCTTCTTCATAGGCTTCTTCACCGTTTACATCCGCCAGTGTACGGGCGCAACCGATGCCAGCGTTAACCCGGCGGGAGGAGCGAGAAGAATTGCCAATGCGGCGGCGGAGCATGGGCTCGACGCGTCGAAGATTGAGACTTTCCCGAGTTTCGTGTATTCAGAAGTGAAGACGCAAAAGATTGGGAAAGGGGCGTTGGAGTGTGCGATTTGTCTAAACGAGTTTGAAGATGACGAAACGCTGCGTTTGCTACCGAAATGCGATCACGTGTTTCATTCTAACTGTATCGGCGCTTGGCTCGCGGGTCACGTGACTTGTCCGGTTTGTCGTACCAATCTCGCCGAACTCCAGCAGCCGACTGAATCAGTCGAGCCTGAAGTAATAGCCGAAAGGGATCTCGAGTCGCAACAATCGGCGATTCCTGAACCGGCGGTGGAATCGACCGGGAGTGTTGTGACACGTGTCAAACTGTCGAGGTCTCATACGACAGGGCATTTGGTGGTTTTACCAGGAGAAAATACCGACCGATTTACGCTCAGATTACCGGAGGATTTAAGGAAAAAGATAATGGTGAATTGGAAGATGAACCGGTCCAATAGTCTTTTGGTTATACCGAGAGGAGGAAGCTCGAGGAGTGGTAAACCGATTAACCCGTCTAGGGCGCGATCAGATCGATGGTTGTTCCGCAAAACACCATCGTTTCTATGGCGGAGCCGGGACGATGGTTCGATTAGGCTAGGTAGCATTAAAGCCGCCAATGCAGTAACAAGTCCGACTGGTGATTCGGCACGAGCAGACCGATGGAATTTTCTTAGAAACCCATCGTTTCTGTGGAGGAATGCGCCGGTTCCATCGTCGAGTGTTGGAGTCAGTAGCGACGGTGAAGGAACGTCGTCGGTTCAACATACTAACACAGCTGATTTAGCAAGCGCTTCCGTGAAATTACCGGTTTAGTTGACTTCCCTTGTAATCTATCAGAAGATTCAGAACTACTTTTCCTCGTATTTTTTTTTCAAATCTTCTGGGTGTTTTTGCATAGTGTACATGAACACGCTTTAGATTGCACGCAATTCTTTAATTTTGTTTTTTTTTGTAAGATATTAAAAAGTAAAATCGATATCAAAAGTCAAACCAAGAACAACAAAACAATATCTCTCTCTTCTTCTTCTTCTTATATAAAGGAAAGTCATATTTGTCGACAAAGAATACACATATACATTAAGATAAAATATAGTAGAAAGATAAATAATATAATGATATTTTATAACTATAGTAGAATGTAATCTAGTAGCTTTAACAAATATTAGTTAGTTAGACACATATAAAAGAACATAGTCATATAATTAAATCCCCACAGGTACGACAACTAATCATTTGAACTTTGAAGTACCATATACTCTTAATTTAATAATAACTTTGAACTTACATATACATTAAGATAAAATATTGAAACTTTATCCAATGAATTCTTTATTCATATTACTACGGCGTAGGATATTTCGTCATGTTCGGTGTTTGGAAGCATATTTTGGTGTCGTGCAAGGACTCACGAAATAATCCGACCATTTTCGAATTGACCAAAAATCTCCAAAGGAAAACACAACCGCAAGTAGAGTTAGCTTCTATCTCAGATCCTATGGTAAAGCGAGTCATACCAATAAAAAAGGACTGAGACGCCAAATATAGAATGGGTTTTAAAAGCCAAGATCCTACAACCATCAACATAGGACCAAATTATATAAGAGAAATACCTTATATTAGTATTAAATTAAGTTTTAACGACAAATATAACACTCATTATAAAAATTTACTAATATAATATTTTGACCAATAAAAAAAACTTTATTATTCTCCAATTAAAACAAAGTTAAAAACTTAATTTACGCAAAACAAAATGCTTATATGCCGATTAGTTACCGCAACATATTGGTTACACACTGTTTATTTTATACATTTGCCTAAGGTTCGATGATCACCTTTGTAGTTGATATAATGTTTTTTCTATTTTAATTAAAAACAGTATATATATTAAATAAAATACTTAGATATCGATTAACTACAACAACATATTGGTTACACACTCCTTATTTTAATAGACTGTCCAAAGTTCAATCTCCATAAACTGATATAATTTTTTATATTTAATTGAACAGAATGACATATATTAAACAATGGAATTTATGCCGATTGACTATTGCAGCATACTGGTTACACATCTTTTTGTTAGAATTAATAGTGAATGGTTTGATCTTTCTAATCATATTTTTCAATTTTTTTCTTTTAATTTAATTATTGTATTTAGATAAGATTTTCTTAATATTAAAAACTTTTTACTGAATTTAGGTTAGTAGTCATATTTTATACATAATTTAGGAATATTTTATGTAAATTTATGAATTATCTCTTATATTTTAGGAATTCCTTCCTAAAATATGAAATTGAATACGATTAATTAACACCAGCAAGAAGTGTTTGTTCAAAAAACATTATCAAGAGTGTTTATCAACATTCAACAATCACGAATACAAGTCATAAACAAAAACATGACAATTTCCAACACAATTAGATCTAAGATTAATTATCAAACTTGAATCCAACACAATTAAATCTAAGATTGAGTTTTGAGGCTTTTCTTGCAATAGCGTCTAGTTCTTGAGAATATCTAGAGGTGGCTAGCTTTGTTCTTAGTTTGTACGCATTTGGAAAGAATTTTAGTCAGATGAAGAAATTCATGGAGAACAAAAGAACATGAGAGATAGTGTCTTTTTACTATGGGAAGTTCTACAATTCTGCTAAATACCACAATTGGTCTAAGTCCCGCAAGAAGCGGAACTGGAAATGTGTATCTAGAAGAAAGATGTATTCGGATTGGAGGCAATAGGTTGTTATCCCACTTGATTGCTTCTATTCCTTCATCAATATTAAGAATTCTTTCCAAAATTTTTAATTAAATGAGTGTATATATATTGAACAAAATTACTATATGTCGATTAGCTACATCACCGTATTGGTTACACATTTATTCTCTTACACAATTGTACAAGATTCGATTCCCCCTCAATTGATATAAAGGTTTTGATATTTTAATTAAAGTAGTGTATATATATTAAACAAAATATTTTTATGTCGATTAGTTACAACAACTTATTGGTTACACACTCCTTAAATTATTCAATTGTCCTAGGTTCGATCCCCTTCTGTATCAAATACTAGAAGTCGAGTTCATTCAGTTCGCAAAAAATGACTAGTGAGATTTCAAAAACTATAAATCAAGTTTACTTTGCTCAAGATAACCATCAAATCTCAAAAACAATTAACCCAAATTTACTTCACATATAAATGCCAGTGCAGTATAAAAAGTGTCTAAGTTCATTATGAACTCTTTAATTAGTTATGTTCGTTTGTCAACTGCATAAAACTGTGGTTGCAGTATATTTTTGTTCGTTTATTTATCGTAACTACCTACGACCAATCACAATGGTCAAACGATACATTTTGAATCGTAATCATTTTTAATCGCTGATTAAAACATCATTGCAATTAAAAACATGTGATAAACGCAACCACCAACAACAGACAAACGAACAATATATGTCGTAACCGCAATATTAAGCGCAGCCACATGCACATATAGTGAACAAAGGAAAGACCATTAAATATGATTTTCCTAACTCTTTCCTCTCATTACTAACTTCTCAAGTTCACAATAAAGATGAAATTCAGTATCTTTGATGGTAACCTTTTTTATTATGTTTGTAAATGTGGAGTTATCTTAAGTTTTGAATTTGGTTATGATATAATCACATAAATCTCATTAAGGAAAACACATCCAATCAAATGAATAAGAAAAATCCAATAATGCAATAGATTTTTGCTAACCATGGTCGTAAAAGACGAGGTGGAAGTGATTGTGGTCCAAAGGGATCTCAACTGATCACTTATTTCCTTTGTTTCTCTCCTATATAATCTTCTAAGTTGTCCCAAAATCAAGCTAATTGTATGATTAAGCATCTGTCGATCAAACTACTATTATGAATTCTGTAACTTTTATATCATACATAATTTATGTTCGTTTGTCAGTCGCACGTTTCTACAGCTGCATCAGATTATTATTCGTTTAAATGTCGCAGATACTTGCGGTAGAAACAACGATCAGACGCTATGTACTGCGTCGCAATTTTTTAACCGCTGATTAAAACATTAGTACGGTTAAAAATCTAAAATCAACCGTAACTGTAATCCTCGACGACAGATAAACAAACAACATATGCCGTAGCCATAGTCGGAGTGTTGATCGCAGATGCTTGTGACGACCAAACGAATAATAATATAATCTTTTTGCATGATTTAAATTGAATACCCTTTAAAAACAAACAAAAAGAAAGTATGATAGCTCAGATGACAAATTTTAAAGCAATGATAGAACATAACTTATTTATTTACGTGTTTGAAATTCATCATTTTTAACTATAGATTCAAAAATTCCGAATATTCTAATTTTTAGATATCAAATGACTTTTACGTTTACCCTAAGTTACAATTTTCACGTGTGATTTATAACAATATCACGTTGAAAACATTTTAAGATAAAATATTATATAAGATATAATTTATTACAATATTTATAAAAATAATATTAAACAAATATAAATAAAATTTTTAAATTTTTAAAAATTAATACAAAAATATAAAATAGAATTTTAAATTAATTAAATATTTATCACATATAAATTTTTTCTATATATTTAATAATATTTTATATTTAAAATAATTAAATAATTAAATTTATTTGTATAGAAAATCGTATATTTTATTTATATAATCGATATTAAAAAAATTTAAAAATATTTTGACCAGCGTCGATGATCAGTCAAGGAAATAAATAAATATTAATGAGTAAAAACAGAAAAAGAAAAAAAATCATAACAAAGCGGTCTTCTTCTTCTTCTTCTTCATTCGAACGAAGACGGATCGAGACCAACTCTGGAAAACAAAAAACCCTAGTTGAGTGATATAGAAAGAATGCATTCTTTTGGTTACAGAGCGAATGCTCTACTCACATTCGCCGTCACGATACTGGCGTTCATTTGTGCGATTGCGTCGTTCTCTGACAACTTCAGTAACCAAACTCCGTCTGCTCAGATCCAGGTATGCGTATTATTAGATTCAAAAATATATGGATCTACATGTGCATGCTTTAGTTTTTGATGTGTCATCTTGTTTAGATCCCTAATTTTGCTGAATTTTGGCCCTGTGGTTGGAACATTGAGCTCTTCTGAGGGAAATTTATGGAATATTCTGGAATTTCATTCTATGAGTTTTGAGAATCGTTTTGTGACCCTGTATTTTTATTTTTCCTAATGGTTGCAGATATTGAATATCAATTGGTTTCAGAAGCAACCCCATGGAAATGATGAGGTAACGTTTCATTGCTTGTCGCCGTTGTCGCTCATTAAGGGTTTTTCCTCCATTAGATGTGTCTATGATTTGCTTTAGTTGCTTGGTTCGTGTCCCCAATATATGTTTGAGTGTACTCAGGGTTCTGTCTGATTTCTGTTTATCTGGTCACTCTTGGTGGGTAACTTGATGCTTATTTTGTCATCAATCCCTGCCTTGGCTATCTTAAGCGTATCCATTGTGAAGTTTAAGCTCACTATACCAAACTCTTAGGATCCTACCAGTCTTTACTTTTGCAAGATAAACTACCCTAAAATGTCACTACACTTTGCAATTTTGTTATGAGATTCTATTGAGAATCATATTAGCCTACTCTTAAAAAGATTGAACTGAAAATTGTCGAAGCTGATTAATGTACCGTAGACGTGATACTTGTTGCATGTATGATTACTGCTTAACGTTTTACGTGTTTGTAGGTCAGCTTGACACTGAACATATCAATAGATTTGCAGTCAGTATTTACATGGAACACAAAGCAGGTATTGCATTCGGAAGTACACTAATCCATCTCTTTTGCTATAACCCAATGTTATACTATCTTGTTGTAAACCTCTTTTTGTATGGTCGGATGAACATAAAACCAACACAAACGAAAACATTTTCAGGTATTCGCTTTTGTTGCAGCAGAGTATGAAACCTCGAAGAATTCCCTGAATCAGGTATAAATCCACTTTGCTCTAAACGCTTTATAGCAAGTCTGGGCTAAGAACAAGTTATGTGGTTTTAGTGTTGCTGCCTTCTTCATGCCTGTGATGTAGATCAGGACCCTTTTATTGTTATGCAATGAACTTTGTGAATTTCACAGGTTTCCCTTTGGGACGTCATAATACCAAAGAAAGAGCAAGCCAAGCGCTGGATACAAATCTCAAACAAGTACCGTTTCATCGATCAGGTACATGAAGCACTTCCTCTTATAACACTCTTCCTCTTGTCTAGTTCTTCTTGGCAAGAGTATCTTATTTCTTTCAATGGGATATTTCTAGGGACACAACCTTCGTGGGAAAGATTTTAACTTGACACTTCACTGGCATGTCATGCCCAAGACCGGCAAGATGTTTGCTGACAAAATAGTTATGTCTGGTTATCGTTTACCCGATTCATACAGATGATGCTGAAGAGTCTTACGCATCATCTAAGGTTAACAAAAATCTCTCAAACTAGGAAAGAAGAGAATTATGTCTCAGGTGTTCAGTTAAACTCAAGGACGCATCAGTCGCTAATCTGTTTTGGAATGAACTATAAGCCAAGAACTTTTGAGATTATCATTTTGCTCTTCATCTAACTCTTTAACTAGCTTAGTTGAATGCAAGCCTTCCATGACACATATAATTGCAGACAAATTTTTCAAACTGTACCCAACTTTATTTAGAAACATATTTCAGAAAAATGGAGGAATAACATAATCGTCAAGAAGGAAACCCATAATCTTTCTTATCAAACTCTTCGACGACTTCTCTTTTGACAAAGAACTGAAGAATAAGACCTGATTCCCGATGCTAATTTCACCAAATTCTCTTTCTTGAATCCAAAAACCAATGAAGCAATGAAACAGAGAAACCCAAAAGTCAAATATCTGGCTTCTCTCTTCAACTCTTTGACCATAGCGACACCAAATAAGCAAAGCCCTAAAACCTTTAAAACCTCATCACTCTTTATGTCTTTTCCAGAGATTTTGCAGAAACCATAAATCCATAGAATTACACAAACGAAAACCAAAATTCGTACTCTGTTCCGCTTCCTTCTCCATCCATCAAATCTTCCCCATCCTCTCCAAAACCCTAGCCCTCCTCTCCCTCCTCCATCGACGCCGCCCAAATCAGCAATGACAAGATCCAACGGCTGCGGTAAAATCTGGAGATTAGGGGACAGTAATGACAGCGACTTGAACAGAAACCTCGCAATCCTTTGATACCCGATTCTTTTTTTCCTCCTCCTTGCACAAACAATCAAACTTTGGAACTGGGTTCGATGTGAAATCGAAGGTAGCGACACAGAGACTCGAGATATTGATGGAAGTCTCAAGCTTTGTAGATTAAGCAAATGAAATACATTGATATGCGATGTTAGACGAAGAGTCATCACTTAGCAGCGGAATTTCTGTCTACTTGTTTCTCGTCTCTAATCCCAATTTGTGAGAGACGAAAGAAATAGCCGTTGTTCGTACCCAACCTGTTCTTCTTCTTTCTTTTATGCACGTTTGCAAAACCCGAACCAAACCTAAAACCGGAAACTTCAAAACCGATCAAATTCGAACTGACCAACGGAAATTTTTCTTAAAATTAAACATCTGTGGGGTGGTTTAAAGCTGGAAATGTTAAACCACAATCGGTTAATTAAACACACTGCTCGTCGCTTTCAGACATTTTCCATTTTGTATGGCTTTTCCTTCTATGCAATTACAGGCGACGAAAACCTGAAATTCATACTCCTATATCTTGTAAAAAAAAATCTAAAAATACCAATCATTAATATAATTAATTCTATAATATTAATAATATTTCAAATTTACTTTTAATAATTATTTAAACATATATTTAAACATTTTATCAGTTATATAAATTTTAGAGTAATACCCTAAAATAGCACTATTTTAAGTTTATCTTCCAAATTTAGCACAATAAAACTAACATTCCCAAAATAGCATAAATTATTATGTAAAAATAATTATTTATCTTAAATAAAATATATATAAAATTGAAACATAATGTTTGGATTCACTTTTTCTAATTTAGGGTTTAAATTTTTTTCATTAGGAATAAGTTTTCAATTATTTTAGTATTAAATTTGTGTTATTTTTGGAAATTTAAAAGACTAATGCTATATTTGGAACAAAAACTTGAAATAATGCTATTTTAGTCAATTGCCCTTAATTTTATTAGTTGTACAAATTATATTTTATCAGTTATACTCAAGTATACTAGATGTATATTTGTTAGTTATACTCAATTATACTAGATGCATATTTGTTAGTTATACCAATTATACTTGATTATAATCGATTTTACTAGTTATACTCGGTTGTAATTGTTTTTCTAATAGTTGTTTATTTAAAATTAAGAATTTTAAGAGTTTTTCATAAATTTTTCACAATATTTTGATACTAAATTTTTTGATATAATACAAATTTATAGAGATACGAATAGACGAAAAAATAACATCACATAAGTAAAATAGTAAAAAGAGAAAAGAATATCTAAAATAAAATAAAAATATTTAAAAGAAAATAAGATAAAAAGAGAATACCATAAAATAACATATTTTTAAATTTATTTTTTAAATCTATCACATTAAAAATAAAATTGCTAAAATATCACAAATTATTATGTGAAAATAATTATTTATCTCAAACAAACTATATATAAAATTAAAACATAATGTTTGGATTCATTTTTCTAATTTAGAGTTTAAATTTGTTTTATTAACATGAATTTTTAATTATTTTATTATTAAACTTGTGTTATATTTAGAACTTTAAATTATTAGTGTTATATTTAAAAGAAAAACTTAAAATATTGTTATTTTAGACAATAACTTTAAAAAAAAGAAAAATATTAATCCAATCATGAGAAATGATAGAGAATATAAAAAAGAAAAAATCGAAAAATAGAAAATTATGCCAATGGTAGATAAAATAATAAGAGAATGTATCATGACTTTGAGAATTTTCATAACCACTCAGAATGTCCCTATGAAGGCTCCTACTTTTACTCCATAAAGTAAAGATTGAACTTCCAATTTTGACCTGTTTAAATCTCCAAAGCCATCAGCTTTTCATTGATGTCCGTTTGCTTTACACAGTTCAACATCTCTTCTTCTTCAAAGGCAAAAATTCCAACCTTAACAACAATTTGTGAGCTAGTTGGATCATTATCTAAATCACCTAAAGATATTTTAATCCTTTATTATATCAAACATGACCAATCGATGAAGGTAGACACTCCTTTCTTCAAAACATGTTCGTATTTAAATATGAAATGGAATCTTTCCTTCGAGCGATAACTCTAACTCTGATCACATAACTACCATTTCCTAGATTGATCAGATATCTACCATTTCCTAGATTAGATATGAACAAATAATCCGAACCTGACGAGGATATCAATACTAATTCACTAAAAGCTCGGGAAGAACTCATTAATATATCTATTATGAGACAAGCTACAAAAACAAGATCATGCACAAGAAACGTTAGTAAGATGTTCAACAAATCTGTCGAGAGTCTCATAATAATCATAGAAGATGCAGGATTCCATGAATCTGAACTTACTAAAGAATTACAAGAACGAGGCTATGAACAACTAAAAACTACAACAATTTCACTCTTTCCAGTTTTACAAGGTTTTAGACAACCTTGTTCATTATTGTTAAACAAACTTAAGAAAGCATTATAAGGAGCTACAAGAGACCAAAGTGCGTATTTAAAATTCTTATGTTTGAATTAACAAGTTTATTTGTTTGTTTTTGCAAAAATGTGACTATTAAGTTTAAGAGTCTTGTATTTGTCATTAGGTCTTAATGTCTTATTGTTATTTTCGTTTTAGTCATTCCATTATAATGCATTTTCAGCACTAGAAGGCACCTGCTGCTGGACTAGTATATAAAGTCTTTTCTCAGCATGTAATCACTTAAGTTTTATGAAATAAAAACCTAGTTTTTCTTCCTTTAAAAGGAGATGACGCCTCCAACATTTTTGTGTGAGAATCCTTGAAACTTGAATGCTCTAGACTTATCATAGATCTTCCATAATCTGTGTGACGTCTATCGATCCACTCTTTATTCAATCCTCACTTAGATCCTCCAAAAAGTGTGCTATAGCCAGCTGAAGGGTCACCATCAACCCATCACTCTTGAGTCTCTAGAAAGTGTTGTACAGCCAACTAGAGTCTCTCCAACAGTTCCCCTTGCTCGAACAAGTCCTCTTGTTTCTGCATCATATGGTATCAGAGCTTAATCGCTCCTATTCAGGTTTATCTACCCCCATTTTTATTTTTACTCTGTCATTTCTTTGTTAAATTGTTGTCAAACTGCATCTCTTCATAAAACCCATAAAAATCGAACCCCACTCTGTTGTTTTTGTGTGTTAGAAGCCAGTAACATCATTAGTTATTGATAGCTTGTGTTGTTGTAACCAGATATATCGATTTTCTGTTGTGTTGATTGTGTCTATTCGACTTCCTTGCTGCTACAACTAGATCTGTCAATTTTTAGTTATTTTTTATTGTATCTATTTGACTTCTTTTGCTACTGCAACTAGATTTGTCGATTTTTAGTTGTTTTGATTGTGTCTATTCGACTTCTTTTGCTACTGCAACTAGTTCTGTCCATTTTAAGTTGTTTTTGATTGTGTGTATTCGATTTCTTTTGCACTTGATCTGTTTGTTTAGTGTGAGACAGATTGTGTGACTATGGGAGAACGAGTAGATGTGAATGTTGCTCTAATGCTTGCTGCTATTCAGATTCAATTTCAAAACCTAAGAGATCGCATGACAAGAATAGAACAACCACCACCAATTCGCAGAAATCCTATCAGAAATACGAATGCCCAATGTGTGAATCATGAGGAGGATGAAATAGCTGACCTAGAAGATGATTTTCCACCAGAACCTGATCATAATCATAGACCAATAAGATAATATCAACGTGATAGAGATAGAGTAGAAGAATCTTGGAATGGAAACAGAGACGTAAAGCTCACAACACCAACCTTTGCTGGAAAGGTTAATCCAGATGCCTACCTTGATTGGGAAAGGCGTATGGAATATATATTTGAGTATTACAACTACTCAGATCAGAGAAAAGTGTCTTTAGTAGCTGCTCAACTTACTGAAAGCGCTCTAGCTTGGTGGGACAAAGATGTGTCTGAAAGAAGAAGATATAGACATGGTCAGATCACTACTTGGGAAGACATGAGGAGATATGTCCCAGCATACTACTACAGAAAGTTGCAGAAGAAATTTAGAAAACTAACTCAAGATTCTAAATCTGTTGAAGAATACTTTGATGAGTTTGAAATGTTTAGAAACAGGTTGGACCGAAGATTCAGAGGAAACTTTGATGGCTCAATTCTTAGATGGTCTACAAGATCGAATTGCTAGAAAAGTGGAGAGACAAACCTATCATGATCTGGACGAGTTGCTGCATCTTACGGTTCAGGCCGAGTAGCACATAAAAAGGAAGAATACTAAGTATATCTGGAATCAACAACCTCAAAAGGCTTTGGACAAAGGAAAGGTCATCGACATAGAATCCAGATTCAAGAAATCCATTGCTGAAATGTCTAAAAACAATAAACCAGAGCAAGGTAAAACTCCAACTCAAATATCTCGTGACATAACCTGTTTTAAATGTCAGGGAAAATGCCACTATGCAAGAGAATGCCCACACCAGAGAGTTATGATCCTTAAATCAAAGGGCGAATATGAGTCTGAAGATGAAAAGAAATATGAACCAGAAAACTCTGATAAAGAAGTTGTGGACTATCCTGATACCGGAGAGCTTCTAGTTACAAGGAGATCCCTTAGTGCTCTTTTTGAACTAGAAACTATACAAAGAGAAAATATTTTCCATTCTCGGTGTACAATATACTCTAAGGTATGTAGCTTGATCATAGATGGTGGTTCTTATACTAACCCAGCCAGCAAGTGTTTGATTGATAAGCTAGGGTTACAAAAGACAAATCATCCTCGACCATACAAGCTCAAATGGCTGAACGATGAAACTGAGCTAAAAATCGCAGAACAAGTCACCATACCATTCATCATAGGCAAGTATGTAGATCAAGTTATGTGTGATGTGGTGCCTATGCAAGCTCTACATCTACTTATAGGTCGCAATTTGACAAAGAACCATTACACAATGGATGTACCAATCACTATATCTTCATGCACAATAACAAGAAATATAGCTTAACACGTTTAACTCCACAGGAAGTGCATGAGATGCAACAAACTATGTCTAAAGGAGAAAAGCTAAATAAAACTAACCCTTATGTAACACCTACCACTGTTTTGAATCTCTTGATTCTAAAGAATAGGTGCTACTAATGATATTTAAAGAAGTGTTGTTTTCAGGACAAGAAAAGGAGGAACTCCCTGCTGCTGTTCTAGAGCTTATTGACAATTTTATTGATATTTTTCCAGAAGAGATATCCCAAGATTACCACCTATAAGAGGAATCGAGCATCAGATTGATCTTGTTCCTAGAGCACCATTGCCAAACCGATCTGCCTATAGAGTGAATCTAGAAGAAGCAAAAGAGCTGGAAAGACAAGTAAAAGACTTAATGTCTAAGGACTATATCCGAGAAAGTATAAGTTCATGTGTTGTTCCTGTTCTTCTAGTGCCTAAGAAAGATGGAACCTGGAGAATGTGTGTTGATTGTTGAGCAATCAACAATATCACTACAAATACCGACATCCAATTCCAAGACTTGATGACATGCTAGATGAACTCAATTGAGCAACTATCTTCTCAAAAATTGATCTAAAAATTGGATATCATCAGGTGAGAATGAAATAAGGTGATGAATGGAAGACATCGTTTAAAACCAAACAAGGATTATATGAATGGCTAATCATGCCATTTGGACTCACAAACGCTCCAAGAACTTTCATGAGACTCAAGAACCATGTCCTAAGAGCATTTATCTGTAAGTTCGTAGTAGTTTATTTTGCTGACATTCTAATCTTTAGTTCTAATCTTAAATATCACTTACGACATCTTGAGCAGGTACTTGAAACACTTAAGGCTGAAAACCTTTATGCTAACCTTAAGAAATATACTTTCTGCACTGATCAAGTTGTATTCCTAGGATTTGTTATAAGTTCTCAGGACTTAAAGGTCTATGAAAAAAGATCAAAGCAATTCAAGATTGGCCAACCCCAACAACAATCGGACATGTGAGGAGTTTCCATGGATTGGCTAGTTTCTATAGAAGATTTGTCAAATACTTTAGTACTGTTGCTGCACCCCTCATTTTAGTAATTAAAAAGAATGTGGAGTTCAAATGGGGACCAACACAAGAGAAGACATTCAACAAGCTGAAAGATAGCCTCACACATGCGCCTGTTTTGGTACTTCCTTATTTTGATAAAACTTTTGAAATTGAATATGATGCTTCTGGAACAGGTATAGGAGCTGTTCTAATGTAAGGAGGAAAATAAATGGCTTATTTCAGTGAAAAACTTAGTGTAGCTTCACTTAACTATCCCACATACGATAAAAAGCTCTATGTTTTGGTAAGGTCTCTTGAAATTTGGTAACATTACCTACTGTGAAAGGAGTTTGTTATTCATATAGATCATGAGACGTTCAAACACTTAAGAGGACAAACTAAGCTTAAGAAGAGGCATACAAAGTGGCTTGAGTTTGTGGAGACTTTTCCCTATGTGATCAAATATAAGAAAGGTAAAGATAACGTTGTGGCTGATGATTTATCAAGGAGACATGCTCTCAGCGGCACAATAGAAGCCAAGATTATAGGATTTGATCACATCAAGGCAATGTATGAGACTGATCCAGATTTTTAAAAAATGTTTAAGGAGACCAACAAGGATGCATATGGTATGTTTTATCAACATGATGGATTTTTATTTAAGAAAAAATGTTTTTGTATTCCTTAGGGATCAATGAGAGAACTATTGATTGGAGAAGCTGATGCAGGAGGACTCATGGGACATTTTGGCCAAAATAAGATATTGAGTGTACTTATGGAATATTTCTACTAGCCACATCTAAAACGAGATGTTGAAAGATTCTGTGCTAAGTGCATCACTTGCTTGAAAACAAAATCCAGGTCACACCCCTATGGTTGTTATATGTCTTTGCCCATTCCTAACCTACCTTGGGTAGATATCTCTATGGACTTTATCTTATATCTGCTGAAGATTAACCACAAGGATTTTATCTTTGTAGTTGTAGACAAATTCTCAAAGACGGCTCATTTTATACCATGTAACAAGACTAATGATGCTATGCAAATAACTGATTTTTTTTAAAGAAGTAGTGCACATACATGGAGTTCCCAGAACAATCGTTTCAGATCGTGACACTAAATTTCTAAGTCATTTTTGGAAGATAATATGGAAAAAGTTGGGAACTAAGCTGCTTTTCTCAACGATTTGCCACCCACAGACCGATGGTCAAACAGAGGTAGTAAACCAAACTCGTTCAACATTGTTGAGAGCCATGGTCGGTAAGAATCTAAGAAACCGGTTGTCTTACTTACCTTACATTGAGTTTACTTATAATCATGCTAAACATTTAGCAGCTAAACTTTCTCCTTTTGAAGTGGTTTATGGATTTACTCCTACTACCCCACTGGATCTTATACCTTTACCTCAGGATGTTATGTCTAGTGAACGAGAAACCAGGGCATATTATATTAAGAAGATTCATCAAAAGGTCAAAGAAAACTTGGAAAAGAGAACCGAGCAGTACAAAAGAAATGCAGATAAACACCAAAAAGACATATCATTTGAACCTGGAGATTGGATCTGGTTGCGCATGAGACATGAAATTCCCCAACCAAAGGAAATCCAAGCTTTTCCCAAGAGGAGATGGTCCTTTTCGTGTTTTAGAGAAGATCAACAACAATGCCTATAAGCTTGAGCTGCCAGGTGAGATGACCATATCTCATACTTTTAATAGTACTGATCTTGCTCCTTTTCATGCAGATGTACCTGTTCTGAGGACAGAACCTTTTCAAGAGGGAGGGGATGATGAGGACATCAATACTAGCTCACTAAAAGCTGAGGAAGAGCCCATTAATATACCTATTATGAGACAAGCTCCAAGAACAAGATCATGCACAACAAACCTTAGTAAGATGTTCAACAAATCTGTCAAGAGTCTCATAACAATCATAGAAGATGGAGGTTTCCATGAATCTGAACTTACTAAAGAATTACAAGAAAGAGACTATGAACAACTAAAGACTACAACAATTTCACTCATTCAAGTTTTACAAGGTTTTAGAGATACAACATTGTTCATCATTGCTAAACAAACTTAAAAAGACATTATAAAGAGCTACAAGAGACCAAGGTGCGTATTTAAAATTCTTATGTTTGAATTAACAAGTTTATTTGCTTGTTTTTGCAGAAATGTGACTGTTAAGTTTAAGAGTTTTTATTTGTCATTAGATCCTAATGTCTTGTTGTTATTTTCATTTTAGTCCTTTCATTATTTTCAGCCCTAGAAGACACCTGATGCTGGACTAGTATATAAAGCCCCTTCTCAGCATGTAATCACTTAAGTTTTATGAAATAAAAATCTAATTTTTCTTCCTTTGAAAGGAGCTGACGCCTCCAACCTTTTTGTGTGAGAATCCTTGAAGCTTGAATGCTCTAGACTTATCACAGATCTTTCATAATCTGTGTGACGTCTTTCGATCCATTTCTCTACTCAATCCTCACTTAAATCCTGCAAAAGGTGCTCTACAGCCAACTGAAGGGTCACCATCAACCTATCACTCATGAGTCTCTAAAAAGTGTTGTACATCCAACTAGAGACTCTCCAGCAGTTCCCGTTGTTCGAATAAGTCCTCTTGTTCCTGCATCAGAACCAAATGAACCGAACCGAAACCAAAGCGAAAAATAGGTTTCGGTTGGTATTCGGTTATAAACAAATAACTGAACAAATATTATTTTGGAAAACCATGGTTATTGGTTACTAATCGAAAACCAAAATAATATCCAAAAAAATAAATTATTTTCGGTTATTTTTTGTTATTGGAAAATATTTCGGATATTTCGGCTATTTTCGGTTATTTTTAGTTATTTTTTTGGTTATTTTCATTTATTTTTGGTTATTACGGTTATTTCGATTATTTCAACAGAATCCTAAAACTTTCAGATTTGGGTATTCGGTTCGGTTTTGCTCAGTTATTTTTTATTTTAGCTTTTTTGGTTTTTTTGGTTGGTAAGATTAAATATTCATTCGGTTATTTTATATTTTGTTTCGATTTTGATTCGGTTATATTTCGGTTTCGATCGTTTTGATTATTAAATTTAAAAACAAAAATAACTAAAATAAAACCGAATACCAAAAAGTGAAATAATTTTCGAATCTAATTTTTTGAGTCCTATCCTCGACCTATCTATTATTAGATTCAACATCTTTTGGCAATCTATGTTGAGAAACATTTCCACAATACTTTGAATATTATTTTCGCTTGAACAATATGTTAGCTTCTTCTGTGACAGCACAGAGCCTCAAACTTTGAGGACTTTAAATTTCCTCATCAATTGAAACATTGTCCAATTTTATTATTTCACAATGCAAATCACATTAGCTGTATCAGTTTTTGTAGTACCAAATCTGAAAGTTTTGGGAGGGGCTTCTGTGCTTTCGCAAATAATAATGATATAGTTTCGCAATTTAGCATAATTAATAAAGAAAAATTATTCCAAAGATCACAAAAACCCTAATCACGTCTTCTTCCTCGCAGATGTAAAATCGTCGCCGCTGGTAATTTAATCTTCTTCTATACAGTTCCAACTACGTTTTTTGCTTCTCTCTCTTCACATTCTGATCATACTTTGTTTCTTTATTTCGTTACGTTTTGAATTTTTCACTGATTTGAACAAATCTTGGGTTTAGTTTTGTGTCTGCTCTGATTTACACAGAGCACGAAAATGTTGGATATCAATCTATTTCGAGAAGAAAAGGGGAACAATCCGGAGATTATACGGGAATCTCAGCGCCGGCGATTTGCAAGCGTTGAAGTTGTCGATGAGATAATCAAGCTCGACAAAGAATGGCGTCAACGTAAGTATTCCCTTTGCTCGTATCGTTTATCTCCTTAAAAATTGAGCTTGATGCTGTGTATGATGTTTCAGGTCAATATGAAGTAGATAATTTCCGAAAAGAGTTCAACAAGCTGAACAAGGAAGTGGCCAAGCTCAAAATTGTTAAGTTTCTGATACAAACCTTCTCGTAGAATCATCGTGCTTATACTTAGGATCTGAAATTGTTTGAGAAATATTTACTAGCCAAGTCTCGCATGATAATAGTTTTCTACCAATTCTGGTGTTTGATCTCATACTAGTCTCAATGCAATAGTCTGGGGAATGATTTTTAGTTCGATTCAAATCAATGGACTTTAGTGATATTATCCATATAGTAAGTTAATTTTCGTGTCTTTCTTTGGAATAGTCTGGTGGTGATGCCACTGAGCACATTCAGAAAACAGAGAAAAACAAACAAGATGCTACCGAGAAAGAGGCGGAAGTTCGTGAAGCTTATGCTGCTTTGAAAGCCAAATTGGAGACAGTTGGAAATCTGATCCATGACTCCGTTCCAATTAATAATGATGAGGTTTTAGTGCCATTTCTTTTTCCCTTAAGATTTATCTTCATGGTGGTGACTGCAAAGGAAAGAGATTTATCAGTGTGTGGTGCTTTTATACGCAGGCAAATAATGCTGTGATTAAAGTGTGGGGTGAGAAGCGGGTTGCTTCGCCTGGTCAGAAGCTGAAAAACCATGTGGATCTCGTTGAGCTTCTCGGTATTGCAGATACCAAGAGAGGTAGCATTGACTGATAATTTGGTCCCTTTCTCAATTCATTTTGTGGGGTTTTGTTCTTTTTCAGTTTCAAATAAAATGCCACTTTTTTGGCCAAACAGGTGCTGAAATTGCTGGAGCAAGAGGTTTTTTCCTAAAAGGAGATGGTTTGCTCCTTAACCAAGCTCTTATCAACTTTGGGCTAACCTTCTTGAAAAAGAGAGGATTTACAGGTTTGCAACCTCCTTATTTCATGAGGAAGGATGTCATGGCCAAGTGTGCACAGTTAGCGCAGTTTGATGAAGAACTTTACAAGGTCTTCAATAGTCATAAAACATTTCTTTAGTTATGTTGTTAAACTAGTCTTGAGCTTTGATTCTGAAAGATTGTTGTTATTTTTTCAGGTGACTGGTGAAGGAGATGACAAATACCTTATTGCAACGGCTGAGCAGCCCCTTTGTGCATACCATCTTGATGAATGGATCCATCCGACAGAGCTTCCATTAAGGTATATATATATATACATATACATATATAAACAATCAATGTAACATATAGTCGCAGCGTTAGTGTATTGGAAAAAATCCGCCTGACATCAACTCTTTGGTTCAGATACGCTGGTTACTCATCCTGCTTTAGAAAAGAAGCTGGTTCACATGGAAGAGACACACTTGGCATTTTCCGTGTTCACCAGTTTGAGAAAATTGAACAGTTTTGCATCACAGGTCCTAACGAGAATGCTTCGTGGGAAATGCTCGATGAGATGATGAAGAACTCGGAAGATTTTTACCAAGCGGTAATACCAATATTTAAAGTTAAGAAACTTTTTATGAATTTCCGGATAGTTTCTAATTAGCCAAATTGTGTGATGATTCCTCCTCGCTGCAGCTAAAACTTCCTTACCAAATCGTGTCGATAGTCTCTGGAGCATTGAACGATGCAGCTGCAAAAAAGTATGACTTAGAAGCTTGGTTTCCTTCGTCAGAGGCTTACAGAGAACTCGTGTCATGTTCCAACTGTACAGACTATCAGGCTCGAAGGCTTGAGATCAGATACGGTCAGAAAAAGGTAATAAGTTTGTATACAGAAATGTAAAAGATCTAATTTCATTATCAAATACGTTCAATTTTATGTAATTCGTTTTTTATTTGGTGGTTTTGATGATGCAGAGCAATGAGCAGACAAAGCAGTATGTGCATATGCTGAATTCAACTCTGACTGCAACTGAGAGAACTATTTGCTGCATTCTTGAGAACTATCAACGAGAGGATGGTGTCGACATCCCTGAGGTTCTTCAGCCGTTTATGGGCGGAGATACATTTTTGCCTTTCAAGGCTAAGCCTATACTTGCCGACACCAAAGGCAAGAAATCTAAAGCTTGATTTGTATTTTTTTTTATGATCAATGTTCTTTTTTTGTGTGGAATCGTTTTGAACTTTATTTGCTTTAGCTGAACCTTTAATTTATCATCTGATTTCTTATACTTACTCTTTCCTCTCTTTTCTTTTATAGTAAATTGTTGTTTTGTTGTTAACTTTGCTCAACGAAAAATGAGGACAAATACAAAAACTATAGTATTGTTCGTTTGGTCACCGTAGACGATTATGATTGCGGTAAATGTTGTTTGTTTATCTGTTACCGACGATTGCAAATTTGATTGATCACAGATTTTTAGTTAAACCGTTGTTTTAATTAATGGTTAAAAAAATTACGATATAAAATACAATATCTGATCATATCTGTCACATGTAACATGTACTAAACGAACAATAATTTATGATTGTGGCAGCTGCAGATTACGACTAACATAATAACATAACTAACATGATCTATGACTTTAGAAAAATACATCTCCTATAGGAACATTATTTTTTTTTATCTCTGTCACATGATCCTAGACAGATAACCTCGCTTTTATTACAACTGAAGAACACAAACGAATTACATTCTAACCAGAAAGAAATCTCTACGGCTAGAAAGTCAATCAGGCAACAACAAGAAGCTTTATGCGACGTACTACAAGTCTTTTTGATTTTGAATCAAAAATAAATTGTCCTTGAAATAAGAAAGACTAGAATACTTGCCTGCTCGAAAATTCATCCAATACAGACAGCCAAATCGAAGTCTTTGCTCTTGCTTGGCCTTTAGACACTTATGGCATGTCAATGTTTTTATGGACTTTTCAACCTACCCTTTGTGATAAACAGAGTTCTTCTTATGGCTAAAATGAGAATCCATGTGGTTGCAGTGATTTTCTCCTTGATCATTAGTAGCAATGCCGAGCTCAGAACTGTCTTTAAGATCTGAGCCTGCAAGCCTTTAAAGAACCCTAAGACCCCTTCTTTTCTCCATATAGCATAGACTACCCCGGGAATTGTTTTCCTCGTTCTTTTTCGGGCCTTCTTTGTTTCATTTTCCTTCGAGTTATCTGCTGCTTGAATCATCACCTTGCACCTACAGAATCCATAAATGAAAGCGAAAGAGTCTAAATCAAAGAGTCTAAATCAATCACAGCTATATACTTCATCCTCATATGATAACACCAATTTACATAAATACCTGATCGCTGGATATGTGATAACGGTAGCAGCACTTTTAGAGACCGCACCTAACAAGAACGCCATAAAGGCAGAGAGGACTACAGGGGAAGAGTCTTTCTTTTCTTTTACTAATGTCTTTTCGAGGAGGTTTTGTTTTAGCTGATCAAACACTGTATACTACACAAAGAAGCTTATTTTTCAGCTGGTCATGTTATTGCAGCGAACACCTGGAAAACTAAGAAAGTAAACATGAAGATGGTGGTTTTAAAACGACAAATGGTACCTGAATTGCTGGATTCGAGGTCAGTAGGAGAGAAATTCCAAGGCCATCAAATGCATCTCCCCACGAACCCTCGGTTAAGGTCTTCCACAACCCTTTTGATTTTCCAAACTCGCTTGTTTGCATCCTGGATGATGCTGTATCTAGGGGCTAACGCAAGCATAGAACTTATAGTTATTATGCCATCAAGATAAGATGGAACACCAAGTAGGAAACAAGTTTCGAGTTGATCTTCCGACAAAGAAACTTAACAAAATTCTCAACTTTTGACCCCAAAAATAAAAGATGACATAGACAGTCAAACATAGCTATAACCTTTTTGAGTGCAAATAAACGTACTTGGGTCAATACAGAGGTACAAGCCCCAGCAGCAGCAGCAATGAGCAAGTTTGCCTTTGTTCCAATTGACTTTGAACCTATTCTTTCACTATGTAACCTCTTGAAATAACTATAACTATAGAAGTAGATGAAGGACGAAATGAAGGACTGCAAATTCTTAGTCCCTAAGCCTTGATACAGCGAGAGAACATTTCCTGAAGAAATTGCTTCCCAAAATACATCAGACAGGTTTCTGAAAATGTTAAAAAACAGCTTCAGGTTACCAAAAAAAAAAGCAGAATATTCAATGATAAGCCTTGATCAAAGAAGTGAAATCCATCGGCTAAATTATCGAAAATTCAGGACAACGTTATGAGCCAGCCAGATGAGTATCTAAAAGGGATCAAGACCTAATCCAAACTTGGAAAAGAGAAAAAAAAGTCGTATCATACGAAAACCACAGATTTCACAATTACAAAATGGAGGAAATATATGATCATCGAGAAACCTGTATTTCTGGTGACCTCCCACACG
Organism: Pugionium dolabratum; assembly: GCA_018901945.1. Lineage (NCBI taxonomy): Eukaryota > Viridiplantae > Streptophyta > Magnoliopsida > Brassicales > Brassicaceae > Pugionium > Pugionium dolabratum. The sequence continues at coordinate 776,886 of JAEVFF010000006.1, forward strand.
AATCTCGGCCTGGAACTTGGATTTGCAGGTATCAAGAGGATATAAAATGGTTGTGCTGAGAAGCGATCCTATAGCTCCAGATGTGGCCTCGGAGATAGATTCCAGATCGACGCCCATCTTTCGCGGAGATGATGAATTTCGATAAGAGAGAGGAAGTAAGAATCGTTGTCTTGGGATTTTAAACAGACGTGTGGGTTTGTGTTAACGACGGCGAAGTCAGTCGGTTAAATGTTTAACAATGGTGCCAAAATCTAGCCACGTGGTTTTCATGTCTTAAATGTTAGGCAATCATAGACAACTATATTTATACCGAAAAAATATTAATAAATTATATAATATTATTTATTAATAAATATAAATTAATTATTTATATAATTTTTATTTTTATTTAAAATTAATTTTTTGTATATGTAAATTAATAAAATAAATATACGAATTTAACAATATTTTACGAATTCTCTAACCAAATTAATAATAAAATATATTATAATTATTATATTTTATTTATATATTTATTTAAAATATATTAGAGACGATAATGTATAAATTTTATCCATATCACTTATTAAAACGTAAATCATTAGATACGGATTAAATATATATTTTATCAAAAAAATTAAAGATTAATATCTTTAAATATCACATTTTAAAGTTTTTATTTTAAATCTAACCCCCTAAAATTAAAAATTTTAAAATAGCACAAATAATTATATAAAATTACTTATTTACTCTAGATAAATCATACATAAACTTAAAATATTATATTTAGATATATATTTCTAATTTAAAATTTAATTTTTCTATGAAAATAAAGTTTTAATATATTTTAGTATTAAATTTGTGATATTATTGGAAATTTAAACTAATGATGTTATTTTTAGAACAAAAAATTTAAAATAGTGTTATTTTTGTCAATTGCTCAAAATTAAAATCATATCTTAAAATAATACTTTTTAATTAGTTGTTGCAAATTTAGTAATCTAAATTTAAAATTTTAAAAATAACATAAATTATTTTCTGAAAATACATATTTATCATAAATATAACTAAAATATTATATATTGGAGTTCATTTTTTAAATTTAAATTTTAGTTTTTTCTTATTAAATATAAAGTTTTAAAATATTTTAATATTAAATTGATATTTTGGAAATTTATGGTGCTAAATAGAGAACAAAATTTTGAAAAATATTATTTTTGTCAATTGTACAAAAAAAAATTATTATTCCTAAAGTTACTTGATCTCACATTCCATTTCTACTCTTGGTTTCCAATTATGTTCATTTTCTTAAATTAATAACAATTATTATATGTTGACAAAAGAGGCGAAATTACAATTTGTTTCTTTCTTTCTTTTTGGGTCAATTTTGTTTTTTCTATATGTGTGTTTTCTATAAAAGAGAGTCAATAAATTTTCAAAAAATAAAACATTCTCATAAGTTCTGATATATGAAAAGTTGGCCGATGCAAGTTCACAAATTACATTATGTCTTTTTGTAAATATTTTTAAATATTTTAATAAATTATATTTTATGTAATATTCATCTTATGTTATAATAGTACGATGTCAATATAGTATATTTGTAAATTTCACATAAAATTATTTTTTATTAACATATTTATTAATTAATATATTAAAAATATTATATATTAATTTTAAAATTTTTTTTAAAAAAAATCTCATTTGCTACCGTATCATGAAAAAAAACTTTAGAATATTATAAAACAAAAAGATTCTTGGTTTCAAAAATATGGAAGATTTTAACAAAGCTCTCTTACCCAAACAACTTTGGCGGTTGGAAAAATAATCTTAGTCGCCGATAGCCAAAATTCTGAAGGGACGATACTTCAAAGGCTGCCATATATTCCAATTAAACAAACCGTACTGAGAATCCTACGGATGGAGAAGCATTTTGTCTGCCCGAAACTTATTAGAGAAAGAGACAAGAAAAATAATGGACTTAAATGATGAGGATAATATATGGTCTGACTCATGGATCCCTGACATTTTACCAAAATCACCTAACAATTTTTACAAAGCTCGATGTCCTGACCTCACACTATTAGACCTGGTCGAATCAGAGAGTGGACGCTAAAAGATTAAAAAGCTAAAGAGGTATTTCAGCCACGAGGACGCAAGGCTAATTACCCACTATAATTGTATCTACCTGGATGACTCGAAACAAATTCTGCTAGCACTTCACAAAGATGGGATACTTCACGGTTAAATTGGGCTATGTGACCCTCCAAAAATGGGGGTCATCACACAGACAACTGTTACACCAAATACAATGAGGCGGTTTGGAAGCAAAAAATTCTGAGGAAATTACAACATTTCCTTTGTCAATTCTTTTCATGGGCATTACCGACTCATGGGCGCCTTCATTATCGTCATATACGAGATGAAGCGACATGTGAGATTTGTGACTATGATACAAAATGTATTAACCATACTCTTTTTCTATGCCCACCGGCACGACAAACGTGGGCATTATCGCATATCACATCAACACCCTCCATCTTCCCCCTTGATAACATCTTTGGAAATCTTGACTATCTAATATGGTGGTCACCGGAGGTAACACCAACCGACTCTGGCCTACAAAGCTTTACATGGATCTTATGAGTTCATATGGAAGACTCGTAATGATAAGATATACAACAACATAGATCGTACGACCATGGATATTCTGTACAAAGCGCGCTGAGAGAGCAAACTGTGGCATTCATCGGTAAAATCCCAAGATCAGGAAAAACCAAATCTATCGGGAAATGCAATTCCTGACTCTAACATCATGGGACAAACACCGTTTGCCTGTTTTGTGGACGACTCATGGAAAGAAGGGGAGATCACATCTGGTATGGCCTGGATCCTCAATTTACACGATGGAACAAGTGATCTAATGGGTATGAGAAGCATTCACATATGGTTATCTCCACTACATATGAAGTTTTACGGCCTATGATGGGCAATGGAGAGTTTGTATAATTTGCAACGATATTGTACCAGGTTTTACATGGACTCAACTAATTTAATCAGCATAGTCTCAGAAACAGAGAATTAGCCAGAATTTACAACAGATATAGACGAGTTTGAAGCGCTACGGACGAATTTTCCAAATTTCTCCCTTAATTATGAAGCGAGAGAGAATAATTCCAACGACGACACACTAGCAAGACAGGCAAGGAGAATGAAATTTATATTTTCGTATATTAGTATCTCAATACCACAGTGGATTGAAGATACGAATGGTATTTTTTAACCGGAAATGATTGTTATGTTAATTTAAAATGAAAAAAACAAAAAAAATCCAACAATATACAACAAAGCAAATAAAAGCCTAATATTTTTAATAGAATAACTAAAAACTTACATAACTAAAATAAATCATATAACATTTTTCAAATTTTGTTTTGAATATAAAGTTCTTGATACCGAAGCTTTTGTGGAGATAAAATTTATTTTTTAGTTTATGGTATTCTTTTTAATGCCAAATGTGATGATTTTTTTAGTGTTATTGTTTGTGTCCAAATAATTTAAAGATATGACTACATGTTTGTACACGCAAATATTTGGTGATATGGTTAAATCCCTCATATATAAACAAGACTAAAAACTGTATAATCAAATAAACATCTTACATGGTAAATTCAAATTCAAAGAGAACATAAATGGTTTGAAAAATAATTTTATTAAATTTATAAAATATCTAAATTCATGTGTGAATTTTTCGAATATTTTTCAATACCCATTTCAAAAAACTCTTATTTAAAATAGAAATAAAAGCAAATAATAAAATAATTTTGTATTTTAAAATAAATAATATAATAAATAGTATTTTTTAAAATTTTATTCCAAAATTAAAATACAAAACTAATGGTTAAAAAATATATTATATATAAATTCATAATTTGAATATACAATCGTACAAAAATACACTTTATATGTAATTTGATTATAAAATAAAAAAAGCATATTATAAATTAGAAAATATAATTTTTTAGTTTTAAATACATAAACACAAATAAATTTATTTTATATGATAAATATGTAATATAATACATATTATATATTAATTAAATATAATAATAATTAAAATTTATAATATATTATATTCATGCAAAGTGAAGCGTGACTAAATTATCTAGTAAATTATGTTAAAATTTACATCTTAGATTTTGTTAAGTTTTTTTTTACCAAATTTACTTGTTTGTTTTGTTGTTCCCAACATAGAAAAAGAAATGTGAGGTGTACCTAATTTACCTGTCCGTAAAAAAGTACTGTAAATGGTAAAATGCAACGCTTTTACTAAAATACAAAAAATGAAAATTCCTTTTACAAAAAAAGAAAGAAAATTCTATGCGTTAAAGAGCACAGTGCTGTTATTTACAAAATGCCACTGGGAAGCTTTTTTTTTTTTGTCTTCTCCTTTCGTAGACCTCGTCACGGCCACATTTCTCACAACGCTAGGGTTTTCCCAGGGTTTTCAATCTTCGTCTCTTTCTCTCACTCTCCAGTTTAGGTTAGGTTCATTTCTCGTTTCCTTATCCAACGTATGATATTTGGTTTGTCTCGTTTATGTACTCTTTCTATTGTTATGTATGGTTTTCGTCATTTTCTTCTTGTCGCTCTGGTTTCTAATTTTCAATTATTTCGTCTTTTTTTTGAAAATCATCAATATTGTGTCTGTTTAGAGATGATTTTCTGGGCATGACTTGAGTTTTTATTTTTTTGATGTGGTTGGAGTTCCAGATGGCGAGATACACGGCTGGTACCGATTACTGTCCTGCCTCACCTAATTCTGTACGAATCGTTGTGGTGGGCGATAAGGGCACTGGAAAATCCAGCTTGATTGTTGCTGCAGCCACCGATTCTTTCCCTCCCAACGTCCCTCCTGTTCTGCCTGATACCAAATTGCCTTTTGAGTTCCCTGATGGTGTACCCGTCACCATTGTTGACACTTCCTCGAGGTATGTATGTTTTGACATGAACAAAGCTGATTACAACACTGCTGGATAATTTCTATTTTGGATAAGGATACTGATGCTAGTGTAGAAAGAGTACTACTAGTAAATATGATGTCGTTGCTTCCATAGAATTATGCCAACAGTTTAGTAACTGTTTCTGGGTTTCTGAAAGAATGGGTAGGGTTACTCCTGCTTTGGCAGCTTTGTTGATGTGCTTGACGTATCTATTAATGTTTCTTCTTGTGGGTTCAGGCCGGAAGATAGGGACATGGTTGCTGAGGAACTGAAGAATGCAGATGCAGTTGTTTTGACGTATGCATGTGATCGACCTGAGACTCTTGAACGGTTGAATGAATACTGGCTACCAGAGCTTCGGCGATTAGAGGTTTGATTTTCCTCTCTCTGTTTGCATTTTGGTCATGGCAATATTATTGGGGTAGAAGGAATAGAAGTTTTTCGCGACTTAACTTTTGCTGATTTTTTTATTTTATTAATATAGGCTTGTGATCTTTTTGAACAGGTAAAAGTTCCTATTATAGTAGCAGGGTGTAAGCTCGACTTGAGAGACGACAGTAACCAGGTCACCCTCGAACAAGTGATGTCACCTATAATGCAGCAGTTTCGGGAGATTGAGACTTGTATCGAGTGTTCTGCCCTGAAACAACTCCAGGTTTTATGACTTCTGCATTCCGTTTGAGTTGTAATATATGTCTTTGATCAAATACGGCACATATGTGAGGTAGCTTAGGCGTGTGCTTGTCTCAAGGACATTAAATATGGTAAATTTTTGCCTGAAAGTGGGTATTGGTTTGGGCTTCTTACCGTAGATGAATTGGAATGCCTGGTCAGAAAATAACATTCCTTGGGAATAATAAAATTAAAAATTCAGGTCAGAACTATCATTCTGATGAAAAAATTTTCCTGTAGGTCCAAGAAGTCTTCTACTATGCACAGAAAACTGTCCTTCACCCAACGGGACCTCTATTTGATCAAGAAACCCAGGCATTGAAGCCTCGATGTGTAAGGGCCTTGAAGCGTATCTTTATCCTCTGTGACCATGACAGAGATGGTGCTCTTAGCGAGGCTGAGTTAAATGACTTTCAGGTTCTTCTATTTCCTCTCCTCCTGCTTCACGTGCTTTGGCTATTTCTTCATTCAATTGGCTCAGGCCTACCGTTCAGATTTTAAAAGAAAATTTGGAGTTTGATTATGTTTTCCCCCAAGGTGCACCTAATAGTTGCCTCAAAATAGGTCAAGTGCTTCCATGCACCATTGCAGCCTTCTGAAATTGAAGGTGTTAAGAGGGTTGTGCAAGAAAAGTTGCCAGAAGGTGTGAATGAAAGAGGACTCACAGTGACTGGCTTCCTGTTTTTACATGCACTTTTTATTGAGAAAGGAAGGCTCGAGACAACGTGGACTGTACTTCGGAAGTTTGGGTATAACAACGATATAAGACTTGCTGATGAATTGCTTCCGGCTTCATTATTCAAGCGAGCCCCTGATCAGGTGAGTTGCATAACCCATTTTGGCACCATTATTGTACTTGTTGGTGTTTCCAGTAATATATGAAATATCAAATTTTTATTCTGGATCGTATTAGAAGTAAAAAGTTTGGATGCTTTGATTGCTGGATTAAAGTTACCTTACAACTCTTATCAACTTGTAGAGTGTTCCTTGTTTTTGTTTTTGTAGAGTGTGGAGTTGACAAATGTAGCTATCGAATTCCTGAAAGGGATGTATATGTTGTTTGATGATGATGAGGTAATTCTCTTTTTTTAATTAATGGCTTAGGTTGCAGGTAGGGCTGGGCAAAAAAACCAAAACCCGATCTCGAACCCGACCCAAAGAACCGAATCCAATCTGAACTGATTCCTCATAAACTTGAATGGAGCTTATATCGGGTAATACCCGATCTGAACCGAAATCCAAACTAGTACCCGAGAATAACTCGAAGTTAAATAAATTTATTAACCTTTTGTTACCTAGTTTCGATTAATTCAAATACTTTTAGAGTACTTTCATGTAGTTTTTTACTGGGTTTCCGGGTAATTCGGATATTTTCGAGTACTTATGGGAATCTTGGATATGTTTGGGTAGTTTGGCTAGTTCTTTTGCTGCGTTTCAAGTTATTCGGATACTTTCAAGTACTTTCAAGTACTTTCAGATACTTCTGGATAGTTTTTTTTCCGGATTTTTTGGGTAAATTCGGGTATATTGGGTATCGGGTAAAGCATGATCCGAACCGAACCTAGAAGGAACAAACCAAACCTTACCGGGGAAACAAAAATACCAAATGGGCTTATGAGCCTGATACCGAAAACCCGAAAAACCCGACCAAAACCTGAAGGGTACTCGAACGTCAATGCCTAGTTGCAGGTTTATAGTTCTTACAATGATTTTGCACTTTGCAGGACAATAATCTGAGACCTCAAGAGATCGAAGATCTTTTTTCAACTGCACCAGAAAGGTACGTTTTTCACCTCCAGAAGGCTAAGAGCGTTCCATATTTATTACGCTAATTTCCATTACATTGGTATGCCATATTAATTCGTGAATGGCAGTCCTTGGAAGGAAGCTCCTTATGAGGACGCTGCGGAGAAAACCGCCCTTGGAGGACTATCTTTCGACGCATTCCTGTCACTGGTAATCAATATCCTCTTCGACATACTCAAAAACATAAGGAAGCATTTCTTGTGCTAGCAAATACATATACTTATGCTTCTTCGTTTCATTTTTGCTTTGATTTTATTGGCTGACAGAATAATATGCCATGCAATTCTTTCTGTTAGATATAATTTATTTATGTATTTACACACTTTATCATTGGGCTGTATGTGGTTTCACACTTGTGAATTTAATTTTTACGAGGACCAAGTAACCAATCAAAGTGTGTATTTATATTTCAATTATATCCTTGGCAGTGGTCACTAATGACCTTATTAGAACCGGCTCGGAGTGTTGAGCATTTGATTTACATTGGATACCCGGGTGATCCAGCTACTGCCATTCGTCTTACTAGGAGAAGGCGTTTAGATCGCAAAAAGCAACAATCTGAAAGAAAAGTTTTCCAGTGCTTTGTTTTTGGACCCAATAATGCTGGAAAATCTGCACTGCTGAATTGCTTTCTTGGAAGGTTTGTCATGTTAAATCGTACCAGAACTTGTTGCAATTCAAAGTACACATAGAGTATATTTCTTTCCAAGACATTTGTATGTTGTCAGAGCAGATTTTTTTTCTCTTTTTAGAGGATTGCTTCATCTGATTTACAGTTATGTCTCTCCATGATCTAGGTCATATGTTGATAAACACGGATCAACTACTGATGAGCGCTATGCAGTAAATATGGTCGATGAATCTGGGGTGAGTAGGAAACTTATGCAATTTGTATATGTTTGTCTCTGTGTAGCATAAAGAAGATATATGTATTTATTTTATTGTTTCTTGCAAATATATCTTCAATGTGCAAAATACCGAACAAGAGACAAACTTGAGTGTTAGTTTGCGAACTTTGAGGTGGACACTAGACAGATATTTTTTATGAGTTGTTTACATACATGCCTTTTAACAAAACTGTTCAGATGTGTGACTTTCGAGATCTTCTAGACGTTATTTGGTTGTACATTTTTGGCATCCTTTTAGGCTACTTTCTTTAAGTTTCCGTATGTGTTGTGGTCATTGATCTGGTAATTGCAAATCTCTGAATGTAGAATGCAAAGAAAACTCTTGTCATGAGGGAAATTCCAGAAGATGGAGTGCAACGGCTATTTTCATCCAAGGAATCCTTGGCTGCATGTGACATAGCTGTCTTCGTGTATGACAGGTATGTTTCTTGCTGCTTTGATTGGTTGAAATATGCTCAATTTGATGTATTTTCAATCTCTACATGGAGTTTGTACCGAACAATTGAGATCATTGGGCGTAAATATTTTTGATGTGGACTTTAAATTGCTGTTTGCATCCCTGATACTGTTTTCCTTAAGTTCTGATGAGTCGTCATGGAAGAAAGCGACTGAGTTACTTGTAGAAGTTGCTACTCATGCTGAGGCCACCGGATATGAGGTCCCTTGCCTCATGGTTTCAGCAAAAGACGATCTTGATTCATTCCCAATTTCCATACAAGAATCCACCAGGGTAGGTTACTTCTTGATTGGCCAGTCGATTAAAATTGTTCAAATAACTTGTAAAGCACCTTACATATATATTCCACACACGGATCGTTTTGCAGATGACACAAGATATGGGAATAGAGCCTCCGATATCCATCAGCTCCAAATTGGGAGATTTCAACAATGTATTCCGCAAAATATTAACTGCAGCACAACATCCTCATTTGAGTATTCCAGAGACTGAAGCAGGAAAAAGCCGCAAACATTACAACAGGCTAATCAACCGCTCACTTATGGCTGTCTCAAGTACGTTTTCATTTTGAAAATCTTGACACAAGTTGTTTTTAAAACCGTAACAACAAGACAAGTTTCAGGCTCATGTTGGGTAAAATGTCTTTTCAATCTCACGATTTGTGAAACAGTTGGAGCTGCTGCTGTGGTCGTTGGGCTGGCTGCATACCGTGTGTATGCTAAAAGAAAAAGTTCGTCTGCATGAGAAGATTGAGAACGAACAATCCATTCCCTAAAGGTACGGACACGAAAAAAAGATAGCAGATCTCTTGTCCTGAGTTTGTTTATCATTCCTTAGTTTTAACCAGAGTACCTGTTTTTTTTAGAAGTTGGGTGGAAATGGGCTTTTTGAAGTAATGGTGGAAGAAAAATCTGTAGGAACACAAACATTTAGGGACAAAAAGAAAGAGAACATAGTCGATAGACATTGTGTTGTGCTGAATTTTTCAATAACAAAAGAACTTTGTCTCCCTGAATGTGTAGTCTTGTTCTTGTTTGGTCTGTTATTTTGATTAAGCAGCACCAGTTTTAACTTCAGAGAAACAAAAGAGAAAAGAAATCGACACTGGCGTTTATGGATCAAAAGGAAGATTCTTAAATGCAAGCTACAACCAAATTTTTCAAAAGAGTTTTCGTGATCAAGATTCACAGTACTTTTCCAGCTTTTCAATGGTAAGACTAGCCTTGACGACAATCTTGATGGTGGGATCATGAGCTCTGTTACAGTTAATAACTTCCCGAGTTTAGATAGTTATATCGTTGCTTTAGGTGGATACATTGAAGCTTTAGGAGACACTGTTACGTGTAACAAAGATTCTTAGATCAAAATGAGTACAGTTCCAGAGAGAGAAAGGCTTACGTAGTAGTAGTCTCTCCCCCTCCCCTTTGTCTATAATTCTCAGCAGAATGAAGATATCTCTCTCCTACTCTTTCTTGTTACATAAATACTATTAGGTCATAACACTTCTTCTCTTGCAACTGTAGAGTAAAGCCTTGCCTTGTTCTTCCTTAGGCTTTTTGGGTAGATGACATTTTCATCCAATCTCTTGCACCAGACAACAAAGTTATAATAAGTAGAGACTGAACCCATTAGTTTGGGGAGAATAGTAAAGAGACAACAAATCTGAGGGTTAGTGAAGTTGATACTAGAGGGGACTAGCGAAGTCAACTCTATTTTTAAAGTCAATCACTATATTTACCCAAACCTTTAATTCTAAGAACTCCCAGGCCAACAAAAAACTCTCAGACCTGACACAGTAGCAAATCCAGGTTTTGAAGATAGAAGGCTCAAATCCAAGCAAGAACTCAAAGGAGCTGCACCAAACTAAAGCCTGTTTCTTATTTAATTTAGGTTTATTTGTATCACTTACATGAATTTATTCGAATAAATTTATTTCCATTCATATTTTTTGAATATTTTATAAGTTAAATACACTGTTTTTTTCTTTTGTAAATTAAATAAACTTAATAAATTATTTCAATTACAAAAATTTCATTAATATTTACATGTTAAATTGTTATTAAATCTTATTTTTATTCGAAAATATGTTTTTAATTTTAAAATAAACTGAAGTTAAAACTAGATTTTCAAATTAAAAACAGATCAAATCTATAACGGATCTTCTGTTTATGTTTTATTCGAATTTATTTTCTTTGATCCCAACGGTCGATTCTTTTGTAGGTTTTAAGCACGTTTACACCCAACGGCTACTTTTTTTATCGCCTCTTCATACTTTATCATCTTTAAATTAAACTGTCTGGGAAAATACAACAACAACATAAGATATTAGTCATCATTTGAAGAGCAAAACACTACATTTGTATAAAACAAATTGAATATTATTTTGTTGAGTTTTGGGGGAAAAATAGTTAAAAACTATGCACTTTTTTCTTATGCATTTGAGCCAAGAATCTAATTTTTTTATAACATATATAAAAGACAATAGACGACACAATGAAGTTAAAAAGTCCCACACAACAATAAGATTGTAAAGTAAGCAACATAATCTGATTTTATAGTTTTTAAACAGACAACACGAATGTTAAAAATGCTTTCACAAAGACAGTGAATGTAATGAGTTCTAGAGAAAGACACTACTGTTCCCTCCGCAGCAAATCGGTGGCAAAAGAAGAAGAAGATGATGATGAAGAAGCTCTTTTGGCTATGAAGGATGGTCTTCGGTTCTTGAACTTAAGTGGACTCCACACCACCGTCTTCTTCTGCAATGCAACCACCGTAGGATGGCTTGGTTTCCACGAGCTGCCTCCTCCTCCAAGAGGGCTTTTCATAAATCTGCTTCTGTTTGGAGTCACCAGATTTTTGTCTGGAGAGAAGAGCTTAGAGTATCTCGTCTTACTTGGGTTACCACCACGGAATGAAGAAGGGCCACGTGATGGAGTTGTCATGTTCATGTAAGATGATGATGATGGTTGTTCTGGTCTTAACGTTGCAATTGAGACTCTCCTTCTAGGCTGGATGGTTTTATTATTATTATTATTACCTGACGCAGTAGGTGGAACTGGTTTGAATGCGATTGAGCTTCTTCTTGGTTTCATCAATGTATTAATGTCTATGGATGATGATGTTCTTCTGATGCTGTTGTTATTATTCTCTTGATTGTTGTTAGTTGATGTTGAATCTGAGAATCTCTTGTAAGGAACCTGAGACTGAGATTGGGGCATCAAGTTTGTGATTCTTCTCAGTGGCATTCGCATTCTTGTTGGAGCCAAAGGCGGTTTTTTCTCTGTGATTGTCGGTAATTGTCTAGATGATGTTGTTGATGATGATGCAACGGCTAGAGCTCGAGTTTCCTTCTTGATTCTGGTTTTCCTTTCTTCTGCTAGTTGAAATTCCAGATCACGAACCTTAAACATGTGATTTGAGTTTTGAAGTGTTAGAACTTATAAGCAAACATCGATTTGGTTAGTTAAAAATGGATTGGTTACCTTATCCTGTAATCCTTTACATATGTGTTCTCTAACACCGAGTCGTAGCTGTAGTGATTGAACATTGTCCTGCAGCTTCTTCGTTTCCTTTTCCTCTTGTTTCAGCTTCTCGGCCTGTTGATTGTTATAAATGAGACAACAAAAGAAACAAAAAATCAGCTTACAAGTTATATGGTAAAGGTTCAGGTGAATTTGAGTTTGAGGAATTATTACCATTTGTTTTAACTTGAGAAATTCAGACACATCCGCCTGTTTCCGGGCAGGTCCACTTTCGATTCCACGCACCCTGCTTGCGAAATTTAAGGAGCAAATGGTCTCTCCAAAATCAGTGGAACTCGGGCTCATCTGCACAAACATCAATGTCTTGCAATCTCCACCTGGATGAGTCAAATGAAATGATCACACCAAGGAGATGAAAATTTCAGATGATTATGGTTCATATGCTCTAAACAAGGAATAACAGGGAAAATGTATGTTACTTACCCAAGGAGTTTTGGAGCATATGGGTGAGCTTTGAGTTTCTGGAGTTGCATTAATAAGGAGGAAGCTTTTGTCAAGAATAGAATTAAAAAAAAGCCCACATGCAAATACATTGACAGAGGGGAAGAAGGGGAAAAAAACCTGTAAGGAATGTGGCTTGTTTTGGATGCAAGAGAAGAGATAACATCACCTAGAGCTGAAAGCGATTTATTGATAAATTGAGATTCTTTAAGCCTTTCGCCTTCAACTTCAACCTTTCCTACTCGCTCACTGCCAGCCAAGTCAACTAACCAAAGATGGCTTCTGGTTCGTTGACCATTTATCAAATTCTCTCCTTTCACTGTCACTCGCAGTAAGCTGCACAAAACGAAAACTCTTGCTGTTATCAAGCATGGAAAAGGTACTGTTTCTCACATGATTTTAGTTTCCAAACTCTTTTTCATACGTACCAATGAGAGCGGCTGCTTTGCTCGTTTGCAGCTGTTGATCCTACAGATCTAACACAATATCCTCTCTTGAGCAGATCCCACACTTCATCTGTATTGTAAACTTTTTCTTCTACTAATCCAGGGACTTCTTGTGTTCCTTCTGCTGATTGCTTAACCTCCAACCTTCATCAGTAAGACAAAACTGTTATGTTTCATTTTATTTTTTAACAAGAAAGAGAGAAACTAAGGCGACTAACTCTGCTACCAAGCAACATAATGGAGGACCTACTTTTTAGTTGGCTGGTTTGAGTTATCTACTAAAAGATCCCTTATCTTCTCATTGTAAACCTCCAACATGCTGACAGATAGCTCAAACTTCATGAGACTACTTCTGCTTTCCGAACAGCGAAACAATTCTTCTAATGTCCTATAGTTCACTCCTCTATTTTCTGGAGTTCCCTCCATGGTAAATGTCTTGCCAGTTCCAGTTTGGCCATAGGCAAATATGCAGACATTGTAACCATCCAGCACAGAAGTAACAATAGGTTTAGTTTGTGCAAAAACAGTTTCTGCACATAAGGGCACAGATAGAGATCAGAAAAGACAGGTGTAGCATACAAAGAGCAAAGGTTTAGCCAAATAAAGTTACACAGGTAAACCTCAATTTACCTTGGCCATCCTCAGGCTTAAATACATGATCAAACTTAAATAGCTTCTTGAAGGAATCAGATGAAACTACTTGGAGCTCATTTTCATGTGTTGGATCAAACTCAACTACAGAAGCACAGCCATTTGCTATTTCAGCTTGGTTTAGAGGCCTGCATCTGCAAAAGACCCTGATATTTCCCTTGAGTTCGATCACTTCATTGTATAGTCGTTTCCGCTCTGATGACTCTTCCAAGTACTGCTTTTTCAGAGTTCCAAGCTCAGTCGCTGTCATTTAACACATTGACGCATAATAATTACAAAGTTACAATCAAAGAAAACAAGTTTTGTATTAAGACAATAAGGTACTGACTGAGAAGCTGGAGAGCCCTTGAAATTTCCGGTTCTACAAAGGAAGAATTCGTGATCTCTTTCACTTCGTTGGATACCAATGCATGTTCACCCTTCAAGATCTATGCAATGAGGTGGAGATTGTTAGCATAAATCTCAGGCAGAAGAAAGGGACTGTGAGCATAAATCTCAGTAATTGTAATATTCCAGAGGAGGACAAAGACAGTAGTACCTTAATTTTGTTACTCAAATAAATAACTTTCTGCAAAATCGGAAGTGTTGGTCCACTGGCGGGAGAACCTTCTTGGTTTCCACTTGTAGCAGTATCCTCGCTTTCTTCCACTATGTAAGCCAAATCAGTAATGCATCATATCAGTCAAATGATTTTACCTTCCTTCTCTGTACCTTTTTCTAGTAAGACACATATTATGTCTACTACGAAGAGTAACGAGACAAAGAGTCATTTCCATTCTACTTTCTGACTGAATTTCAGATTCACGGGATGAGTTTGGGACCCAAACCTAATTCGTTCAAAATTGAAGGAGAACCAATTTTCTGAATTCCAAAAAAATGTTATCCAAATCGAATTCACACCACACAGAAAAAAAAAAAGCTGTAAAACAACCAGAGATCTCAGAAAGAAGGGTTTGAGATATCTACAATCACTGTACAATCAGAGACTATCAATGAAGAAGGATTCATCAATCGAACTAAAACTCACATTCACTTGCGATTTCTCTACTAAGTTCACAATTCAGGAAGAGAGAATAAAACCCTTACCAACATCGGAATCGTGATTTTCCGCAGATAATTCCGTCAGCTCACATGAAAGAACCCCATCATTGCAAATTTCTGGATGTTGATCTGACAGAAACCATAGGTGATCAGCGAAATGTTTATTCTAATCAAGAAAACACAGATCGATACAAAAATCATGAACATCAGAACTGCGACGACAAGAACGAGTAGATCTACAATCAGAGAGTATCAATGAAAACTCAGTTTCGCTTGTGATTTCTCTATAAGCTCACAATTCATGACGAGAGAACCCAAATAAACCCATACCAGCATGGGTATCGTGATTTTCGGCTGCAAAATCCTTTGGTTCACATGATAAAACTCCATCATTGCAAATTTCTCGATGATGATCTGACAACAACCGTATACTATCAGCGAAACGTTTATATCTCAAAAACGAATCAAAAGCACTGATGCATCAAGAAATCAAGCATAAACATAAGTGCGAAGACAGAAACGAGTATATTACCTCCTTCCATGGCGGATTTGCTAAAGATCCCAAAGAACTAGAATTCAAAATTCTGAAGCAAGATAACGAGAGAAAGAGAAATAGAGAGAGAGAGATTGCGAAGAGTGTAGGTCAAGAGGGAGAATTTGAATAGAGAAAAATTAGAGCCGTTGGATACAAGGAGAGCTATAACGTCTATAATATCACAGAGCTGGAGCGTCCAAAAACAGGATCAGGATCCGGATCCGGATCCAGATCCAGATGAGGGTTGGCGAAACGAAACCTAGGCCAAAAAAGGGTAAAAGTTCTCACAAATTCATAAAAACGCCTAAACTTTCACTTTATTAAAAAAGGTCCCGAATATGCTAAATGTATAGTAGAAACCCCATTGTATTTCGATATGCTAAATATAAGAATTTATTTATTAAACTTTCAATTTAGATTTGATTTGGTTAAAAGATACCGTTTAAATCAAATTTAGATAATTCTATATTTATTTGGTTTAGATGAAGTTTTATCTTGTTGTATTTTTATTGACTTATATTTTGTTATTTATGTATATATTTGTAATGTAATGTTGTTATTTTTAAGCTTTAAAATTCTGCCAAATTGTTGTTGTATCTTTTAAAACCCATTGCACTGAATTTAAATTTAATATATATCTAGAGACTGATCTAAATGAAAGAGTAGTGTGGCATGTACTGCACATTAATTTTTTATAAAGAACTTATTATAAAAATTATTTAAATATTTGTTTGTAGGGAAGTTGTTTAAAATAATAGTTTTTCAAATTTTTGTTCTGAACATAATATTAATCATTTAAATTTCAAAATTATCATAAATTTAATACTAACATAAAATTTCTTCTTAATAAAAATATTTAAACTCTAAATTAGAAAAAATGAAACCAAACATTATGTTTTAATTTTATATATAGTTTATTTAAACTATATAATTATTTTCATATTGTGATATTTAGAAATTTAATTTTTAATATTTTAGATTTGAAAGATAAATTTAAAAATATACTATTTTAAAATATTAATTTTGTTTTTGAATGTATCTCATATTAAATTATTTTTTAGATTCGTGCCTTGCATATATCAATAATAATAAAGAAATTTTTTTGACCAATATATATAGTATAATAGTTGGTGTTAATACTATCACTGTGTCATCAACTGGGTCCAAACTTGTCGTATTGCATTATATGTTACATATTGTTCACCAAAAACATTATAATGCATTTGTTTAATCTATCCAATAATAAGTTTATTGATACTAGTTTTTGATAATTGATATTTAATTATATTTAACTTTTTAACATTTGCTAGAATTTATTCTTCGAATTGTTGTATTCATCTCCTGCATAGGAAACTATTTATGGAGCTGTTTACAAAATATAAAGTTTGTTGGGTTGGAAAACAAATGTGACTAGTTATGTTCTCTAAATTAAACAAATGTGATCTCTAAATTAAACAAATGTGACTAGTTATGTTTGTGTTATTCGTTTGTATACCGCAATATATGCGGCATCGACTTACTTTCAAACGCTTCAATTATACGCTGCAATATTGTTATTCGTTTGATCATTGCAGTTTGTCGCCGTAGGTTGTATTACAATTCTTTGATCGCAAACAATATAATTTCGCAGCGATTAAAATTTTTTACCGTAGTTTTCTACGGTCGATCGCAACGTTTGACCGCAGCGTTTGACTGCAGGAAGCTGCGACGGTCAAACAAACAACGTTTGGCCGCATGACGCAGCCGCATCTTCCTGCGACTACGAAACGAACATTCATGTTCTCTAAATTAAATAAATATGACTACTGGTATACTGGTTGCACCACATCTACGTCCATTCCAAATGTGTGTAATTCGGTTCAATATTTCCTCGTATGAGTATGTTAAATTTTTGTATGAAAATATTGGATTATTGAGCCGGTACGTTGTGATCCAATAACAAAAAAAAAACTTTGTTAATGCAATTTCGTACCTATTCACAAAATATTTTCTAATTTGTCAGTTTTTCCAATTTTCGTGAAGAATATTTATTAAAAAGTAATATATTAAAATAACACATTTTTAAATTTTGTTCTAAATTTAGTATTTTAAATTTAAATTTTTTAAAATATCACAAATTATTATATAAAAATACACATTTACCATAAATAAATTATAAATATAATTAAAATATTATATTTGAATTATTTTTCTAATTTAAAATTTAAATTTTTTATTATAATTTTGTTTTTAAAATATTTTAATATTAAACTTATATTATTTTTAAAAATTAAAACTAATAATTATATTTGGAAAAAATGTGTTATTTTTGTTGATTGGCTTTATTTACTTTGACAATTTTACTTCTACTTTTAAGTGTGATTTCGAATGTCCTAATGCAGCTGGTTTTGTATTTTCTTGACTATCATGTATGACCCAACGTCTGCTATTGTCTTGTTTCATGGATAAATGTTGCATCAAATTTGCATCATTTAACTAATATTTTAAAATAATATATTTTTAAAATTTATTTTCCAAATATATTATTATAAAATTAAAATATCAAAAATATCATAAATAATTATTTACTATAAATAAATTATACATAAACTTAAAACATTATATTTGCGTTCATTTTTTCCAACTTATAATTTATCTTTTTTATTAAATTTTAGTAAAATTTCAATCATGGTAAACCATAATCAATGAAAACTAAAGAATAATTGTGTAAAATATCACATTTTAAATTTTTTTTATTTCAAAAATAGTATCATTAATTTTAATTTTTAATATTTTTAGATTAAAATATATTAAATTTTTTAAATAAAATAAATTAAATCCTAAATTACAAAAGAAACCAAAATATAATGTTTTAAGTTTATATAATTTATTTAGAGTAAGTAATATTTTCATTATTATGTTATTTTATTGGAATTTTAATTTTAAAGTCTTAAATTTGGATTTTTTTAAAATATGTTATTTTTAAGAAAAAATAAAGACTGATATTATAAAATAATATATTTTAATTTTTTTTTTAAATGTATCATAATAAATTAAAATGATAAAATAACACAAATTTTATGTAAAAATATTCTTTATAAATAAATTAAAAGTTATATTTGCTTCATTTTCTTATGGATATAGAATTATCATATTAAAAAGAGAAACTGAAAAAAATAGTACTATTTTAAGTTTTTGTTCCAAAAATAGTATTATTAGTTTAAATTTATAATAATAGCAAAAATTTAATTAAAAATATTAAAATCTAAATTACAAAAAATGAATCCAAATATAACATTTTAAGTTTATGTATAATTTATTTAGAGTAAATAAGTATTTTTACATAATTATTTGTGCTGTTTTGAGAATTTTACTTAAATGATTTTAAAATATTCTAAATAGCACTTTCAAAGTACCTTTTAAAGTTTTTATTTCAAAACTAACATTTTAAAATTTAAATGATTAGTGTTATGTTTGGAACAAAAATTTGAAATGGTACTATTTTATACAATTAACCATATTTTAATATTATATTTATAATATTATTAAAAAATTGAAACTAACAAAAATTTAAAAATTATTTGGAAAAACAGCCCATAAATAAATAAACTGAAAAATTGAAAAACATAACAAAAAAGAAAACGGAAAGCCTATAAGGCTTCAAGTCTCAAGTCGTCTTTTTATTCAAGTTTCGCGGCAACGCCTCTCATCTCTCTCTCTCTCTCTCATCTAAATCTTTTTCTTTCTCTATTTCTCTTGAAACCTCTTTCGAATTTCTCATCGATCTCTCTTTTCTGGAAGAAGTTTTTTGTCTTCACAGTACCTTTTTCTATGTGCTTCACCGTCCATTCTCTTTGCGCTGTTTAATTGGTTAGTGGATCGGTTATGTTTAGGGTTTTAAAAGGGTTTTTTAACAAAACTGATTGGGATACTTCTGAACTTCTCTTTATTGGATTTAGTTTTGGAAAATCCAAATCGTAAATTGGTATCGGATTTTTGGAGTCTTCTTTATCATCGATGTTTTCTGATTCGGCGATGCGTTTTTTGATTTCAAACAATTATTTTCTCTGAAAAAAACGAATTCTTGGTTAAGTTGGCTTCGAACTTGTGATTTATGTTACTTGTGGTAACTTCGGGTCTCGTCGTATCTGAATCTGGGCTTTTTTGTGTGTTGGTACATTTTTTTATTCCCAAAGTTGGTTTCAGTTCGTGTTTTCAGGATTTTTGTTTTCTTTTATCGATGCTGTGGATTAGTAGAGTTTGTAAGCAAAGTTGTTTAATTCGAAATCATAATTAACGTACTGATCTTCATGTGGTGAAAATTGAATACGGGTTGTTGTGAAGCGAGCAAAATTTTCTTGTAACGTTAATGTCTGTATCTTGGTCAGATCAGTATCACGGCTAGTTTCTGAATACTTAAACTTGCGTTGGAATCACTGGGCAGATAAATCAGCATATGGCTCCCAGTAGGAAGTCGAAGAATGTGAACAAGCGCTTCAGCAATGAAGCCTCTCCGAATATAGATGTTGGGAGCAAAACTAAGCAACGAGTGAGTTTTTCGTCATTGACCAATCTTATTAAGAATGACTTGAATTAAAAGCCACTCGTGTGGAAATTTTATGTACCACTTTTTAGGAATCACGAGTCTGAGAATTTTTACAGGTTTCCGTTGATTCTAGTGCTCTTTTATGTTATTTCTATATTTGTTGACTACAGTTTTTCTCATGCTAGAAGAAGAGATTGACTAACAAACTGGGACCTCAGTGGACCAGAGGAGAGCTTGAGCGTTTCTATGAAGCCTGTCGGAAGCATAGGGGAGACTGGAAAAAGGTAGGTAAACTGCACTGGACGATATACGTTTATGTGAGTACTTTTCTGAATCTTTTTATGGCTTCAAAGTCTTAAGACAAATTCTTCCCTGGAAACTGCTCAGGTAGCTGCTGCAGTGCGGAATAATAGGTCTGTTGACATGGTAGAAACCCTTTTTTATATGAATCAGGTATGCGTAAATAAAATATCTCACTTTTCAGTTTTGTTTAGTATCGGGATGGAAGTTTTTCCCTATGCTTCAGTCATTTGATTTGCCTTTTCTTTCAGGCATATTTATCCTTACCTGAGGGAACTGCGTCTGTCGCTGGCCTCATCGCAATGATGACTGATCATTACAGCGTCATAGTGAGTAATTGGTTTTATTACGGCTGTAACCCCTTAAATTTCATGTTAAATGACTTCCTGCTTGGAAATTCAGGTGGAAAGCTGAAGCCTTATTAACGTCCACACCCAGTGTTGTCGATCACATTAGTGAAATTTTAGTTTTATATTTTCATGAAAACAAGAAGTAAATTTTGTAGGAGCATTGCGAAAGTGAAGTAGAACGCCATGATTCTTCCGTAGTAACGAGGAAATATCAGAAAAGCAGACATGCTAAAGTTCCACATAGTGATTCTCAAGACGAAGTTATTCCATCACATTCAGCTGCATCAGCAGAAGGATGCCTCTCATTCTTGAGGCAGACACAGGCTTATGGTAAATCATTATTTTCTGACATTTCCTTAAGTTTAAGGTTTAAAGATGCTACAGAAAATGATTACTGTGCGGTTTAAACTTTAAATTGGTGAGCAAATGATCAACAGACAGTCTTTTATCTTAATTTATTAGTTCACAGGATTTACGGGGTAATCATCTGTCTTGTGGAATTTTGTGGCAGCGTAACAAGTTCACGTAAATGAATTTGTAGTTTGGTACTTTATTTTATGTAGGAATTGAGCGATGTGCCACTGGGAAACGTACACCTCGGTTTCCTGTACCAACGACATACGATAGGGATGATAGAGAAGGTTCTGCTCCACTAAATAAAAGAGCCAAGAAACAACAGGATGATGATGATGCACATGTCGTAGCATTAACTTTGGCAGATGGATCGAGAAGGGGAGGAGGGTCACCATATAGACAGACAGAACTCAATGACAGCACGCCAATTAGGCTTGGAAAAATGGTATCATTATTGCTCTAGAAATTCAGGGTTATCATTTCTTTTCAGTCATGATTCATGGAAAAACAAATTTCTACCTTTTTTTGCTTCTGCCAGCCACAAGCAAAGGAAGCTCAATCCAAGCACCATAATAGCACCATCTTTGTAAATGGGGAGAGAATAAGCGGATATATAAGGCATAAAGAGGGATCTCCTGATAGAGATGATGCCTTGTTGACGAGTATGGAAGGGGTTGGTACTGTGGAGGTTCCCCAGAAGGGGAAAAAGGCGAGAGTTGAAGAAGCAAAAGGAAATGATTATGACGTTGAAGCCTTAAGAGGTAAAGTATTCACTGTATAACCCAAAAAGTAAGAAACTTCTGTACGGAGGTAAAACCAATAATAAGTTAACGTGGTGAAAATTCAGTGGTTGGCCCTTTTTATAGATTTATCATAGTGATTTTATTAGTTATCTTTACCACCTTGTCTTATTAACCTAGGGGCCTTCATCTTTTGTGACTGTTAAATATATCAGAACCTGAAACTTATTGCTTGTCTTTTCCTTCGTAGATGAATTTGAAGCTCTGGAAGCATTGGCTGGATTATCAGCTTCACTGCATCCAGCTGATTTGATGGATTTAGGTGAGCATCGAATGGTTTTATATTCTGGTTTTCCAACTGAGTTTGTATATTGTATGGGTTGACCCATTAATAAATATCTGCAGCTTTCAACTTTCAGTCTTTGACATCTTCATTTATTTCTACTGTATTGTGTTGGATCTAGAATCATCTGCACAACTGAAAGAAGACAGAATACTTAACAACGTGGATAAGAAACCGAGCACTCTGGAAACCATTTCCACAAGCCACCACGGAGAAAAAGCAAAACAAGCAGGAGTCGTACATGAAATTTCAGCTGCTGTTAATAGAAAACCAAAGTCTGGAGAGGAATCTGTTGATGGTACTGCTGTTTCGATAGGGAATCTTAGCACTTCAAGACAAAAACGTAAACCAAAGGTGTGCAAGACAGTTTTCTCTTCGATTTCCTAATGACAGTTTTCTCTTGTCGTTCTCTGTGCATTACTTAACTATATGCAAATTACATTCAATTTCAGGTGGTAGGTGTTGAAGCTTTAAAAGATTCTACTCAGGACAAATTATATACTAAGGTATTTGGAAGTCTATACATAAGCAAAATCCGCTTCTCTCCCTTTTGCTTATATTTTTGCTTGGATTAATCTTACTTTGTGATTCGTGTTTGCTCTTCTGCAATGCAATTGTGGGATCCTTGACACAGAGTCTTTCCATCAGAGAAGCTTATGTATAAGTATTTTTGTGCTTCATCTCATAATTTTTGTTTATTGCAATTGCAGGATTCGGCTGAAGATGATAGTTTGAAGACTCTTATCAAAGCAAGACGTGCTGGTCAAGGTTCAGTAAAACAGCTGAAAATTGCAAAGACCTCGGACGAATCTTTTTCAACTAGTCATGAGAAAAGAACTGGACAGGATGCAATAGTGCAAGCTATTTTTCCGGAGAAAACTCCAAACAGGCGTAAGATGAGTTTGAAGAAAAGTTTACAAGAAAGAGCAAAATCTTCAGAAACCTCTCATGACAAGCCACATAGTTACGGAATGTTGTCAGAACATGAGTTATTAAAGGTGGAGCCTCTAGTTTCATTCTCTTATACGCATCCAAAATCTGGGTTTTTATATGGTTATTCCATTTACAGGAGAAGGTTTCGACTTGTCTTTCATATCCATTGGTACGTCGAAGGTGCATATTTGAATGGTTCTACAGTGCTATTGACTATCCCTGGTTTGCAAAGATGGAGTTCATTGATTATCTGATTCATGTGGGGCTCAGTCACGTTCCAAGACTTACACGTCTTGAATGGAGCGTCATTAAAAGGTTTCTTAAATTTCCTGTCTGGTTATCAATGGAAATGATCTCAGAATATATATACAAAAACAAAAAGGCAACTCATTCTGAATTTTTTTCAGTTCTCTTGGTAGACCTCGGAGATTCTCTGAAAGATTCATACAGGAGGAGCGGGACAAACTCAAACAATATCGTGAATGTGTGAGAAAGCATTATACAGAGCTCCGTGCAGGTGCCAGGGACTGGCTCCCTACAGATTTGGCACAGCCTTTATCTGTTGGGAATAGAGTCATTGCCATCCATCCTAAAACACGGGAAATTCGTGATGGCAAGATTCTTACTGTGGATCATAACAAGTGCAACGTTCTATTTGATGAATTAGGTGTTGAGTTAGTAATGGTAAATCACACTCTATGAATGCCGTTTATATGTTTCATTACCTTTTGGTTTGTAGACAATAAGATCCCAGACTTTTCCATTTTAACGTAACAAATCACTTTTTGACAGGACATTGATTGCATGCCTTTAAATCCATTGGAATACATGCCAGTGGGTCTGAGGAGGCAAATCGATAAGTGCTTGTCTATGAACAAAGAAGCACAGCTTAACAGACACCCAAACTCTGATGCATCTGTTCTGTTTGCTCCATCTGTGCTTGAAAATGTCAACTTTTCCATGAATCCTCCCGTGAAACAGGTAAAACAAAGATGAACGTTTGAGTGGTGTGTCAAATCTTTGATCTTCTTTCTTTCTGTACATGTTTGGTAAACTTTGTGCATAATTCCATAATTGTCTACAGCATGATATCCACTGGCCAATTTTGCATGATAAAGTGTTGGCAACCAACACTACTAATCAATATATCACAACCAAGAGGAAACCAAAGGGAATTGAAATTCGAGGAGCTCTGATATTGCAGCATACTTCAGATGCGCAGGTAATGACTCTTGAGTTAATAAAAATTCTATGCCCGTTGAAACCATGCTTTCAAATTTGATCGTGTCCAAAATAAAGACTTATTTTGATTCCTTTTTTTCTTGCTGAATCAAGTAGAGCAATATCTGGATTGCTGATGCGTAAATTGTTTGAGTTCTCCTGTCGCAATTCTGTTTCCAGGAAATGGGGCCAGAAATGATTCATATTTTCAGCGCTTCGAAGTCAAAAGCGCAAAAAATGGTGGATGCAGCTATGATGGTAGTTAATATAAGATATTTAGAGAATTCAGAGTCTCTAAATACGGAGAAATCAAACTCATACAATTCATTTGTTGTTGTTTAAAATGTTGTCATCGTGCGGTTTTAGGCTGCATCTTTGGTGAAGAAAGACGAAGACGTAGAGAATATGGTCCAACAAGCTTTAAGTTCAATTGGCAAACACCTGCCACTAGATAACTCTATAGTGCGTGGTATTAAGCATCAAGAGCATACAAGTAGCTTGGATCATCAAAGCCGGTCGAATACAGCAGAGCCGATGTCTAACGGTTTCAGCTCACAGGACGGATCTGGAAAAAAAGAAACACTAATGCCTTCAGAGCTTATCACCTCCTGTGTTGCAACTTGGCTCATGATTCAGGTAAATTGAAAGGAAGTTTCTTCGAGTAACAAAAGTCAAGAACACAAAGCTTTTCACTGGAGTGTTTATTCTTGCTGAAATTGAATGACCCGTGATTGTGGTTTTGATCTGAACGATTTTTGTATTCTTTCTGCAGATGTGCACAGAGAAGCAGTACCCACCAGCAGAAGTGGCGAAGCTGATGGAGACAGCAGTGAATGGGTTGCAACCAAGGTGTCCCCAGAACATGCCAATCTACAGAGAAATTCAGACATGCATGGGATGGATCAAGACTCAAATCATGGCTCTTGTAAGAACATGAAGCAGTTGTATACTTTTAGTAACCTGAAAAAGGATGATGATGTTGAGATTAGTTTAGGTTTAGTTAGTTAATAATTGAATCCATTGATTCTATAAACTTTGGAAGCTCTTCAAGAAATTGTTGAGTTGGTTCTTTTCTTGGCCAGAAATTTAAAGGAAAATATTTGGAGTGGGAAAGCGCCGTTACGGGTATAACTGGATAGATAATCGTCGATCTAAAGTTTTAAACAAATAAGAGAAATAGATTTTTGTTTTCGCCGGGAATGAGAGAGAGACCACATCATGTTTTCGTTCATGAAGAATTAAAATATAGGGAATATTTTAAATTCCATTGTATATATAGGGAAAATTTTTAAATTAAGGGTAGATTAAATTTTTAAAAATATCATAAATTTAATTTTAAAATATTTTAAAAATTATTTTTAATAGTGAAAAATTAAAAAATACTCTAAAATAGTATACTTTTAAGTTTTTGTTCTAAACTAAACATTATAAACTTAAAATTTCAAGATTGATACTATTTCTACACGGACAGCAGATTGTTATCCTCCACTAAAGGATCATCAAGATTTGGCAAAACAAATTTGGACCATTACCATTCCGCCAAAAATTCAATATTTTTTATGGCGTCTACTATCTAAAGGATTACCAGTTAACGCAAATATGTATCGACGAAACATGTTATCAGACAGTGTTTGCAACAGATGTTGTGCATCGGAAGAAAATGAAGTACATACTTTCTTCTCTTGTCCTCACTCACAAATGTTATGGAGACAACTGGGCATCCTTACCAACACAATTTGTGATGTAAGTGCAAACCTGTATGACAACATACGATATCTACTAGCGAGTTACCAACAAATTGATTCCGGATCAGCAAACAAGTATATTCCATTCTTCCGACTTTGGAGAATATGGAAGTCCAGAAATGAATTAATTTTTACACAAAAATTAAGTTCAGAAAGCACATTACTTCTCAAGTGTCATGAAGACGTAGCAGAATGGTTATCAAGTCTGAAAGATTCAAATACTACTCAAAATATTTCAATCATCTCTACTCACGCCAACAATCGATGGAAGGCCCCTCCAATGAATTGGGTTAAGTGCAATTATGATGCTGCACATCGGTTAGGTAACAACGCTTCAGGGTTAGGTTGGATTATACGAAACAATGAAGGTACTCTCTTACAGGCTGGAAGAGGTAAATTTCAAGGACGACATTCTGTGATTGAAGCTGAAGTAACTGCGCTTTTGTGGGCAATACAATTTGCTTCATCCTTGGGCTTCCAAAATGTTATCTTTGAAGGTGATAATATCAATTTAAAAAATATATTAACACAATCAGAGATCAATCTTCATCTTCAACATTACATTGATACCATCCAACTTTGGGCAAGGAGTTTTACTGGCATTCAATTTACGTACCAACCGAGATCAGGAAACAAAGCAGCGGATTCTTTAGCTACTACATCAATTGAGGATTCGGTTGATTGGACTCTCTATTTCAATTGTCCTTCTTTTCTAAATACAATTGTAAACAATGATATTATCCAGTAATAATAATACAAGCTTCTGTTGAAAAAAAAACACTTAAAATTTCAAAAATATCATAAATTATTTTTTGAAAATACATATTTATTATACATAAAATAATTAAAATATTATATTTGAATTTTTTTAAAAATTAAAGTTTAATTTTTATTGTTTTACAGTATTTTAACATTAAATTTATGCTATTTTAAAAATTTTAAACTAAAAATGATATATTTGGAACAAAAAAAATTAAAACTGTGATATTTTTGTCAATTACCCAAAATTAAACCGTAAATTAAAAAAGAATTCAAATTTAATATTTTAATTATATTTATAATATATTTATGATAAATATGTATTTTCAGAAAACAATTTGTGATATTTTTGTAATTTTACTTAAAATTAAATATAAAAACTTAAAATATGTTATTTTAAAATATTATTTTATATATTAGCACTAGGTTTTCGATAATAACCGATTAAACCGAACTGGTGGAACCAAAATTTTTGGTTTCTCTTTCAATTTTGTTGCTGCTCTACGTAATCACTTTTTTCGTGAATTTGGATTGGTGAAATTGATCTTAGTATTTGTCAGAGCACAGCACAGATGTTGGTTGTTACTATCTCTCTTTTAGTATCATTTAATTTGACAGTATCATAGATTCGTGCTCGGACCCCATTCACTTTATGCCGTTTGATATAGTTGTGACCTCACTCTTTCTTAATCCACCGTTTGTTCTTCCTTTGTTGGATGGACCGAATTAAAATATAAATATAACTTACATCTCAATACACCTCAGTACATAATGAAAGTATAACCGTATATAAAGTTTGTATCATACTATCACACAATTCTGTCAGCTCACCATATTATATTTTGTTTGAAACTACTAATTATTTAAATAATACTTAATAGTATAAAAAATACTTTAAAATAGCATTCTATAAAAACTTTTTTTAAAATATAACCATTTAAAATAAAATTCTACAAATAGAACAAATAATAACGTGAAAATCATAAACAAAATTACAAACATTTATGTTTTGATTTTCTTAATTTATGTTTTGAATTTTTCTTTATAATACAATTTTTTTAAAAAATTTAATATTACTTTTTTAAAATTTTTTTTAACTAATATCTTTATATGTAGAACAACAAAACTAAAATAATGTTATTTCGGATAATTGCGGAATTATTTATGTTTATGTTATTGATAATAATAAATAGACTGTTTTTTTAGAGAAATACCCTATATTATCATTAAATGAAGTTTTAATGGTAATTATAGCATTAAGGTCAAAAAATCTCATGTATAATATTTTATCTAATTAAAAAAGATTAAAATATTATTAATTTAAAAAAAGAGGTAGCACAAAAAAAATAGATTAAAATTAAATCAGGTTATTTTAGTCTTTTTTCATTTAAAAATGCTATTGCTGGGAATTTAGATTTGAGATGCTAATTTAGTCGATAAAACCTTATTTAGTGTTAAATTAGTCAATTACCCATGTTTTTATGTGTATAATAAAATATTACTAATTAAATAACATCTAACTAATTTTAAAATGAAATTAAACCTACCTTTTTTATATGAACAAATAATTATTAATTTAAGAACAATATATTTATTACATTATGTAAATATTACGTTTTTAGAATTTTTTTTGATTATTTAGTTTCTTCGGAAATGTTTGGTTATTTCGTAATAAATTTTGGATAAATATAACCGAAATAAGTAATAAAAATTGTTTTTAGTTTTTAAATATAATTAGATGTAGATCTACATCCTACGCGAAGAAAAAATAATCACATTATTTTATACTTATTTTACTAATTTTTTAAAAAATTTTAATATTTTGTTTTATATTGTATTTATATTTTATATTAAAATAATTTTTATATCAAATTTTTTGACTAATATCATTTTTATAAATATTTTAGTAATATTTATTATTAAATATTTTTATAATATAAAACTGTTAAAATTATTATCAATTAATATATTAAAAATATTATCGAAATAAAACTCGAATTAAAATATATAAAAATAATTGAATGATTAATTTTTCCGACGGGAAAAAACCTAAACCAAAAGTACCGAACGAAACGAAACTGTACCGAATGTGAAGAAGCGCCGGGCTAAGTTTCTTAAAACCTCTTTCGAATTTCTCACCGATCTCTCTTTTCTGGAAGAAGATTTTTCTCTTCGAAGTCCCTTTTCTATGTGCTTCACCGTCGTCCGTTCTCTTTGCGCCGTTTAATTGGTTAGTGGATTGGTTCTCATTTAGGGTCTAAAAGGGCTTTTAACAAAACTAAGTGGGACTCTTCTTAACTTCTCTTTTGTTTTGGAAAATCCCTATCGTAAATTGGTTTCGAATTTTTGGAGTCTTATTTATCATCGATGTTTTCTGATTCGGCGATGGATTTTTGATTTCAAAGAATTATTCTCTCGAATTCTCGGAAACTTGGTTAAGTTGGCCTTGAACTTGTGAGTTATGTTTCTTGTGGGATAAATTTTCGGTCTCGTCGTTTCTGAATCTGGGTTTTCTTCTGTTGATATCTTTTTTATACCCAAAGTTGGTTTCAATTCGTGTTTTCGTGATTTTTGTTTTCTTTTGTCGAATGCTGTGAATTAGTAGAGATTGTAAGCAAAGTTGTTTTATTTCTAAATCACAACTGACGTACTGATCTTCATGTGGTGAAAACTGAATACGGGATTTTGTGAAGAGAACAAAATTTTCTGTTATAGTTGATGTCTGTATTTGGTCAGATCAGTATCATGGCTTCCTTAGTTTCTGAATACTTTTGTTTTCTTTTGTTTTGGTACCTTTTTGTATTCCCAAAGTTGGTTTCAATTCGTTTCCGGACTCAGTTATGGCGGATTTCCAGACATCAACGCAACGAGCCAAGTGGATTTTCACTCCCCAGAAATTGGTATCCTAAATCCCCTTTTCATCCTCATTGTGCTATATCTGATAGTTATTTTGTTTTCTTCTGGTTTCCCTAGAAAATCATGTGTAATGAGAAGCAATTGCGATATCATTTGGTCTATCCGTTTCGGAAGCTTTATTAATTTTAGAATTTGGTCATCTTTAAGATTTTTGTTGCTTTGATTACATCATAGATACTGCCTTCGTGTGTGTGTGTGTGTATGTGTGTCTCGGATAATGTGAAGCTAAATGAAAATGGTATTGTTCGTTCTTCAAGATAGCTTTTGAATATGGATCATCTATTTAGTTTGCTTCTTCTTGGACACGTTTTTGCATATAGAAAGGAAATACATTTTGATGGGCTTCTTTGTTTTTCATCTTGTTTAATGGAAGGAGGTCAGGACTAACCGAACATTAGAGACCTAAAGCTTGTGTCTCGAGCATTTGAACTTTGGAGTTTATTCCTCAAGCATTAACGTTTGCTGCTTATTTATGTGTGTCATTGTTAATTTCTTACTTCTTGTTTAGATATTGGTATGACAATTAAGCTGTAGTGTTGTAATTGTAGACAGAGAGATATAAAGCTGCTAACCAGAGGGCAGTGCAAATGCTGGAGAAGGTGCGTGTTAAGTGTTAATATGGATCTTTAGTGCGTATTGGTGATAGAATTTATTTATGTTAATTTATAGTGCGGAACAACCCAAGTTGAAGTAGATGCCAGTGGATCACTAACATATCCTAAAGATAAAGTTGATGCAGGAGATCAAGGTAATTTTTCTATTAAGCATGGTTCCTCCAATTTCGTCATGCGTATCATTATACTTTTGCCAGTAAAGTTTATTTAATGTTACTTTTGCTGCGTTACTCCCAGCTGATAAGAAGCTCAAGCCTTTGAGTGTTGACGAAGAACGGTCCATGAGAGCATTTTATGAAGCAAAGGTCCAAGAGGTCTGCAGTGCCTTTGAATTTCCTCACAAGATTCAGGTGCATTGCTCTTCCTCCATGGAAGTTTATTGGGAAGTCAAAAATAAAAGTACCTGATCTTGTTTTCTTTCCGAATTCATGTTATTCCTTCTAATCTTTTGCAGGCAACAGCCCTCCAATATTTTAAAAGATTTTATCTGCAATGGTCTGTTATGCAACATCATCCAAAAGAAATAATGTATAGTTCTTTTAAATCCTCAAAAATGGGCACAAGCTTTACCATTTTACTTTTTCTCATGAAAATATATGTTTTGAAGGTGTTTTTCAAATTGAGAAAGTATTTTTTTTGTTTTCTGACAGGCTTTTTTAAGCAATCAATTACAACTTGGTCAAATGTTGTAATTTGGAATAATTGATACCTTTCATTGAACAGGTTAACCTGCGTGTATGCAGCTTGTAAAATAGAGGAGAATCACGTATCTGCGGAGGAAATAGGGAAGGGGATTAAACAAGATCACCACATAATTCTCAAGTATGAGATGGCTGTTCTTCAGGCATGATATGAGTCAATTACTCTGTAGAAACCTATGTTAATTAATCCCTGATTTTATGTTATCTATCTATACTTCTGTTCATATTAGATTAACTGTGCAGAGTTTGGAATTTGATCTGATTGTTTACGCACCGTATCGTGCAATGGAAGGTTTTGTCAGTGACATGGAGGTAAATCTGGCATTTCTAAAGTTTTTGTAGGATTTCGTATGTAAGCTTGGTTTTCTCTGTTTACATCTTTATAGTGAGGAGACTCTTTTTGAGTTGATAGGCAGTTGTTTGGTAGCAAACTTCTGAATGTTATCTTCAAAGGAATAAGTTGTTGAACCAAAAAGGAAATTTTGAGCTTGTTGTTTGGTATGTTATTTATCATTCTTTTAACTTTTCAAATGACATCATGTTTTCATCCCCTAGGAATATTTTCAAGCTAGAGATGATGAAATCCAAAAACTGGAGGTAGATTTCTCTTCAGATATTTCCTTAATCCCTACTATGTTTTAAGCATGTGGTAACTGAATTTGAGACCAAAATATAATCTATAGTACAGGTTTTGTGATCATAACTGCAAGTATATTTACTTAACGGGCCTTATTGAAGCGCCTTTTTCTCATGCTGGAATAACATTTCAAGTACTCCACAGAATTTGCTCAAAGCGGCGACAGCAGAAGCCGATAAAGTTATGCTGACAGATGCTCCACTCCTCTTTCCTCCTGGCCAGGTAGCATGATAGTTTCTTTTGTCTCCCTAGCCCTTGTTATTATCAGAGTAAAGATACTTAATAACGTAACCCTTCAGAGAATCTGGTTAAAGTCATGGTTTGGGATATTTTAGTAAAGCTCAAATTTGCTATTTAAGACATAAATTTAGGACAAAAGATGGTGCTTTGTTTTCTCGTATACAGATATATAGGTGAAAAGTGCATTAATGGTGAATATTTGTAATATAGTAGTTTAGCTTATAATCTTATTGAATAGACTCCCCATGTTTCTTCTTTCAGGATTTTTTTCCTTGTGTATATTTAACAGAAGATGTATCACCAGATTCTATTGTTTCTCAATTGTTAGACATGTGCTCTTGCAGTTGGCGTTGGCTGCTTTGCGCATGGCAAATGGTGTTCTTGAAGTAGTTGACTTTGATAGGTTATTTCCTTTTGATTACCATATGGTTAATTTTCCAATTATCTTTCCATGATAATCTGATATATAATCTCTTGGCCTCTAATTTCATTATATGCAAGCTTTTGCTGGATGTATTTTCAACTAAACTGCATGTAGTGCAGGTACCTAGAGAACATTGTCTCCCAACCGAACTCTGAGCACACGGCTTCAGAACTCACCAAGTTTCTTGACGACATCGAATCTTTGGTATGCACTAACTTTAATATATTCTCATAACCATGGAACTTGCATCTCTAAAGGCAGTTTTTACTCTATGCACAGGTAAAGAAGTACAAGTACCCAAGTGAAAAGGATATGAAGCATATCAACCGAAAGCTGAAATCTTGTCTAGGACATAATTCTTCACATGACGAGTAGATGAACTTTTCTTGTTTTGATTCTTGGAAACCCAGTATATATATACGTATCCATAGTTTTTGCTTGTGCAATCAACTCTTCTCTCTCCATTTGCCACAGGAGCAAGAAACGGGAGAAGAGATCGAAGCACAAGTCTCATAGGAGCTCCAATGATACACCAAGTGGGGCACCATTAAGTTGAGTTTCTTGCTCTGCCTTACGGATCATTTTCTTTTAGGACCTTCTCTTTTTGATGACTACCAATACTTCCTTTCTGTTAGCTTTTTGTTGGTTTTAAATCTGTTATTGGGGATTTATCTTGTTCATGAGTAACAACACTGTTTTGAATTCTCTCAAAGTCGTACAGAACGGTTGTTGATTCTTCTGTCGGTGAGAATTACCATTTTAGATCTTCTTATTGATTTCGAGACATCAAATTTCACTCGAACCCTTACGAACTCTCTACTTTGCGACATCAGCAGATCAAAAGCAACCTCAATCACTTGATCTACTAATTCCCATAACATAGTAGAAGCCACAGTTTTGGTAATTCACAGTAACATTTGTTAGTTGAACCCACTTCGCCCTGATTTGCAGATAATTGGCCAAACAAAATCGGTCTCTAACATGATCGTAGTTCTGTCTTTTTTCTTGGCATATCAAGTACTAAACTCGGACATCTTTTGCCAAACTGGATCAGCAGCCTTTTCTACTATGCTGTGAACATTATTTTCGTTTGAGGAATGTAAACCAGTTCATCTTTTGTTTTCTAATGACAGAACTATCAATATTTGCCTGACATCTTTCTTACCAGTTCTCAACAGTCGTAAATCTAACACAAACAGGAACACTACAAGTCCTAGTGTTAAAATGGGCTGCCCATTTCCAATATAGATTAGTTTTAATTTAAAATTTTATTTTTAAAATTAGTATTATTAGTTTAAATTCTATTAATAACAAAAATTTAATATTAAAATATATTTTAAAAAAAAACTTTATACTTTATTTTTCTTGATAAAATATAATCAAGTACCAAATACCGAGTACATGGTAAAAAAAAAGAATAGCCAATCAACCTTTAGCTATTAAATTAACGTTAATATGACATCGACTTTAAAAGAATCATACAATTTGGTTTTCAAACCTCAAGTTTGATTTCAAGTCTCACATGTCAGGATTCGCTTCTTCAGGGATGACTTCAAGTGTGACCTTTTCTTTGTTTGATCTTTCCACTGTTACTTGCATCCGCTTTCCAACTTTATCGTCTATTATCTCTATTATCTGCAATTTAAAACTTCACTCACATAAAATTTCTAAAAGAAGAAAGAAAATGAGTGAGAAAGATGATACATACCTCTTTGATGGTCTCTACCGGCTTCCCGTCAAATCTCACAACAACATCACCTGGTTTGAATCCAGCTTTATCAGCCGGTGATCCCGGAATCACCTGCAAAACATACAATTATATTGTTCAATATGCAATATTTAGTCAAACTTAGGATTACACAATCAGCTATGCTTCTTCTTTGATCGAATGGAACCTTACCGTAGGGACGAGAATGCCTCTTTCGACATCAGGAAACATTGGGTCTCGTTCTTTTAGCTGAGCTATGATCATCTTATTGAGCTCGATCATTTTTAACCCAAGCCATGGACGAATAACTCTACTGCAACAATAGTTTTTACTATCACTCTTCTTCTCACCCTTTTAGATGTAATACAACAACCAAAGCCAACGAAAAAGCATCGAGATTACTAATATACCCGCTCTTCTTGAAATGCTCGATGATTTTGGAGACTGAATCAATTGGCACAGAGAAACCGAGCCCATCTGCAGCTAAAACTTTCATGATGTTAACACCAACTACTTCTCCATCCAAATTCACAAGAGGCCCACCAGAGTTTCCCTGCAAAAACAAATAGCAAGAGGATAAGAAAATAAGAAGATCCGCCAGGACAATCTGTAACAAGTTTTCAATCCATGAAGAAGAAGAAAAATGTGAGTTACAGCATTAATCGCACAGTCTGTTTGGAGGTACTCTCTACGTATGCCTCCTAAACCCAAATCGCTGCTTTTGCGATCAACACAGCTATCACCAGGAAAAGAAAAAAAGAGAAATGTAAAAACAAACAAAACAAAATCAAGCAATTGCGACTATAAGAAGAACTTAACAGTTAACAACAGAAATAAATATTTCTCTTATGCGTATGTGTTTATCTTTACCTAACAATACCAGCAGTTATTGTGTTTTGGAGAGAAAGTGGACAACCCACAGCTATTACCCAGTCCCCAGGACGAAGCTTACTCGAAAAACCAAGTTTAGCTGTTGGCAATGGCGTCTTCGACTTTATCTTCACTAATGCAATGTCGGATTGTAAATCAGCATTCACCACCACACCCTCGAACGTCCTACCATCTTGCAACGTCACATCAACCTATAAATTCAACAACTCTAAACTTCACATATGTTGCAGTACCTAGATTCCATTTAAGTAAAATCAGAAGAAGAAACAAATCTTATCAGCTACAATCATAGTTTCCTTAGCTCCAACAACTAACCATATAGTCAAATATCTAAACTCATTTAAAGATACTTGTATAAGCAAACCTGTATATCAGAGATTCATGATTCAGTATATTCATTTTATTCAAATTGTTAGATTTTCTTCCTCTTTCATAACTATTCTTTTATTCTATTTTCACAAAATCCCTACATTTTCTTAAATTAGTTTTCATTATGTGTATGTATTCAATGTGAAGCACAAAATGCAATTTAAAGAGTTTTAAAATGGAGAGATTAGTAACTTTCTGAGGGCACAATGACGATAAGTTATAATTCAGAAACAATATTACAAGCCTTATAGCGGACACACAACGCGTGAAGAATTGTTTTTACACTAATTTACCAATACTCATAACAGAGATGTATGAAGTAGTCAACTTTCAAACTTACCCTCCCTTTAGATGATTGACGAATGCTCTGAAAATCGACAACAACATGAGCACAAGTCAATATCGTGCCATCAGCATCAATGATCGTTCCAGAACCGATACTCTTTCCCGTTGAAATCCCATAGAAACCTTTCCGATATCACAAACCCACACATGTTAAAATCAACAATTATTTTGCAAGAATAACAGAAATCAAAAGAAATGTTAAATTGCAAAGAAGCTAACCCTGAGGAACCGATAGATTGACAACTGCAGGTCCTATTCTTGCAGCTGCATTGGCTATTGTATCTCTCCCCAAGTACCCGTTACTTGGATTCGGATTATCCGAAGCTTCATCAGGTAATAATCCCTTCTCATCGTTTGCAGGTGCTTCTGATTTTGGACTTACTCTGGAAGAAAACGCCGTGACATTTCCTGTATACATATATATAACCAAAAAAAACTAAAACTTTCAAAGTTGCACCTCACAATTACATCAACATATATCAGAATATCGTATTACAAACCAAACAAGCTTTGATTTTGGCGATGAATCAAGCCTTGCGAAATCTGCCAAGGAAATGACAGAGAATCCTGAACAGATTGTGGAATAGCTAGCGATATTCTCCTTCCTATAATACAATTCAATCCAGATTCAGATTAAAAAAACATAAATAACAAAAATTATGTATTGTAACAGCTTAGGTTACCTGAATCTGGATTACTTGTAGCATATAAGATTCCAGAAGTAGCTGTAGCAACAGCGATGATGCGAATAAGCGAGCTTCGTTTAGAAGATGAAACGACTCTTCTCTGCCCAAGAAAAAAACAACTACTGAATTGTCATTAACTAATAAATAAATAAATCATTTATCGATAATCTGAGAGAAGAAGTGAACCAGAAAATTCATCGTCGCAAATCCACTACGCTTTTATTCGATATGAAATTCGGAAAATGCGTCTCGTTTGATCACTAAACCCCCACAGAAAGTAGAAAAACCCCAACAGATAGGTTTCTAGAATCTCGTGGAGTTAGAGACACGTTAATAGAAAAAGGCCATTTTTAATGGGCCACTCAATATAGCCAATTTGAACAAACACCTTATTTAGTATGGTTACCCAGGGAAGAATAGCACTTGGCATATTTATCAAGTTGAAATCCGAACTCGAATCTGATCCAAAATATTTAAAACCCAAATAGATATGTGTATTTAAAAATATCGAAAGAACATATATACTTTTTTGACTTTATCAAACTAATTAATACCCGGTTCAAAAAATCGGCTCCTATAGCCGTTAAAACATCATCCAATCATGACGATTTTGTTTAAATTTTGTTCTCTGATTTTTGTCTATATAACCTGTTTAAACGGACGTCTAATCGTATAGATAGTCATCTACTTTATTTTTTATTTTTATTTTTCAAATATAAAAAAATTTAGATAAAAATTTATTTAATTTATATTGATAAATTAAATGAAAAATCATAACATATTGAATTTAAAATTAGTTTTAACATAGTTTATATAATTTTAAATTTAAAACTATATTATATTTATAAATAATTATAAATTATCACACATATATATATATAATATAATAAATAAGTCGAAAATTAAAGAGAAATACCATATATTAGCACTAAATTAGGTTTTAGTGACAAATATAGTACTCAATATCAAAATTCACTAATATAACATTTTAACCAATTAGAAAACACTTTACTATCCTCCAATTAAAACAAAGCTGAAAATCTAATTTACCTAAAATAAAATGATTGTATGTTGATTAGCTACCACAGCATATTAGTAACACACTCCTTGTTTTACACATATGTCCAAGGTTCGATCCCATTTAGTTGATATAATTTTTTATATTTTAATTGAACAACAACATATATATTAAATAAGAGGATTTATGCTGATTGACTACTGTAG
This sequence comes from Pugionium dolabratum, assembly GCA_018901945.1. NCBI lineage: Eukaryota > Viridiplantae > Streptophyta > Magnoliopsida > Brassicales > Brassicaceae > Pugionium > Pugionium dolabratum. The sequence continues at coordinate 814,395 of JAEVFF010000006.1, forward strand.
GGTATTGGTTACACAATTTCTTATTAAAATTAATAGTGCATTGTTCGATCTCTCTCATTACATTTTCCAATTTTTTTTTAATTTAATTATTTTATTTAGATAAGATTTCTTTAATATTAAGAATTCTTTACTGAATTTAGGTTAGTATTCATATTTTATACATAATTTAGGAATACCTTATGAAAATTTAGGAATTATCTCTTATGTTTTAGGAATGTTTTTCTAAAACGTGAAATTGCATAGGATTAATTAACAACAGCAAGAAGTGTTTATCCAAAAAAACATCAAGAAGAGTGTTTATCAACATTTCAACAATTACAAATACAAATCATAAACGAAAACATGAAATATCCAACACAATTAAATATAAGATTGGAAAATGTAATGAAACTTGAATCCAACACAATTATATATAAGATTGAGTCTTTAGGTTTTTCCTGCCATAACGTCTCGTTCTTAAATTTTGCTATTTAAACTAAAAACAGATATATATATATATATATAATAAATAAAATGGTTATATATTGATTAATTACAGTAGTGTATTGGTTACACTCTTTTTATCTTATCAATTAGTCCAAAGTTCACCCCCCTTCTCCCTTGAGCTCTTATAAAATTTTTGCTATTTAAACTAAAGACATATATATATATATATATATATATATATATATACTAAACAAAATGGTTATATATCAATTAGTTACTATAGTGTATTGGTTACACATTCCTTTTTTATATAATGGACAAAATTTCGATCTCTATTTTACAAAAGATTAGGTTTAAAGATAAATAAGATCATTTAAAAAAATGCTATTTGTGAAAGTTTAGATTTGGAATGATAATTTAATCACTAAAATATTATTTAGTACTAAATTAGTCAATTGCCTAAAATTAAATCTCACGTAATCAGCAAGAAATTAACATCTAACACATATTAAAAGATCAAGAAATCAGGCGGCGGATGCTCTCACTTCATCAATTTTTTCAGATGTGAGTGGACACTTTTCAATGTTTGTCATTCTTTTTAAGAACCTATCTAAACAATGATTTTTATTAGTAATAAAATTTAAGTTGGCAAAAAAACAGAAGAAGATGGATTAATACATACATAGTTGTCAGTGGACAAAAATACCAAATCCAAATGGTTTAATTGATTAGACAGGATTACTGAACTTAATAGGGGAACGTAATAACAAACCCAGAAATTAGTTCTTTCAGAAACTTGGGGAAAAACAAAAAACATAATATTCCCTTGGTTTTTCCATAAACAACCAAAATGGAGAAAACATAGATAGAAATTTACACAATCCCTAAAACGAAACAATATAACCAAAAACAACAGAGTGATTTAAGCCTTCTTAGGAGATTTCGTAGCAGGTGAAGCTTTCTCAGCTTGGGATGCAGAAGCAGGAGCTTTCTTCGGAAGAAGAACAGGATTGATGTTTGGAAGAACTCCTCCATTCGAGATTGTAACTCCGTGAAGCAATTTCCCCAATTCTTCGTCGTTCCTTATCGCTAAACAAAGATGCCTAGGGTTTATCCTGTTCTTCTTGTTGTCTCTTGCTGCGTTTCCAGCGAGCTCCAGAACCTGATTCGAACGTGAGAGAGAGAGAGAGAGAGAGAGAGACAAAAAAATAGTTAGATCCCCGGTTTCCGAGTCAAATCAAATAGATCCATCGCCTGAATCAGAGACATTGCGATAAACTAGACCAGAAAATCGATTATTCTCAAACACAAATAATTTCATTTTATCTAGTGCAAAGACATTAGAGAGAATGAGATTAAGATTTACCTCGGCGGCAAGATACTCGAGAACGGCGGCGAGGTAAACCGAAGAACCAGAGCCATACCTAAGAGCATACCGTCCTTTCTTCAAGTAACGAGCGATACGACCAACCGGAAACTGAAGACCAGCCTTCACCGACTTCGAAACACTTTTCCTTCTATCTCCTCCTCTTCTTCCTCCTACACCTCTCGCTGGTTTCGCTGCTTGTGACTCCATTTTTAAAATAAGAAAAAGCTTAAAGACTGAAGAAAATGGATCCAAACACTATTTCGGTTTGTAACGGTTTACAATCTGCAGCAAACAAAGACTCAACGTCGTGTATGTATATACCAAGTACTGACACGCTGGCAATCCATGTACTAATGATGGTTAGCCGTTCAGATTGTATCTTGTTGGTTTTGAACGGTCACCACTCTAACTCCTTCATTCTAATTTACTAGACGTGGGTGCCGTAAAGAAAGGATGAAAAAAACACTCGCATCGATGACAATTATAGAACTAAAAATTATTTTTTGACGCCGAATGAAAAATGATTCATAGGTAGTTTTGGTGTTTGATGCGCATCTAGATGGAATCACATACCGAGAGTTCATTACTAACTATTAAGTTAATAATGATACATATAACAAAAAATTAAAAGTATTATTTTCAATAATTGCCCATTTTAAATTTATGAAAAAGGTTTTGTTTTAAAAATTATACATAAAACCAGCACTACATACGCATTCATTTTTTTGGAAAACTAAAATGTACAGCAAAATCAAACACTTAAAAGTTCAAAATCAAAAACTAAAAGTTAAAAATCAAAAACTATTAACACATTCAGTCAAAAAGTTTAAATCTCCGTTGCCGGGAATCGAACCCGGGTCTCCTGGGTGAAAGCCAGATATCCTAACCGCTGGACGACAACGGATTTTGTTGACTTAAATGAGCAATTAATTTACATAACCAAGGAAGACGTTGAGGGATTCAAGTGCAAAACACTTTCTAGTGACCTAAAAGACCACCGTTCCCACTCAGATAGTCAGAACCCAAGAAAAGGTAGAAAAAAAGAAACCGATTTCGAAATTTCGCCGCGATCTCTTTCTTTCCTTCTCATCACATTCTCTCCTCAAAGCTATCACCTTCTTGTTGAAAAAGAAGCCAGCGTAGCAAGGTTTCTCTCTCTCTGTGAATAGGCAGTTCCTCTATTGGGTTTTCCGCATCTTTATGGAGAGCTTAATGTTATATTCTCTGATGTTATCAGGTTCTTTACGGATCTCTAGATATTTTGGTTCGAGAAGATGGTAAGTTTCTTGATGGTCTTAAAAAAGTATATAGGGGTTTTTGTTCTCTCTTGTTTTCGGTTTAACTTCAAATTTTAACTTTTGTTTAGCTTCCTCTTTCGCTTCTCAAGACAGCTCAAGGGCATCCTATGGTAAGGGGAAATTTTCGACTGTTGATTATTGTTTTGTAATATACAGAGCACAAGTTACGTGGCAACTGTTTAAAGTTGAGATGTTGCGTTAGGAGTCTATATGTTTATGCATTATGAAGGTTTTGTGCATATGTACTTCCTTTTCTGAAAGTTTGCATCTTTTTGATGATTGGATTGTTGTGGTAGCTTGTGGAGCTCAAGAATGGAGAGACGTACAATGGGCATTTAGTAAACTGGAGTGATGATGCTTAGCCAAATCAGATATGTGCTCCAAGAGGCATGAAACCTGAAAATGGCATGCCTCTTGTTGTAGCGTGTCTCAGACGATATCACAGAGAATGGTTTTTGCTGACCAGACTATTGACTCACTTTTTGTTGTGTGCCTGAAACCAGTAGCTCCAAATGTTTGAAAATTGTATCTCCTTATTCTTGATCCCTCTATTATATTCACTATATCTGGAAGTGACTGTCATAAGCTGTCTCTATTCATGTTCTTACTTCTTCTGAAACTGCTTCAATCTATATTGATTTATTTTCTCTTCAGGTGATTGATAAAGTACAGGAGGAGAAGACCCGCACAGGTAAGCCTTATATTAGCCAAGGCTTTTTTTGTTCTAACTCAATCCAATGGGGGATTAGTTCGTAGTTCCTTCTCACTATAGATCACATATGTTATGACAAGGTTTAATAGTTAACAAATGACAAGAATTATTGGTTCTCAAACGGAAGCAAGCTGTTGCTGATAATTATCAACAATGGTTAAATATTGTGCAGATAGAAAACCACCAGGTGTTGGACGTGGAAGAGGACGTGGTATGGATGATGGAGGGGCCAGAGGCCGAGGCCGAGGAGTTTCAGTGGCGAAGATGAGTGGAAACAGAGGTAAATAAAATACACCACTAAAGCTGTAATAAAATTATGGTTTAACTAGATTACTCCAAAATATCTGATGATAAATTTCATAGTTTATCTGCTGCTACAGTAAGATCTAAGCGAAATTGGAATGTGTTGTGAAAACAGGAGCAGGTCGTGGGCGTGGTTGATGCTCCTGCACGAAGTTTGATTGTAGAGAAAATCAAAATTTTATAAGAAGGGGAATATGTGATTGTTCTTTTTTCTATGTAAGGTTTTGCTTTGTGAAAAATTCTGAAAGGTGATTAAAGTTCGAAACTTTATTTTAACAAGTTTTTCAAAATTATCCAATTGTTTCTAAAACTATTTAACATATGTATGAAATACACAAGTTTGAATCTCATATTGTAGCACAAATTATTTTCTGAATATTTCTAATAAATAAATTACAATATAATTAAAATATTATATTTGATTTTTTAAAAATTAAAATTTAATTTTTTCATTAAAAAGATTTTAAAATATTTTAATATTAAATTTTGTTATTTTTAAAACTTTAAATTAATGATGTTTTATTTGGAACAAAAATTTAAAAAAAATATTATTTTATCAATTATCCTTTATTAAACATAAAATTATCTCTGGTCTATTATATGATCTTTACACTATTATTTGATAAATATATTTCAAAAATATAAAATTATAAAATATTATTAACATACCATTATAAATAAATAATTTAAAATAAATAATAACCATTTATATGTTAGAATAAACAAAATTATTATTAAACCAATATTTAAAAGCTATTAATTAATTCATTTGAATGATTTTTATCCAAAAGTAAAATAAATAAACTATGGTAATATATATAACAGTGTAATAAATTTAAAGTACGTAGTATTGACAAGAGAATATGCATTACTAATATTGTATAAAACAAACGTTATAAAAATTTCATTATTTTATAACCGGTAACAAATCTAACAAAAATACTATATTTAAAATATTATGTATGGTATCTAAACTCTTATTTAAGTAGCTTAAAAAAGCAGAAACCTAAAAAACCAAGAACCAATCAATCATTCATGGAGTTAGACAGGTGTTTGTTAATTATTGTGGGCTGCAAAAGAGCTTTAACCATCTCTCAGGTGACTGTGTCAAATATTTAATGAGTTTAAACTTAAGCGGACGAACGGTTTTGCTAAAAATCCACAACACTTTAAAACAAAAATCAAATTTCTAAAAAACTCCGTTGCCGGGAATCGAACCCGGGTCTCCTGGGTGAAAGCCAGATATCCTAACCGCTGGACGACAACGGATTTGTTGACTACTTTACAAATGATATATATATATATCAATACAAGTTGTAAATAATATAAAGAGTTGTAAATAATATAAAGTTGAAAGATTCGAGTGGAAAAAAACTTAAAAAATGTATTCGTAATTCGATTTTAGGGGTCGCGAAAATCGCGGAGACTCTAACTGAAAAAGAAGGTTCGTTTTTATTTTCGCTCAGACAAGTGAGACATAATTCGATTTTTCTTCTCACAAGAAGAAGTTGCTCAGAAGAAGAGAGAAGAGGATTCACTTCTTTCCCGCCACTTCCATTGTCTTCCTCAAAACCCCTCCGTCTGTTAGCAAGATGTTATGGGTCGACAAGTACAGGCCGAAATCGTTGGACAAGGTCATCGTTCATGAGGATATCGCTCAAAATCTTAAGAAATTGGTATGCCTTTTTGTTCGAAGCTCTAGGGCATTCTAAATGTTCTGAGGTGTTTCCGATGATTTGAAAGTTGATTTTCGATTCTCCGCATAGGTTACCGAGCAGGATTGTCCGCATTTGCTCTTTTATGGGCCTTCAGGTTCGGGTAAGAAAACCCTAATCATGGCGCTTCTCAAGCAGATTTATGGGGCCAGTGCAGAGAAGGTATCCTTTGTTTTTTCTTGGTGTAGTTTGGTAAAACTAAAAGATGACTACTTTGAACCCTAATGCTGCGGACCAAAATAAAATTTAAAAAAACTGTCTGTTTTGGCATGTTGAGATGTGGTTTTTTTTACTCTCACTAACACTAACTCGTTATTTTCTCTTCATCTTCTTATTCACTTGACTGCAGGTGAAAGTGGAGAATAGGACATGGAAAGTTGATGTGAGTTGCACCATGGCTTTCTGTTTCATTTCTTTTATACCTTTAAACTTTTCCCTGCTTGATGTCCATCTTTTTCTTGTACGCTTGTTGTATCACTAAATCTTGTTTCGATATTATTATACTTGTGAACGCAGAGATGTGAATTACTGAACTGTGTTTGTTTTCAATTACTTTTGGTGGTCCGTCAGCAGAACATTACAACATCGTGTCAATTATCAGTTTTGTTATCTTTAATCTTTAGTATATAAAACCTTAAGTCTTGGGGTCCTTCGTAGTTGCTCTAATAGTATGTTTTACCTTTAATTATTTTTGTTTCTTTTTAAGTTTCTATCTTATTTTTATGTTAACTTTGAAAATGCAGGCTGGGAGTAGAACTCTTGATCTGGAGCTCACCACATTATCAAGCGCCAATCATGTGGAACTTACTCCAAGTGATGCAGGCTTTCAGGACAGATATATCGTTCAAGAAATAATTAAAGAAATGGCCAAGAACAGACCAATTGACACAAAAGGAAAAAAGGGATATAAGGGTAAGAATTACTGCACCACGTGACTATTTCTCGATACAACAGTATCATTAGTGGAGATGTTTTGGATGTCGAGTGCTCATAATAGTTCTTTGAAGCACCTATGAAGGAGGCATTTGCATTGGATGTCATAATGCTGCTGTGGTTGACTTGGTGTTGATGGTTCATAATATAGTTTTCTTTCCTTTTTATGGTCTATTAAAAGGTGGCCTCATGTTTCTAGATTTAAGGCTTCTTGTTCAACTGAGTGTCTTCACTATACATTTAGATAAATCACGTTAGATAGTCATAGGGCAACTTTTGCCTCCATTTCCTGCCAAATTAGTTCCATTTCTTTCGCACATTGATGTTGGATGATGTCTGATATTTGCAAAAAGTGTTGTGCCCAAATGCATGATCTTCTTTTTTTGGTTTTGGCAGTGTTGGTATTGAATGAGGTTGACAAGCTCTCACGAGAAGCACAACACTCTCTGCGGCGAACAATGGAGAAGTATAGCTCATCTTGCCGTCTCATCTTATGCTGTAACAGCTCGTCAAAGGTTACAGAAGCCATTAAGTCTCGTTGTCTTAATGTGCGGATAAATGCACCTTCTCAGGAAGAGGTACAGAAGCTGTTCCTCTGTTTATCTAAAATTTTGTTAAACAATCTGCTAACAAAATTTGTGGAATGTCGATAATACTTGAGTCATTTTGTTTAACTCATTGTTAGGACACCAAATCTTGCCTTTTCGCTTTTCCTGGCTTTTCTAGTGCAAAATCTTAAAAATGCCAATCCTAATGGGAGATTTCAAAATTGCATTTTCCTATACTTTAAATCAACTCGATATAGGAATCGTCTCTTGCATATTCATCTCATTTCTCTGTGTACTTTTCACCAGGTTGGCAAGAAAAAAAACAAGTTAAAACCTGTCCTTATGTATATGCTTTTACCCTTCGTGAGATATTTTCTTGAGTACCGGTGTCCTGTAACATGTATGTGGCGTACAAGCTTTTTGCATAGTGATTTAGAAATATACTATAAAGAATTTGTAATTGCTATTGGGAGGATTACATTTATTCAGTGTTTTGCTTCATCTGGCCTGTGTAAATTTTCTTGCAAAAACAAGTATAATTGTTTACAAAAATGTGGTTCTCTGTTTCCAGATAGTGAAAGTGTTGGAGTTCGTTGCAAAGAAAGAAAGTCTGCAAATGCCCCAGGGGTTTGCTGCTCGTATTGCTGAAAAATCAAATCGCAGTCTTAGACGAGCTATTTTGTCACTCGAGACTTGTCGTGTCCAAAAGTAAGCATCATAAACGGTATCTATGTAGACAAACAATGAGTTTGATTCTTTGTTCTTTCATGAAAATAAGTTAATTACTTTAAATTTTATCTTCCCCTTAACATATTTTCGTTGTAGCTATCCTTTCACAGCTAACCAAGTGATATCTCCCATGGATTGGGAAGAGTATGTTGCTGAAATAGCAACTGACATCATGAAGGAACAAAGCCCTAAAAGGTTACACTCTAAGTAAATTAATTAGTTTAACAATTTATAATCATTAAATATGCCTTGAGTTTATCATCTCTTGTGTGCTTTTTCAGCTTGTTTCAGGTGCGAGGAAAGGTGTATGAATTGCTAGTTAATTGCATTCCATCAGAAGTCATTCTGAAGGTTGCAAACCAAACCTAATTTGATATTTATTAATTATGTATTTTTGTGTGCATTTCTCTTTCGTTTTTACCCATAGTTTGTGCTTTTCCAGAGACTTCTTCATGAGTTGCTGAAAAGACTGGACTCGGAGCTGAAGCTTGAAGTATGTCACTGGGCCGCATATTATGTAAGATTATTTGTATACTGCTTGAGAAATTGATTTCTCCTCACTATAATCACATGTGCTCTGGTCCTTTGTTTTGATGGCTTTCTTGATTATATGTCTTTTGTGGCCTTTCTTACAGGAACATCGAATGAGATTAGGTCAGAAAGACATATTTCACATAGAAGGTATATAAACTTTCGTTTAGTTTATAGCATTTAGCCAATATAAGTTACAGAAAAAAGGCATCTTCTTTTATGTTTATGGGTTACATTGTTGGTGTTAATTGCAGCATTTGTTGCCAAGTTTATGAGCATATACAAAAACTTCCTCATTTCAACTTTTGGGTAAAGAAGGAAGCTTCCAAATCCAGGCAAAGAGGACACAGACTCGTACTGGGTTTTTTCTTAATGCGATGATCCAAGAATCTGAAAAGAGGACACACAGACTGTGTACTTGAGAAATGCTTTTCCTAGAATGCTTGATGACATCAACCTCTTACTATTATGAATTTTTGTCTTAAAATGTCTTATTCAGGAACTCATAACAGGCTTCAATCAAGTAATAACTTTTGTTTCTTAGGACAGATTCATCCATCCAAAAATAGTCAACAAAATGTTCAATCGGTCACAATTCCTCTCATCCTACTGCAATATATGCTCTGGATTTTTCTTTTTTTCAAATTTCAAGTTTTGGCGAACCCAATTGGCATCTCTAATATTGTGCATATTAAAATCGTTTGTTTGTATATTATAATAGAAAATTAGAAAAGATACAAATTAAAAATATTTTTCATAGGTGATATACAAAAAATAACTCAACTAGCCAATGTTGAAATTGAATTTACAGTTATCAGCAAAATTTCAGCATACGTTTTTAATAACTTTATCATTACGTGTTAGTAACATAAATGTTATGCTGACGTGTCATTAATACAGTGAATTTTAAATAAATGTATAAATAATTTTAAATTATTAGAACAGTTATAATATATGTTATTGTTATTAATTTGGTTAAAAAATTAATATATTTTTATTAAACTAACAAAAAAATACTATTAAATTCGTAAAAATTATTTTTCTTTTCCTAATTTACATATACAAGAATTATTATTAAAAATAATTATAAATAAAAGTTAAAATTATATAAATATTTAATTTATATTTAGTAATAAATAATATTATATAATATGTAAATATTTTTCCTCATACAGGGCGTGAGTATAAATCTAGTTTGTTTTAGTCACTTTAATAATAGATTAAAATATTTTTAGTGTAAAAACAAATCAAATAAGAATCATTATATTTGTCATTAACGTTTAAGAGTCGCTAAAAATAAGAGAAACGTATAAACCTTGAAGAATCGCTGAAAACAAGAGAAATCTATAAACCTTGAAGAGTCGGTAAAAATAAAACAAACCTATAAACCTTTAAGAGTCGATTAAAATAAGATAAACATATAAATCTTTAAGAGTCATTTGATAATTTCAACATTTCAATCGCTTGGTACTTGTGTTATATTGTAAAACGAAAATTCATGCTGTTTGAAGCCTAGAAGACTAGTACGTTGTGGAATGCAAAGGCTTCAAATGGTAAGGTGTGCGAGCATAGCCGGCCCTGGATTTAATAGGGCCGCGCAAAAAAAATGTGCTATTTTATACTACAAAAAAATTGGGCCGTTCTAATTTTTAAAATTTTTTGTTGTTAGAAAGACTCAAACTGAAAAACTCAAGGAAGTAGTTTACTTTTATTTACCATTTGGGCTAAGAGTATTTTTGAAATAAAAGTTGATTTTTTTATATTAACATTGAGGGCCGCAAGCACGGACTTGCTTTGCTTGGGCCCAGACCCGGCCCTGTGTGAGAGTTAGGTATTTTATAATAAGTCCCACATCTCTAAAACCTGAAAATAGTGACTGGGAAAGGAGGTTATAAAAAGAGAACTCAACACGCAAAGAAAATCACTTACCTGGACGGGGTCAACTCGTGAATATGAAGTCAGAGTGGCCTAAGTAAGTGACCTCCATTGCACATTAAGGAGGGGTGCTTCGCTTAAGGCCTTTCCAAGTGGAAGAGCCTACGTCATTATTTGTTCTAGACGGGGCCTGCGTTCGCGCAACCCTTACCATTATTATTTAGTTTTAATCTTTTTTATTGGATTTAGGTCAAATTTGAAATCTCGAATTTACTGAATTAAGCAAAATATGACAAGCTAAGTTTACTATCGGTGACTCGTTGTAGTTGGAGTCATAATCCAATAGATATGGAGTTGAAATGTTACTTAAAGAAAGAGATATGAGGTTTTAATTTTTAAACGTGAAAATTAAAGTAGGTATGGACATTCTTTCAAATTCGAATCGTTTTTTTAACATTTCATTTATTTTGATACTATGTTATATAAGATTAATTCAAATATTTTAAAATTTTAATTCAGATTTTTTTTTTCAGTTTCATTTTAATTTTAGTCGAGTTTGGTATTGTCCGGATACCAAAAATATCAAATTTTTTTATAAAAAATTTGGTTATATTTTAATAAATTTTTGTTATATTTTTACAAATATAACTAAAAATATTTGGATATTTTAAATATTTTGATTCTTTTAAATATTTTGATTCAAAAATAAATAATATTATAGATTTTATATTTATAATTTTATATAAATTAGTTATTTAAAATCTAAATATAATTAATATTTTTATATATAATTATATTTTTGATATTTTGAACATCGATTCTTAGTCCATTTCTGATTCAGATATACCAGTTAGGATCAGATCAAATATTTTAACTATTTTGGGTTCCAATATTTTCATCATCTATTTCGGTTCAAAGTTCTTCAATTTCAACTATTTTAACTAAACAACTATAAAAAAAGTTTGAACCTTCAAAAAAATTTTGACATTCCGTTTTGAATAAAAAAATTATAATTTTTATGTCGGTGTTTTTCAATATATGGTTGTAGTACTTTTAATGAAAAATAGAATTTGTGACTTCTTTGTTTACAAATGTAACTAAATATAAATTTCTAAATGTTTTCAAAACAAAACTGAAAGGTAAATCAGTTTTTTTTTTTCGGTAAGATGAATGTTATCCCAATTGTATTATATACATGATGAAAGTTAATTAAATGACAATTGATAAAAATAGCATTATTTTAAGTTTTTATTGATAATATCATTAGTTTAAATTTAATACAAATTTAGTATTAAAATATTTAAAAACTTTTTTTTAATAAAGAAACACAAATCCTAAATTGGAAACAGTAACTCAAATATAATATTTTAATTATATTTGTAATTTATTTATGGTAAATATGTATTTTTAAAAATAATTTGTGTTATTTTTGTAATTTTAAGTTTATAATTTGTGTTATTTTTGTAATTTTAAGTTTAAAATGCTAAATTTGAAACAAAAATTTAAAATGATACTATTTTAGGGTATTATTGTTAATTAAAATTATCTCTACATCTATTCCGCTAATACATAGTATATTTTTAAAATAAATTTTAAATATGTGTTATATTACATGAAATGCCATTAAAAAGTCTTAGTTTTTATTTTGGAGTAATACCCTAAAATAGCACACTTAAATTTTTTTTTTTAAATCTAACATTTTAAACTTAAAATTTCAAAAACATCACAAATAATTATGTGAAAATATTTATTTATTCTAAATAAATTATATATAAACTAAAATATTATATTTAGGTTCTTTTTTCCAATTTAGAATTTAATATTTTTATTTTAAAATGAAATTTTAATATATTTTAATCTTAAATTTGTGTTATAATATATTTTAATTTTAAATTTATATTATTATTAGAAATTTAAATTAATGATTATATTTTTATAACAAAAACTCAAAAAATACTATTTTAGACGATTGTACTTTATTTTATTAGAACTATTATCATCGAATTATCATCCACACCAACATGTTACCAAACTTGTTATAACATTTATATATTTGATATTATATTTACTTTCTTTTTAATATAAAATATTTTAAAATAATTTAAAATCTTATTTTAAATAAATATTTATAAATATTTATTTTAATAATCAAATTAAGTTAGTATATACACAAACAACCAAAAACTAAATTTTACAACTATTTCAATATTTTAAAATAAATAAATTAAAATGTATAGAATATAAATAAATATTAATTTTAATTTATTTATCAAATAAAATTTGAAAAACTAAATTAAATATTTTTATGAAAATACAAACATCAAATTAAATTTACAAAGCATTAATGACAAAATTCTTTCAATATGTTATAATTTAGAAATTTAATAAATAATATTAATATTTATTTATTAATTACAGAAAATATTTTAAATGAGATTTTATAGAAATTTTTAAAAGAGATACTAATTTTTTGTTATATAAATAAAATATGATAAATAAATATATTAAAAGATGTTATGACATGTCTGAGAGCATGTTTAGTGTGCATAATAGTTTGACGGAAATAATTTAATAAAATTTTAAAAAATCAAATATGTTTGGTGACAATTTAACTAATATAATACATAATAAAATGTTATTATACTCCATTTTATCTACTATGGCGTATATGGAAAAACAGGAATGAACTATAATTTAATGGAAATGATAAACCAGTTGATTGTATTTTACAATTGAGTTTGGATGATGCAAAAGAATGGATACTTCAGACGATACACAATAAAGATCCGAATTCCAAAACAAATGGTTGTTCTCAATCTAGAACGTGGAAGATGCTACTACAAGGATGGCTAAAATGCAATTACGATATTGCGCATCGTGTTAGTTCTCTTCCATCAGGAATAGGGTGGATTATAAGAGATCAACAAGGGTCATTTCTCCAAGATGATAGAGAAAAATTTGAAGAATGATCGACAGTTCTGGAAGCAGAATTTTCGGTATTTCTCTGGGCTATCCAATCTACTTGGTCAATGGGTTTCCGGTTTGTTATATTTGAAGGAGATAATTTAGCTCTACATCAGTGTCTTGCCTCTTCAGAGACGAAAATACATCTTCAATATTTTGTTCAAACAATCAGTATATAGAAATCAAAATTTTAGGGTATCAAATTCAATTACCAATCAAGATCGGGAAACCAAGCAGCGGACGAGTTGGCATCTTCTATTCTTCAATCTCCTATAGATTAGAATATTTATGATGTTTGTCCTTATTTTTTTACAAATATTTGTAAACAATGATATTTATCATGAATAAAAAAATTAATGTTGGCAAAAAAAAATGTTAGTTTTAAAGTGTATTATTTTTTTTAATAAAATAGATGCTGTAGGAATAAATTTAAAATGCAGTTGAGTTTAAATATACAGCTATTATAAACACAAAAATTATGATTATTTTAATTTTAAATGTTTTGACTCTAGTAAAATAAAATTTACTTTTATTTTAATTTTGAATGTTGTAAAATACATATTTGGGTCCATAATTACCTATAAGATAAATGTTAAGTAAATATATATACCACTTTTTACTTTTTTCAAACTGTTTTGAAGATTGTTGACAAAAAAGAAAAGAAATAAAAGTTAGAATTAGAGTAATGTTTTTTGGGCAATTTTGATGGGTTTTTGTTTTGGATTGGCAACAGTATTTAGGCAATTAGAGGTTTACATATTATTGGGGTTTATGAAACAATGTGAAACTTTTGGGGTGCGTTTTGTTTTAAGAAACAAATTGGGGTTATTTCTGTTATTTATGTGCCTTAAAAACCTAAAACCCTCTTCTCTCTTTCAAGATCGAAAGACGCGGCTCGTCGCTTCACACAGTTCCATCTTTTTAACTTATCCTCGGCAGCTACAGGTACAATGTTATCGTTCCTTCTTTGATCTCGATTACATCTTCCACAGGATTGGTATTTTTTTGTTTTTGTTGTTGTTGTTGCTGTTTAAACTGTTAAATTTACAACGTGAGATATGAAAATGAAGAGGAAGAGAACAAAATATTTCAGTTTATCGGTTTAGTTTTCGTTCATATGGAATTGAAATTGGCGTAGAAAATTTCCTGGTTTTGGAGTAAATTCCTCGTTTTCATTGCTAACATTTTGTTTAGATAAAGCAGAGAGGGAAGAGAGGTGAAAATGAGTCGTGGAAGTGGAGCAGCTCCAAAGGGTAAGAAGAAGGGAGTTTCTTTCACCATTGATTGTTCGAAGCCTGTTGATGACAAGATCATGGAAATTGCTTCTCTTGAGAAGTTTCTTCAGGAGAGGATAAAGGTTGGTGGTAAAGCAGGTGCACTTGGTGATTCTGTCTCGATTACTCGCGACAAGAACAAGATTACAGTCACTTCTGATGGCCAATTCTCCAAGAGGTATTAAACAAAAACTAAACCATCCAAGTTTGCTTTATCTTGTGTCTAGATTATGGCTCTAGTGTTTAGGATTAGTTTTGATAATGATTCTTCTGATAAGTGTAGGACATTGTTTGATTATGAGTTTAGTCAATCTAATTCTTGTTTGTCTGAGTCGTCTGAGTTACAGGAAGAACAATGTGTCCTGTCTTAAACCAAATTGTCCAGTTTTGCTTAACTTCCTTGGTCTAGATTTTAGGAATAGTTTTCATAATGCTTTTGCTCATCTTGTTTTTTTTGTCAACTTTGGTTTAGAATCTCAAATTTATATTGCAGAGTTGAGTAAAGGACACTGTATGATTATGAGTTTATTTCAAATCTCTAAGTTTTTTAAAACTGTGTTTTGTATGTGTAGATATCTCAAGTATTTGACAAAGAAATACCTAAAGAAGCATAATGTGAGGGACTGGCTCAGAGTGATTGCAGCAAACAAGGACCGTAACCTTTATGAGTTGAGGTACTTCAACATTGCTGAGAACGAAGCTGAGGAAGAAGATTAAAACCACTTTGGTCACTCCCTCCTCTCTTCCTGTTTTGATTTGAATTCAACTATTATCTTCTCTTTGTTGGTTTAGATGTGATTTAGTTTGATGGAAGTAATACTCTTTATGTTGTTGTTGCGCACTTGAGCTTCTATCGAATTTCCCCCGAACGTTACTTGGTTTACGATAGAAACTACGATCATTTCTAATTAGATTTCAAATTTTCAATAGATGGTGAAATATGTTTTCAGTTTTAAATTAAGGGAAATTTAGACCGGATACCAACCAAAATCTATTTTCTGGTTTGGTTTTGGTTCGTTTTATTCGGTTCAGATTATTTATCCATATTAATTATCAGGATTATTTACCCGGATTATTTACCTAGACATAATAAAAACATAAATTAAATGAGTTGCTTAGGTCATTGACACATGCATGCGTGTAAATAAATGTGTGTCTGGTAAAGAAAAGGAGACGAAAGGTTTGCTGAGGCAAAGTTTGCCTTAAAAAGATAGGCGACTTGCTACTCTTTCAATCTCACTGGCATTAATTCATGCTTCAGTCAGTTTGCTTGAATAAATTTAAATAAAGTGATAGAGTCAGACCTGCATTCGGTTGTCATTCGGATGCTCGTTCCGGATTTAGTTCGATTCTTTTGGATTTCGAGTATTATGGTACTAGAATTTACGATTTATTCGGATATTTTCTAATTTTTGTTCGAATATCCATTTGGTTTTTGGTTCGATTTCAATTTTTTCGATATATAATATAGAATCCATTCGGATTTTTTGTTTGTTCTATTTTCATATTTTGATTCGGTATCTATTTTTTGGGTCGATTTTGATTATATCTATTTTTTTTGGATCAGTTACGATTTTGTTCATGGTTCTTGATTTTTTTTCCACACCTATTAATAGTATGATACATAGAAACAAAATAACATAACTAATATTGTTATGTACTTGAGACAGCAAAAACAAACACTAGAGGTTACACTTTTTTTTATGATTAAATAATGTAATTCATCATTTTTGCTTTTACTTTGTAGAGTAAACAATAATGGACAATGTTTGTTCAAATAGCTTGTTTGCGATTTTGGAAAAAATCAAACATTCTCATATGGTTATTCAATCTCACTTTTAATTTAAAAACAAGACTAATGATAAGTTCATATACTAACTCAAAAACCTTTCAAATTTGTGATTTTATGGAAAATGTTTAATTAGGGTTTACAAAAGTACAACTAAAACCAAGAATGATGAATTAGGTGAGATTCAGATTTGAAAGTTTTTGTGGAAGGTTTCGAACTTAACAAACAAATTAAGGGTATTCCACTTATTTGAATGATTCACAAATATCACGTATTGGAAGTTCTCTACTTAAAAATCGAGACAATTTTTTTTCTCAAAAATTTTCATTTCAAATTCTTTGTTTTTTTTCATATGAGTTTTTGATTAATCATCAATTTTCTTTTGATTTTCAATTATATTTACATCATCAACATATAAAAAATGATATTAAATTGTTATATATTTCTTGAGAAATAACAGAAGGACATATTAGTGATAACACATTGTTAATATATCATTTTTAACAAATATTCATTTAACCGATTATACCATATACTTTGAATTGATTTAATATATATAATAATTGTTATAATTTGACCGTATACAGTTTTTTGGATACTTTAGATATCTTTGATAAATATTTTTGGGATCTTGAATTCGGAGCTTTATTCTCAAAATTAATAGTATAGCAATAAGTTGTAAACATTTTGATCAACTATTCAAACATATCATTTTGTGTATGAGTATGCAGAACTAGATATTCAACATCGATTATTAGATTCATACAATAATTATTTCACCAGTGTTATCAAGTCTTTTTTATATAACATAATTAGTGAATTGTGAATTTAATTTGATTATTTAGGCAATAAATCTTGCAAACAATATATTCCGTGAGGTTAATAGACACATATATGACCATCTAATAGATGCGTCAATCAAAACCATAAAGTATTGAAATGTCCAACATGGTGGGTGGAAGATATATCACCATGTATTCTCTAGGATTCATTCCCAATTTTGGCTAGTGTTTGTTTACTAATAAGTTTTCCTTGAGAAAATGTTTAACACGAAAACTCTCGTGATTGAAAATCTTCTAATTTTTTAATAGGTGGCCACTAGAGTTGCACATTTTTTTCATCATTGCTAATACAAGATTTCCTAGTATTTTATGTCAAACTTTGAATGTAATAATAAATTTCTAATTTACCGTAATATACGTTTCTATCATGTTTATTTTTGTGCAATAACATTCGCAGCACATCATTAGTACAATAATGTTTTTGCTCTGATATAATGTAAAGATATGTATAATTTTATGTCGCATTTGTAACAAATATTTTCATATTGTATATGACATATGACAGATACGTGACACATACCATCTTGATGAAATTGATTATTTTTCCAGTTTTTGATCTCATTAGGACTGAATACTCTCCTTTTTCCTCATCTATGTGCACCTTGTCGTCCACGATCATGACTACGACCATGACCTTGACCGTGACTGCGACCATGATCTCGACCATGTACGACCATGACCTCGACTATGTAAATGTCTTTGCCAATTTATTGTAATTAGATGATTCAACGTTATATTCACTTTTAGGAAAGTAACTGATCTATTAGAACGAGATTGATGGTTCATCATCACAAATTCATTATTTGGTTCAGTGACAAGAATGATGTGCATCAATTCTGATTAACGAGTGTATCTATTTGCTCGATATTGTTATTATAAGATTACATTTTCCAAGATAAAATGTTTATAATTTTTTTTACATATCATATCAATTTCTTTTTTTTTTCCAGATATTATCATCTTGTAAGAGATTCTGAAAAATGGAGAATTCTATTCACTAACAATTTGTAACTTTGAAAAAAGAAATTTAACCAATCGTGTTTAGATTTTGGTAAGATCACCTATTTTTAAATGATTTCCAAAGATTTGTAACATCTTGTTTTGTGATGTTTCATTTTTAAACCATCGTGAATGTAGTGGCATAAAAAAATTATTATTCTTCTTTTTTCTCATTAGATATTGTTTTCGACTTATCGATAGATTAAGAAGCTCTTTTGGTTTTTAATACATTTTCACCGCTATTGCGTATGTCATACAATATTTTCCAGATATATTAAACGCAATAATATTGAGATTTGGTAAAATTGATATTGTAACTATTCGTATAATAAAAAAATATATTAAACATAAATTTTATCAAAAACTTTTTACAATCTTTTTAGTTTTTAAATTTATAAATACGTGAGATAAATTTTCAAATGCTTTTTGGATATAGATTTTGTTTTATAAATATATATGATAAAATTTTGAAAAATCTTTAGATATAGTGACGACATAAATCAAAACAATTTATAAATATTTATGATAAAATTTTGAAAAATTGTTAGATATACTAACTTATAATTTAAAATAGTTTTAGCAGATATACTTTTTATAAAAGTGAGGAAACAAGTTTTTTTCTATAATTTTTCTTAGAAATCATGGCCTTTAATATATTAGAAAGGATAGCATTCTATAGCTATATTTTTGGAGGCAATGTAGTTGTATTAAGAAGACAAGGTGTTCCATATTTTAGACTTTTAGTTGTAAAGGAGAACATCCTTTAATATATGGGCTTGTAGTATGGGCCCAAAGAGCCTAAAACGAAGCCATAAAACCTAGAATGTAAACAAACAAGCTTATAAATTCATAAACCCTAGCTTCATTTTCGTCTCCCTTCCCTAAGCAGCACATTCCACAACACAAGAAATGGTACTTGATGATCTCTGCCTCTCGATCTCCGTTTCTTCTGAGTTTCCTATCATTTGAAGATGAATTTCCCTTCTTTGAGCTTCTTCTAGTTGTTTTAGCTGGTGATGGCGCCTTATGTTTTTGCGTTTCGTGATTGGAATCTAGTTTTTGTTTGTAGATTTTGAGTGTTCTATCTGTAATTTTTCTTTAGGTTATTGGATTTGCAAGAAATCTAATAGTGCGATTCAAATATCTCTGCATTTTGAGTTTTTAATTCGGAGCGATTTGCTTTGGAGGTTGATTTTTTGGATTTCTCGTTGTTGTAGGGTATCGATCTTATCGCAGGAGGTAAGAGTAAGAAGACCAAAAGGACAGCTCCAAAGTCTGATGATGTCTACCTCAAGCTTCTCGTCAAGGTAAAAACATGGAGATGTTTATATATGCTTCTGTATCTCTGTTTGTTCCGTTTGTTTGTTGAATCCCTATGGCTTCTATGTTGAATCGTCCCGTTCATTAGGTTATTAATATTTGATCTCTTTTATGATAATTTGCAGCTTTATCGGTTTCTGGTAAGGAGATCTGAAAGCAAATTCAATGCTGTCATTCTAAAGAGGCTTTTCATGAGCAAAGTCAACAAAGCCCCACTTTCTCTTTCCAGACTCGTCACATTCATGAAGGGCAAGGTTCCATTCTATGAAACCATCTCTTTTACTCTCTGTATGAATCTATGTCTTGGTTTTTTAATTACAAAATACTCCAGTTCTGTGAATTCTTACTTCTTATGCCGAAGTTGGAGTTTTTATATTCCTCTGCTATTTTGGTATTTAGAATAAGATTTTCACATGCTTTCTATCTCACCATCTGGTTTGATTTTGTTCTCTAGATTCCTTTGATGAAATGTTGTGAGTTCTTTTCTTTCAGGAGGATAAGATCGCTGTGTTGGTTGGAACTATTACTGATGATTTGAGAGTTCATGAGATTCCTGCTCTGAAGGTTACAGCCTTAAGGTTTACAGAGAGGGCTAGGGCTAGAATTGAGAAAGCTGGTGGAGAGTGTTTAACTTTTGACCAGCTTGCTCTTAAAGCTCCGTTGGGCCAAAACACAGTAAGTCAATTGAAAATGGCTATTTCATCTGAATGCTAGATGTTTAAGTAGTATATACGTTTATTGATCTGTGTTTTTTTAAAAGGTTCTGCTTAGAGGACCAAAGAACTCTCGTGAAGCAGTGAAGCACTTTGGTCCTGCTCCTGGTGTGCCACACAGTCACTCGAAGCCCTATGTAAGATCTAAGGGAAGAAAATTTGAGAAAGCTAGAGGAAGGCGAAAGAGTCGTGGATTCAAGGTCTAAGAAATCTCTACCGTTAAACTGTGTTACCAAATTGTTGTTTTGTTTCGATTTGTTTCAGAATCGAAATTTTGGTAGGGAAACTTTGGTTTTGTTTCAGTTCCAGACACTGTTTTTAAGTTTTCTGTCTTCTTTATTCTAATAGACAATTGAATATTTTACTTACGTCCTACTTTGGTTCAATGAGATTTGTCCTTTTATCTAGAAGCTCCACGTGGCTTCTTGAGATGTGTGCATTGTTAATTTCGTTTAGCATTGTCACTGACAACAAATGTTACAGACAGTATTTATATAGATAGAAAATTTTTTCATGTTGGAGTAAATTTTCAAAATTATTATTTATGATTAGTTAGTGCAATCATTTTTACTCAAAATTATTCAATCCTCCAAGAAACTCAACAAAATATGTATATTGAATTTTTTTATACGAAATGCTACTGTTGTCGAGTTCAACTTCTCGTCTCAAGAAAAATTATTAACATTTTTTTATTACACCTGCAAACACAAGCAATAATTATTAGATTACTATAGATTACTATATTATATATATCGTATAAATTTTTGAATAATACTTTAAAATATTATTTTTTTAAACTTATCTTTCAAATTTAACACATTAAAAATAAATTTCTAAAATAACACAAATTATTATATAAAAATAATTATTCATCTCAAATAAATTATATATAAAATTAAAATATAATATTTGGGTTTACTTTTTTAATTTAGGATTAAAATTTTTTTATTAGGAAGAGATTTTTAATTATTTTAATATTAAATTTATGTTATTTTTAAAAATTTAAATGATTAGTGATATATTTTGAAAATAAAAATTTAAAATAGTGCTATTTTAGTCAATTATTCTAAATTTTTCTACATTATTAGATGCAAATAAAATCCATAAATAAGATGTACTATAAAATCCATAAATAAGATGTACTAATATCTAATATGTAATTTGAAGAATATTTTAAGAAAATAATTTCACACTAACGTGTTACTAGCAGAAATATCATTCTGACATGACATCATCACAATAACTTTCAAATAAATATATAAATATATTTAAATTATTAGAATAATTACAATATATACTATTTTTATTAATTTGGTTAGAAAATCAATATATTTTATTAAACTAACCAAAATACTATTAAATTCGTAATTTTTTTTTATTTCTTTAATTTATATATACAAAAATTACTATTAAAAATAATTTTAAATAAGAATTAAAATTATATAAATATCTAATTTACATATACTAATAAATAATATTATATAATTTACGAATATTTTTTAAAAAAATATAAATCTAGTTAATTTATATAGATTAATAACAACATATATATACCGAAATATTTGACATGAATTTACAAAGCTATACTCACATTCTCATAAATTTTACAGCCCAATAATCCTGAACCTTAAGTCCTCAAGGTTAGCCGAATTATTTAAACAAAAAAAGGTTTTTTTTTCTTTTTTTTCTAGAATTTCGTTTTTGGCTTTTTTTCGAGTGAAAAACATATACACATATATACATATACACACACGACCTCTAGTCATCGAATTCATCTTAATTGTTAAACCGAGCTTTGAGGAGAAGCCAAAGGTGAAGTAGAGGACGAAGCCGATGGAGATGCTGAAGGAGAAGGCGATGGAGAAGCTGATGGCGATGAAGCTGATGGAGACGAAGCTGATGGAGACGAAGCTAAAGGTGAAACTGATGGAGAGGAAGCTAAAGGTGCAACTGATGGAGAAGCCGACCATAACCCTGTTGTGTTAGGACTGGAACCGGCTTCTGTAGGACTAGAACTGGAGTTCGATTCACTCGGACCGGCAGCTGCGAAATTGGACGAAGATGGAGCGATCACAGCAGCACCATTCGTTGAGCTGTTTCCGGCGAAAAGACCGGGAATGTAGGGAACACCTTTACCCGGAATCCATGCATCACCTTGAATGTATTGAGCTGGAGTGAATTTAAGGATTTCTTCTTCACTCAGCTTCTTGATTCCGCGCCAAGTAACCCGGTTCGTTATTGCTGCACCTGGCCCATTGTTCTGCACTTCCGAGTAGAAGAGCGTGTCAAGGCCGAAATTGCCTTGCCATGGCTGCCATCCTTCAGCCGGGACAAAATCGGGTATAAACGTATTCATGAAGATAGTCCTTGAATACTCTTTCCATGGCCTCCCTAGATAAGTTTTGCTAGTTTCCTTGACTGCCAAGTAATCCGGTTCACCCACAATGGTACATCCTTGGAGCACGAATCCAGTAGATTCTCTAGGATCTTTACGTCCGTGAGCAGTAATGGGGCATGCTTGGTTCGGGAGTGGCTTCCTCACCAATAATGTACAGTTTTGAAATACGGCAGCTGCATCTCCAAAGAGAAAATCAATGGTGCCTGAAATAGTACAGTCGCGGTAAAACTGACGATGTGAATGTGCATAGAGAGTGTCTTGGTAACCACTAAATCTACAGTTGTAGAACATCGATTCATCTGCCATAACCCTAGTTGCAACGGCTTGATGCTTTATTGCTCCGGCCGTGTTCTCAAACCCAATGTTTTTGGCAATGAAATGGTCTCCAACGATTGCTGCAATAACCATAAAACTCACTCAAACACGAATTCATAGTAAGAAATACGACATGTAAGAGATATAACAGAGAAGCATTACCAACGGTGGCGGTACGGTAAGTGGTAATACCGTCCTTGAAACTTTTGTCGCCTGAAATGACAGTTTTGTCGGGGCCATCTCCGATGAATACTAGATGTGTCATACTTCTATTCACCTGAACGTACTCTTTATAGATTCCGCTCTTAATGTGAACCACGAAAGTTGTATTCTTCTTCTTCGGGACTTGTTTCAATGCCTCGTTGATCATTGTGTATTGCCCGCTTCCGTCTTGAGCAACTACAATATCTGGTTTGACCTCTGACAATGGAGCGGCCAAGAGACTACGCACACGGTCATCCACCCACGAAGGGAACTCTTGGGACAGCAGTCGGCGACTGTTCAACTCCGGAATCTGCATTTGTCCCAACTGGTCCGACATTTGGCTGACCATTGCAAGCCCGATATGTGTTAATTGCACCGCGGTTTTCAATGCTTTCTTAATCGTCTCACCTGCATTTCCATGTGTCCCTTGAAACCCTTCGATACAAGTTTGCTCATGGCTAATCGCCGCACTGAGCCAAATCTTGAGTTTAATCAATGCCTCGTCAAGCTTTTGTAATTCAAACGTCCCCAATTCCTCAAACGAGTTACTAAGCTCACCAAGTGCATAATCCATTAGCTCCTTGCATTGATCCAACGCCATTTTTGTCCTCGGTTCGTTTTGCAGATCAATCATAGTTTGTGACTTGTTCGCCACGTCACTTATCTGTTTCATCGTCGCGTTAAACGCTGTTTGCACCAGCTCCAATGGATCCGATGTGTTCTTTGCATCATTCCTCAGAGTATCCTCACAAGTCTTCTTGTAATCGGTCGGTGCACAAACTTCCTTAATGGCTTTAACCGAAGTTGTGATTTCTCCATCACCTCCGTTTTCGTTCTTGTTAACGCCGATTGTAACAGCGACAACCATAGAGATCAGAAGAACAGAAGAGATAGAGATAACAACGTATCTCTTCTTTTTCTTCGAATCATCGTCGTATGATCCATATGCCATTTTTTCTGTTTTTTTTGGATTTTTTTTTTGTTTTGTTTAATTAATAGAGCTGTTTATTGTTTTTGTATGGAATCTTCTTTCGAAGTCTCCTTACGAATGTGAATTCTGCATAATTTCTAAAAATATTTACAAGAATAGTTTTGTTTTCTAAAGATAAAAGAGAGTTTCGTATAGTTTTGGTTGCTTTTGTTTTATGAGGTTTGGCTTGAAAGTCGTTCGGCTAAAGTATGAGAAGAGAAAGACAAAAATAGGTTTGTGGTTTTGTTTTTCTTTCTTTCTTATTTTTCATTTATATTTAACTTTAAACTAATGATACATTTAATTGGAAAATACAATTAGTAACAAGTTTTTTTTTATTTTCATCTCTGTAATATTAATTGAGAAATGGAATTAGTAAACACAATTGATAATGTCACATTTTTCATTTATTTAGTGTTGATATGTTAATTTTATGTGTAATACCAATATAGAATTTAAAAATATATCAATGATAATATGTATTATACATTGTTAATATATTCATCTATATCAATTGATAAAATATGTATCTTTCAAGTCAAATATGAATCATAATAAACACTTAATTAATAAATATTTAAAATTATTTATTTTATGTGCATTAATATATTTATCTAAATAAAATTTATTTAAAAATTATGATAAAAAAATTTATTTGTGCTCGCATATGGCAGGTATAATTTTAAAATATTAGTATATTATCAATATTTTTATTTTCCCAAATACTACTAACATTATTTTTTTTTCAAAAATACCACAGAACTAAAATTAAAATTTTAATCCTAAAAACTTAGCCGTAAAGTTTATAAACTACATCTTAAACCCTAACTTCTAATACTAAATTTAAACTCAAATATTAAATTATAAACCGTTAAAATTCATTTTTAGTATTGGTGGTATTTTTGCAATGAATAAAAGGTAGTTTTTAAAAAATAAAAATATTGTGTTAATTTCAGAATAAAATCACAAGTTTTATTTCAGAAAAATTAATATCACTTTTGTAGTATTTCAAAATATCTCTCTTTTATTAATTTTAAACACAAGTATGAAAAAGTTTACATTATTATGGTTATACTTTTATTTAAAAGTCATACAATTCTTAGTATTATTATTAAAATTTATATTTTTAGATGAACGAAAAATGATATAACAAAAAATAGGTTCACTAACTTTATTATGATATATTTTATTTATATATGTATATATATGACTAATGATAAAACCTTGATTTCAAAGTAAGTAAACAGGTCCAAATGGGGATTTTAAAGACTAAAATTTAAACAAATATAAAGAAATTAAAAATAAATGGGTCTAAACTGAAAAAATATAAATAAGCAAGATTTAACAAACAGTGATTAAATGGATAAGACCAACCCATTTTAACATCTATATTGCTGAGTTTTGTGAAAAAAAGAAAGATAAAACAAACTATATTTTACAAAAAAAAAAATTATATTTATGTAGTAATAAATCACTGGTCATGAATGCATCCAAGATATTTTTACCAATAGTTCTGTAATCTAATTTAAGAAAAAATTGGCAGTAAAGGTATTCAAGCCTTTTTTTCCTGAATATATATCTAAAAATATAAATTTATAAGGAAGAAAACTGTTATTCTTATTAGTTCATGCACCATTTTTGTCACTTTGTTTCCTTTTTGGGGATATTAAGTTTCTCCCAATCAGAACATAGAAAGTAAAAATTGATTATGACTGAAAAAACCAATTAAAGAAATTCCATTATTTTTATTTAGTCATGCAAAGATGCAACTGTAGTTTAACTGGCAATGACTAAGTAACCAAAATGGAATGTTTATGAAACATCTTCCAAATTAATTTTCCATATTAGCACTTTCTTTTTATTTGCAACTATTCAATATTTCCTATTAAATTAGTTAAGAATAACATCTTCATTCCATAAAAGTGAAAGATGCTACTTTGACTAGTTGGCTTATTAATTGCTATTTTATCATTTTACATATATCTTTATTAAATTGATAATTTCATTAAAAAAAAATGATGAGTAAATAAATATCGGATTATATAAAATAACATTTTGGGAGATAGAAGTAGTAAAATGATGGTTCATAAAAATGATTTTAAATTTCGAATATAGTACATAATTATCTAATGTAGAAAACATAAGTAAATAAATACTTAGTTATATAATATATATTGAACATATTTGACATAAAATGGTAAAAAGAGTAAAAAAGTTGTACAAGTACACATAAATTTGAAATTATGGACAGTAATTATACACCGAGTTATAAATCTAAATAGGATTGGTACAGTTTTCAAACAGTCACGACTATAACATTTGGAAACCTAAATGAGTAAATCAACATAATTTAAGAAAGAACTATAACTTTTGAGATATGAGTTCACAGTTGGTCTCATTTTAATTAATTTCACCCTTGGAGATTTCATACCATAATAGTTAACGAACATTAAGGCTTAATTCTCAATAAATAGCGTCCGAATCTAGCAGAAAGACATAAAAGATCACTTCTCAATTCGAACAAAAGAGAAAAAAAAGATTTGTTATGTCTTCTTCAAGCTCTTCTACACCCAAACCCGATGGCACTATTGTGGCCATGAAGGAGTCCAAGGAGAAGGCAATGGAGAACGAGAATTCTAACGAAAGGTCTCCTCAGGAGGTCATATCTGAAAACAAGATTGGGAGTTCTAGTTCCGGATCTGGTGTTATCCGGAGAAAAAGAGAGATCATGAGGTTTTATCCATCAAAATCGAATAAGATCTACAATTGTCAGTTTTGCAGGAAAGGGTTCTCAACCTCTCAAGCCTTAGGTGGTCATCAAAATGCGCACAAGCAAGAGCGAGAGTGGGACAAAAAGCGGAAGGAGATGGAAGCAAACTTTCCAGGACTCGCCTTTTTGAACCCATACCTAGACAAACCTCACTTGCTCTTAGGTGGGTATTCACAAGATGCTTTATCAAATGAAAATCATCTTGGGATCACTCTTGATCTTATCAAACCTCTAGGCAATAGTATTTATCCATCATTCAATAATGGACTCACTAGCGGAACTATGAACATGACCATAGTTCCGCGTATGACTCCAACTAGCTTCTTCCCCGAAAAAACTAGTACTTATGGTTCTTCTTCAAGAGGCTCTGAATCCTTACCCTCTATCAAAAACATGCGTCCATTACTCCCTAGAACCACTCATCCTTTTTCTCTTCCTCCGACCACCCATCTTTCTAGCAATTTGTTTCCGAAAGAGAATGTTTTGAACGAAGAGAATTTCATCTCAAAGATTGGAACCAACAATGTTGTGGAGATTGATGATGATGATCAGTCAGAAGAAGGAAAATCTAAAAACTGGGACATTGATTTATCTCTCTCCCTTTAAGTTTTTATTGTAGTTTTATGTTTTATATTGTTTTCGTTCTAGAGGTATTATATCTATTAGAAACCTCTCTCCAACACATCTCTCTATGAAGATTGTTTGTGTGTTTCATTTTATATGTTTCCTTGTAGCATTTCTTCTTCTATTCACATCATTGTGTTTAGTTGATTTTTAGATTAATGATTGATTCCTTTTTTTCTTTTCTTGTTGCATTGTCTATATATCATGATTTTTTTACCATATATTTCTAAAACGTTCAAAAGTCACCATCGAATATTCATATATAAGCGAAGTAAATTTTCCGGAGATTATGTATTTTGATTTGAAATTTAACTCTTTTGAGAATTCAAAACTATTCTTAAAATTTATCACATGTTTAAATTTATGTGAAATATCATAATTTTTTTGAATAAGAAAGAGACATTACTCTCGAATTTGTTTTACATATCTTAGTCTTGCGCAAATAATCCGAACCGAATAAAATGAACCAAAATCAAACCGAAAAACAGATTTCGGTTGGTATTTGGTTATAAATAATAACTGAATGGATATTATTTTGGAAAATCATGGTTATTGATTACTAACCAAAATCGAACCAAAATCCAAAATAATATCTGAAAAACTGAATTATTTTCGGATATTTTAGTTTTTTGGTTATTTTTGGTTATTTTCAGTTATTTTTTAGTTATTTTCGGTTATTTTCGATTATTTTCGGTTATTTCGGTTATTTTAATTATTTCGGTTATTTTGGTTATTTTAGACTATTTTTTGTTTTAAATTTAATAACCGAACCGATCAAAAGTGAAATATAACCGAACCAAAACCAAACTAAAATATAAAAATAACCAAATGGATTTTTGATATTACCAATCGAAAAAATTGAAAACAAAAATAATCGACCGAAACCGAACCGAATATGCGAATGCGCGGGCCTAACATATTTTATCATCATTTTAGGGCATTGACGAAAAGAACTTGTTATCCATGTGTGTTTTCTGGATGAATTTAGTCAATTTATTAGTCAAATATAATGTTGAATTCAAAGGAAAGTGTGAATAAAATTGAAAGGAGAGCTTTGTGTAAGATTTCTGTTTCAATTTTTTCGTATGTGATATTGATACATTACATGACATACACACCATAAAGTTAGATTTAAAAATCATCACTATAAAACGAAATGACATGCATCAAATGTCTTGATTTATACCATTTTATTTCGCAATGGCGTTTTGTGTACATTAGAACGTTTTGTATACTTTAAAATGTGAATAACAAGATTGTGTTGACTAAAATGTTCTAAAAGTAATATATGTTTATGTTTACTGAATGATGTGAAAACCTATCATTTGATGATGCTGATCAACTAGAAGAAAAGAAATCTAAAAGCTAAGATATTGATTTATCTCTCTCCCTTTGAATTTTTATTTTAGTTTATGCTTTATCTAATTTTCATATTAATAGTATCATAGCTACTAGAAAACCCTCTCTCCACCACATCTCTCTTTGGATATTGTTTTCCCCTTTTTTATGTTATTATATTTGATTTTAAGTGTTTTTTGTATCATTAATCATTCTTCTAATCACATGTAATTATGTGTTAGTTGATTTTTCTATTAATTCTTGATTTTTGTTCTTGTTGGAAAATGGTCGTTAAAATACTGATTTTTTGTGTTTGTGCCATTTAAATACTGAACTTTTAAATAAGCCATTTAAATAACAATATATATTTGACTGTACCGATTTAAATATGCAATTAGTCAACATTAACACCAAATTAACATCAAAATTAGTTTTAATGATGATGTGGTATCTTGTAATCTAGTTTTAGTTGGTTAATATAAGTAACAAAATTAACGTTGTTACTTTTATATTAATATTGACTAATCGCATACCTAAATTGGCGTAGTCAACTACAAGTTGTTATTTAAATGATTAATTAAAAAGTTTGGTATTTAAATATTCCAATTACAAAAGTTCAGTATTTTAATGACTATTTTCTCGTTTTCTATCATATATTTCTAAAAATTTCAAAAGTCTATTTTGAATTTATAAATGAATTAATGTTTCCTAAAAGTTGTAGAGGTTATTGTCTTGATTTGAAACCTTTCGAGAAATTAGAACTATTCTTCAGTTTTCTTGAATTGCACATCAAGTGTTTTGATTTTAAGCAGAATATTGTATTTTTTTCTTGAGTAGAGAGAATATACATTACTCTTAAATTTTTCTAAAATATCTTATCATCACCTTAGGGCACTTATGAGAAAAACTAGTTTTCTAATGTGTGTTTTGTTGATTAAGTTAGTCAATTCATTACTCATATATAATGTCGAATTCAAGACAAAGTGTGAATAAAATTGAACGAAAGGTTTCACCTAAGATGAACTTTCAAACTTTTTAGATTGAATACTATTACATTAAATAGCATAACACTTCATAATGTTAGAAATAAATCACTACAAAACAAAATAATATGCAGCAAATGTTTTGATTCATGCCATGTTATTTCATAATGACGATGTTTTTCGTGTTAAAATGTTTATATATCGTAAGTTTTCTATCATATATTTTTAAAAATTTCAAAAGTTCATATTGAATATTTATTTATAAGCGAACTGTTTTCTGCCAAAGATTACTGAAATTATATGTCTTGTCTTGATTTGAAATTTAATCTTTGAGAACTTATAACCATTCTTTAGTTTTTTTGAAGATTTTAAGTGTTTAAATTGTATTTGAAATATCTATATTTTAGGACATTCATAGCAAAAACTAGTTATTATCCATGTGTGTTTTCTGGATTAACTTAGTCAACAATTTATTAGTCATATATTGTGTTGAATTGAAAAGAAAGTATGAATAAAATTAAACGGTGAGTTTTGTTGTTCTGAATTTTTCATATATGATATTGTTATATTACATGACATATGTATAATAAACTTAGAATTAAAAATCATCGTTATAAAAAGAAAATGACATGCATCAAATGTATTGATTCATATCATTTTGTTTCATAATGGCGTTTTTTATTTATAATAGGGCGTTTTGTATATATTTAAAACGTAAATAAGAAGATCGTGTTAATTAAAATTTTCCAAAAATATGTCTGAAAACCTATCATCTAATTTTGGACATCTTTTTAAATAGTGAATACATGTCAAAGAAACCCAATATATATAGAAAGGGGAATAAACATTCATTTTAATGGTATCATAGCTACTAGAAAACTTTCTCCCTTACATCGCTCTTTGGACACTGTTTTTTCTCCTTTCTATGTTATTATATTTCATTTTAAGTGTTTCCTCGTGCAATACCTTATTCACATGTAATTGTGTTTACTTGATTTCATATTGATTCTTGATTTTTTTCTTGTTGTAATATTTATATATATTCTGTTCTCATTTACTAGGTGACATCCCATACCTACCGCGCGAATTATGTTTTTTTATTATTATTATTGTTTGGTTAGTGAAACATATACTTATTGGTGGCTTTGTAGAATTTTTTACCGATATTGATCATAATTTTTTTAGCTTATAAATTAAGTTAGCTTTCAAAATATATTCGAACCAAATTCTATTTACCGAAATTAATTTTTATATTGTATTGGATTGTAAAATTTTCTATCAGGTAACTGGTGTTTTAAAAAATAGAATAATATATTAAAGAAAAATTGACATATAAAAATTCTAATATTTTTAACTATTTAAAAACAATTTAATCTACATATTTCCAAAATAGAATATTCCACATTTATATATATTAGCCGCTTGTAAAAGGTTTTTTCTAATTATTTCAACAATGGTAAGCAAAAAAGATATTAGTTTTACCACACATACATAATTTTGTAAACATATCTCTTTGTCGAGAAGAAGCATTTGCAAACCCAAAAATGTGTTGCGTTTGTTAAAATTCCAGGCTTTTCTAAAATGAATAAGTCGGACAAGTATTTCTTTATTACAATTACAAAAATTTCCATCAAAATTATTGAAAAAAGTAAAAGTATGAGATTGAGAACAAGTTTTTGATGTCATGATTAATTTGTAAGAAATGTGTGCAAGGTTTGTGATGTAAGTTATTATAGTTGGTGTTTTATAATGTTAATAATTGGAAATCATTATTAAGATGGTAGTGAGCAATAAAAGGTGAGATGGTAGTGACCAAGACCATAAAAGGTGAGATGGTAGTAGTCAATAATATGTGAGTTAGTGCTTACAAGTTTTAATTGTTTGTGTAAGTTTAACCGTCAAAATTTTTTTGAAGTTTTTATAATTTAGAGATTTAATTTTATAGAAATTATTAATAAGTATTTTTGGTTTAAAATGATATAGATAAATTTGATGAAATATCATTTTTTAAAATTTGTTTTTTTTTTAGTTTAGATGGATAGTTTTAAAAGCATTAAATAGCTACTTTTATGTAGTAAAATTTCTGAAATTTCAAAAACCGACAATTAATATTAAATTCGTAAATGAATTAATTTTTTACAAACGTTATAGATGTTTTGTATATTGATTTGAAATATTCCGAGAAATCAGAACTATTCTTTAGTTTTTTTGAATTGCTAATGAAGTGTTTAAATTTTTACGTACAATATTGTAATTTTCTTCCAATAGGAAATGTACATTGCTCTCTAATTTGTTTTACATGTCTTATCATCATTTTAGAGCATTGATGTCAGAATCTAGTTATTTATGTATGTTTTCTTGATTAAGTTAGTTAATTTACGAAGCATATATATAGTTTTGAATTCAAGAGAAAGTTTGAATAAAATTGAATAGAAAGTTTCACGTAAGATGAATTGTTCAAACTTTTTAGATGGCGTACTCGTACATTAAATATCATAACACTACGTTGAATTAGAAATAAATCATTACAAATTGGAATACTATGCATCAAATGTCTTGATTCCTGCTATTCTTTTTTATATTGATGTTTTTTTTTATTTATAATGGATTGTCGTGAATACTTTAAAACCTAATTTAAAAAATTATATTTACTAAAGTTTTTCTAAGTATCTATATATTTATGTTCGAAAACGTAATTTTGGATATTTTTTGAAAAAGAAAACTTACATATATAGAAAGAACAATGACATGTATTTCATATGAGCCGTGGTGCCAATTGAACAGGAATTGATAATGTATTTCATGATTTATGGTGTAACTTTGCCAACATATTTTTTTTTAATTTTTGTGAATTTTTTTATGAATTATTAAAAATTTCAATTATGATATATTGTAATCCGTCGATTTTAAAAATAATGTTTAATATTTTTTGTGATATATGTCAATGTATCATTCAAGATTAAGTAAAATTTCCAGACGGGACACTAGTTTATATTGAATGTTAGATGTACCATATCAATATACATAATAATTGTCATAAAGATTACATGAATCAAATGAATTAATATTTGAAATAAAAGGTATAAAGTTATGTGCAATGAGTTTTCATTTACGGTATCAAAGATTAAGTTAAAGATGTGCCTCCAAAATATATGGGCTGACCACCTATTTCTTCCTCGGAAGTATCGTATAGCACTACGTGTAGTCCAAACTAAACAATAGATGTAAATACATACGAATATAAAGTTGTAATCGAAAATCCCTCTAAAGCAAAAGTGGTAAACTAATTTACCTCCGAATACAAAGTTGTAAACGTAAGTATACATAATTATGGTTAACGTTGGTTTACTGTTTCGAAAAGTAAATAGTAAACTGTTAATAACCCAGATTTTAACTTTTAACAATCCGATAACCCGAATTAGAATAGGTTAACTCGAAATCCAGACCCGGCTAGAATTTAACCCGAGTTTTAAAATCGCAAAAACCCCAAAAAAATCTCCACTTTCGTATCTATCAAACCCTAGAAATCGAAGAAGAGAAATCGAGAGAAAGAGAGAAATCAAGGGAAAGAGAGAAATCGTGATCAAGAGCAATGTCGTTAGTTGTGTGTGAAGACGAAGCAGATGGGGTCGAAATCGATGAAGAAGCGATGGACCGTTACAATTTTCAAATCAAACAAATCGCGGAGGATTTTTGCGATGAACCTACAATCGTGCACGATGAGTACCCAGAAAGCGATAGTGAAGAACACTACAAGAAAACATGTGTTTTGCGACCACGTGAAGTGGTCGCAAAATAGTAGTTACAAAAAAATCAGTTACAAATCAGTCACAAATTTGCGACTGATTTGCGACCACGAAAATAATGGTTCATTTTGCGACTAATTTGCGACCACATGGTAGTGACTATTTTTGCGACTAATTTGCCACTGAATTTCCGTAACAAATTTTGCCACTGTTTTGCGACTGTATATGTGGTTACGAAATATATAGTCACAAATCAGTCACAAAATTCTGTGACTGATTTGCGACTGTACTACTCCTGTGGTTTATAATTTATGGTTTAATATTAATATGATTTAACTTTTTATTAATTTATAATAAAATTATTTGAAAATATTTTTGAAAATTAATTTCCAAAATTATTATGTTTTAATAATATTTTTAAATTTTTAATTATGACTATTTTCATAAATTTATATTTTTTAAATTATTAAATATTATAAATACTTTTTATTAATAAATAATAAATATTATAATATTAAATGAAAATATATGAACTAATTAATATAAAATATTGAATAAAAAGAAATAAAAATTAGAATTCTAATATTTATTATTGAAAATTTAATTTACAAGAAAAAAAAATTTTAATTTTCAGGCGGCGGAAATTGGAAATCTGAAGGCGAAAACGGGGTCGTGGGCGGAGCCGTCGATGGTTCCCCTGTGCAATCGTTATCCCGCATATAGGAGGCAAATGCGGGATCCGTCCGTTGGAAATACCCGAGGAGCATCTCCAAGCTCGAGATCTTCTTTTGGTTTTCTCTATTCAGCTCTTTCATCTTCTGATTTCTTTCCAAAATTTGCGCGTTTTGTTGTTTAATTAACGCGTTTTGTTCTTGAAACGCTTCGTACTCAGGAGAATTGATTTGCACCCCAGGACGTCTACCCGTAGATTGTACGCGGTTCAGGCTACCGAGTCCATAAAGACGGCCTTGGTCATCTGCAACAGAAGACTACAAAATACCAAAAACAAAAATTAAATAATAAATTTAATTATTTAATTAATTAGAAAAATATGTTATAAGAAAAAACTTTGAAATTTTTTTTTACCTGAATGAAGATCTCATTCTTCTGTTCTGGAGTCAGCTCAATTGGACGGGAGGTTCCATCAGATGTTTCTGTTGGATCGACCTCCACGATCGCCATCTTCTCTTGGAAGTTTCGTTCGTATGCTTCACAAATTTTTTTTGCTTTCAAATCTACATACGAACCATCCGATCTTGTGTGAGTCTTTATAAAGACCTCACCTATTGAGACTGGTCGTCCTAAATTATGTTCCTTCACAGATATTGAAATAAATTTTATTTAATTACTAACAAAAATGTTAATTAAATTAAAAAAATAACTTACCATTTCCTGTTGGACCTGAATATAGAATTTTTGGCCCGAAAAATATTTGTGCAGGCCAAGACCGTCCCGAGCGGAGTTGCGGTTATGAAAGGATTTGATACTCCTCTCGGTAAACGTTTCTGTTCCCCAAGAGTTTGTCATAATTTTGTACAGACTTGGGGAAATCCATCGGGAATGTTTTCCGATTGTATGAACTGTGCTCACCATCCCTTTCATCCGTCTTACGCAGACGGCCTTGAACTCTTTTCGTACCATCGAAGTGATCACAGGATCCCAGGTGTACGATTGCTTCAAAATAATATTTTAAATATTAAAATTTGTTTAAATATTTTTAAATAAAAATTTTGTAAATAAAATTCCTTACCGCAAACTTTGTGAAATATTTTTCCTGCCTCTCAGCAGGTACGACGGTCCAACTATAGTACGGGCCATCAAATTTATTTTTCAAAATTTTTACAATTTGACGGATAATAGCCTCATTATCGTGGTCAAACCTAATATTTCAATTATACAGAGAAATTTTAATTTATATTAATATATAATTAAAATTATAATAAATATTTATTAAAAATCAAAAATTAAAAAAATTATTACCACATTGTATTTGGTGCCGCTTGTGGAGACAACACTGTCAAATACTACTCGCATCCCGGAGTTTGTAACAAACTATCAAGAGTGATAGTTTGTTCCTCCGTTCCCGTTTCGCAGTCGGGAATTTCTTCCTCCTCATGTTCATCCGATTTTTGAAACCGTGGAGGTGTTTGGGTTTCAGGAACGGAGTGACAGGTAAATGTATATTGCGGAGGGAGGCGGGATGCCGCTCTATTAGCGGATGGTGAAGGGTTCGAGGAGGCCGAAGAGGTTCCACGGCCGGAAGACGATGCGATTCCACGACCTCTCAACAACCTACCGCTACTTGCCATTTTTTCTAAATGATTTGTGTTTAGAATGTGTTTAAAGAGGATTTTGATTGAGAAGTTTTGAGGGAATTGTGAAAAATGAGGGAAAACCTTCGTATATTTATAGTTTTTTTTGCGACCACGTACGTGGTCGCAAATGAGTGCCAAAATTTGAATTTAATGAAGTAGTCGCAAATTTGCGACTGATTTGCTACCACTTGTTAATTTATTGAAAATTGCAATGGTGGTCGCAAATTAGTCGTAAATTTGCGACTGATTTGTGACCACTTGTTAATTTATCAAAAATTACAATGGTGGTCGCAAATCAGTCGCAAATTTACGACTGATTTGCGATTGATTTACGACCACCAATTAATTTGGTGGGAGTTGAATTTTCGAAAACTTTCAAACTCCCACCCAATTAATTGGTGGTCATAAATCAGTCGCAAATTTACGACTGATTTGCGACCACTATTATAATTCTCGAAAACATAAAATGTGGTCACAAATCAGTCCCAAATTTGCGACTGATTTGCGACCATATTTACATATATTTAATATATTACACGTGGTCGCAAATCAGTCGCAATTGTGCGACTGATTTGCGACCACAGTTACATAAATTGAATTTATTACACGTAGTCGCAAATCAGTCGCATAATTACGACTGATTTGCGACCACATGTATTAATTGTGACTGAAATGCCACCACATTGCCAATGTAGTGGCAATGTAGTGACAAATCAGTCACAAATAATACCCTATATTTTGAGATTTTGATGAATACATATAATTATATAAGATTGATTAATTGATTATAAGTTATACAAATTTCAATTACTATGAAAATAATATCATTTCCCAAATTTGCAAATAATTTACCTAAAACACTTAATAAATTTACTTAACCTTATACTTCTTATATACATTTCAAATATTTTCTAAATATGAAATCATTACAATTAAAGTTTTCAATATATGTTATCACTTATAATGGTTAGTAGTCACATTAATATGGAAATACAAGTTTTAAATGTGGAAAATACTTAGAGGAAATATGAATTTACCATATGTGGTCGCAAATCAGTACCAAATTTACGACTGATTTGCGACTTCTCATCAAATTTTGAGAATACGGTCACAAATCAGTCGCAAATTTGCGACTGATTTGCGACCACGTTTAATTTTTGTGACTGAAATGCCACCATATTGCCAATGTAGTGGCAATATAGTGGCAAATCAGTCACAAATATTACTCTAAACTCTAAATTTTGAGATTTTGATGAATACATATAATTATATAAGATTGATTAATTGATTATAAGTTATACAAATTTCAATTACTATGAAAACAATATCATTTACCAAATTCTCAAATAATTTACCTAAAACACTTAACAAATTTACTTAATCTTATACTTCTTATATACATTTGAAATATTTTCTAAATATAAAATCATTAGAAATATGATTTTCAATATATGTGAGCACTTATAATGGTTAGTAGTCACATTAATTTGGAAATACAAGTTTTAAATATGGAAATTAATTAGGGGAAATATGAATTTACCATATGTGGTCGCAAATCAGTCGCAAATTTGCGACTGATTTGCAACCACATTCTCAAAATTTGATGAGAAGTCGCAAATCAGTCGCAAATTTGCGACTGATTTGCGACCGTATTCTCAAAATTTGATGAGAAGTCGCAAATCAGTCACAAATTTGCGACTGATTTACGACAACGTTTAATTTTTTATGACGAAAATGCCACCACATTGCCAATGCAGTGACAAAGTGTTGGCAAATCAGTCACAATTACTGAAAAAATCACATTTATATGGTTATTGGTAATACATTGAATTATGTTGATTTGATTTGCTGAAAAAAATAACATTAGTAATCACAATTATATGGTTATTGGTAATCACATTACTGAAAAAATCACAATTATTGATTTGCCACTACTTTGCGACTACAGCAATGTAGTCGCTTAAATGTCGTTATACCTAACACGCACATGTTTTTTATGTTGGTACTTTGCCACCACTTTGTGACTGCAGAGCCACTATATAATGTAGTCACAAATTGGTCGCATTTTTAGCGATCAATAAGCGACTACCACCTGATTTTCCATATGTAATCGCTAATAAGTCGCTATTTTGCGACTGATTAGCGACTCCCTAGGTCAGTCGCATTTCAGTCGCTAATTGGTTGCGTATTGCGACCAACATGCGACTACACTTATTGGTCTCATTTTTGTGCCCAATTTGCGACTACTTCGCCGTAGTCGCAAATTAGTCGCTAAACCGTGGCAAATGTGGTCGTAAAAATTGCGACCACGTATGTAGTCGTAAATCGCAGTCGCAAATTGGCAGTTTTCTTGTAGTGGAAGAAGAAACCATTCAGGAGAGTGAAAGAACATACATAAGACGCTGCGATGGGAGATTATATCCGGAGCAAACATTTGTGAATGGAGTTGCATTTAAGGAGTCGGTTCTCGACTATGCACTTCGAACTGGATGCAACATAAAGCAATATAGGTACGAAAAAGAGAAAATAGGCTTTAAGTGTGTTGGTAGTGAGGGTTGTAAATGGCAAGTATATTGTTCTGTGCATTCGAATTTGGTATTATTGAATATTAAGACGTTAAATGATGAACATAGTTGTGTGCCAAATGGAGAGTGTGAAATGATGAAAGTTTCAGTGATAGCTAAGTTATTCATCGATAAAATCAGAAAGAAGCCAGATTACTTTTTACCGATGAAGCTTTAGGAACTGATTCAATAAAGATGGAAGATATTCAATAAAGATGGAAGATTAAAGTGTCAAGGCCGCAATGTCAAGCTGCCAGAAATAAGGCCTTGAAGTGGATTGAGAGCGAGTATGATATGCAATTTCACGTCTCCGAGATTATGGTGTTGAGATACTTCATTCCAACAGCGGTTCGACTGTTGAGATTGACATTTCGACAAATAAAGAAGATCAATACGTTTTCAACCGATTTTATGTGTGTTTTGATGTTATCAGAAGGAAATGGAAAGAGACTTGCATACCACTTATAGGAGTTGATGGGTGCTTCTTAAGAGGCAAAACGAAAGGTCAACTATTGGTAGCTTTAGAGAAAGATGCAAATAATGCTATCTATCCAATAGCATGGGGGGGGGGGTTGTACAAGTTGAAAACAAAGACAACTGGCTATGGTTTGTGAAGAAGGTTAAAGTTGATTTTAACCTACTCGATAGCGAAGGTTACATTATGATATTTGATCGTCAAAAGATAATTAAGTATTGTGATTTTCAGTTTGTTGTATATGTGATTTTAATCCATATTATGTGGTTGTGTTGCATGGACTGATTAGAGTTGTTGAGCTAGAGTTGTCTAAGATGGAACATAGAATGTGTGTGACACACATCTATGGGAATTTGAAAAAAAAAACCATGGAAGCAAAAAGCAGATGAAGCCTCTGATTTAGAATTTGGCATGGAGCTATAACGAGGTTGACTATCAGGATAACTTGGACAGACTCTTCAACTACGAAACAAGTGTGTACAATGATGTGAAGAATTTGAATCCAAGGATATGGTGCAGAGCATTTTTCAAGTTTAGAAATTACTGTGATGATGTGGAGAACAACTCTACAGAGTCATTTAACAACTTCATAGTAAAGGCAAGGGAGAAACCCTTTGTGCCAATGCTAGAGAAAGTGAGAAAACTTGCAATGGCTAGTATAGCCAAAAGAGATTTCATAGTGAATGATCATACAGGTTTGTGCTTCTGTCTATGTTATTTCAGCCTAATTTTTCTGTAAAATTGTATTAATAAATATTCTTTTCAGGGATATGTACACCATATGTTCAAAACTTTCTTTCTGCGGATTTGAAGCATGTTTCAAAATGCAGAGTTATAAGAAGCACAAACATTATGTATGAGGCATACTTGACTAGTTGTTCTTTTCGTATAAACTTGGAAAGGAGAACTTGTACATGCAGAAAATGGGACATATGTGGAATTCACTGTGAACATGCCTATGGAGTCATCTTACCTAAGAAGCTTCAACCTGAAGATTTTTTATCTGCCATTGGTTCCGGACTTATACGTGGAGGAGGAACTACTCAGAGGGTATTGTTCCGATGAGAGGGTACACATTTTGGCCTTCAACACATGCTCTAGATGTGCATATACCTCCTGAGCCACCACAACCTAGAAGGAAAAAGGTAAGCAAGAAGGATAAAAAAAAAAGGAAGAAGGGCCAAAACGAGTCACCAACGAAGATGCAACCAAAGCAGTTGAAAAGGATTATGCAATGTGGTATATGTGGTACAGCTAATCACAATTCCAGATATCATAAAAAAGATTCCTTACAAGTTTGGTCCATACTTTGGTGTTATTTACAGTTCATTTGAAGGTTATTTGCTTGTAATATATCTCTAATTTGGTTGATGTTGCAGGTTACTCAAGAAGAGTCTTCTCAAATGGGATCTTCTCAAGGTGGACCTTCTTAAGGGGAACCTTCTAAAAGGTACCTTCTCAAGCCAAGTTTAGGCAATATTATGTGGTTTTTGGACAGTAGGTAACGTGGTTTTTGGACAGTAGATAGGGTGTTTTTTGGACAGTAGGTATGGTTGGTTTTGTACGGTACATATGATTGGTTTTGGAAAGTATGTAGGCATAATCTTCGGATGGTTTTTGAGTGGTTTTTAGGCAATGTTGGTTGTAGGTTTGGGTGGTTTTTAGGCAATCTTCGGATGCTAATGTATGAACCTATTCAACTTATGTTATAATGGAAGATATTTGAAACAAACACATAACAAATGTAAGATTTAAAACAAACAAATAACAATAACTTGAGATTTGAACGTCAACAAATATAGACATAATGGAAGATTTGAACGTCAACATACACATAACAAAGATATTAAAACTGTGAAGACACTAAAATGCATCCAATGATGAGCATATATCCAAGAAATACACTAACTATCATATTCTTCATAGTTGTTTTTACTTCCTCGAGTTGTGCTTCCACTCTCTCCAAGATCTCTTCCTCAATTTTGGCTTTAACCTTCTCAATCACCATGTTATCACCCTCCATTCTCTCATTTCTCAACAATCTCAATTCTTCATTAACTGTTGAATTTCTTTTGTGTAATGTCTCAATCTTGTTTATCAATGCTTCATCAACCTAATTGAAAATGTGGGTATCATTCATCAACTTCATATACACCCAACAAAGAAAAAATTCATCAACTCAAGTACAACCTTCCAAATAGAATAACAGGAGCATTTGAAATCGAATAGGTTTTAAAACAACAACTACAACCATTGAAATATCTTGTTTGATGCAACAAAGGAACACCTTAAGTACCTTCGGTATGGATTTGACTATGATTTCGAAGTTTTCGACGCAACTTTTTCCCCACACAAACATGCTTTCGGCAAACCCAAAAATCTTCCTCTCCCATGCCCACTCGATGATCCAATTGAAACTTCAGAAGCATTACTCATCTCAACTCACGATTTTGAGCTCTCCAAAATCCCTAAAATCGATTTAGGAACTCGATTGGGGATTTAGGATTCTTAGACAAATTGAGGAAAATCGGATCTGGGTCATGGGTTTGGTCAACACGTGGGTCATGGGTTAGTTTTGGTTTACTCTTTTGGTTAAATAGTTTGGAATCTTGGTATATGTCGTGAACCGAGGAAACTAACATTTGTGGGGAAATTGATTTGAACTGTCGATTTAGGGGGATTTGCGTTTACCACTTTGTATTCATGTGTATTTACGTATATTGTTTAGTTTGGGGTATACGTAATGATATACGATACTTCCGAGGAAGAAATAGGCCGTTAGCCCAAAATATATTGTATTTACGATATAGTGTTTCGAACGTATTGAATTAAATTGATGGGATTGTGTTATCTAAATTACCAAAATTTGCATCATTTTTTTTATCATGAAATTACAAAGAATATTTTTTATTTATTAAAAAAAATCATGAATACAATAGTATCGAATAATCCGAGTTATTGTAATCAGAATTACATGTGTTCGCAATTAGTCATAATGCCAATTCCATAGGAATTATTGCTCTTCACTAACAAACCGTTTTCTAATTTAGCTTTTTCGCATATGTTATTTAACGTATGAATGATCGAAAAGTTTCAGTTATTCATTGATTTTGATATTATACTCTAATTTTAAGGTATTGTATCTATAACATGCTAGTTCAGTGAAGATAAATTAAATTAAGATTGTAGTATATATTTGTTATTCTACTAAACATCTTGAACTTCATTGAAGATGAATTAATTTCTTCCAAAATTATAGAGGTTTTGTATATTGATTTGAAATCTTTCCAGAAATCAAAACTATTCCTTAGTTTTTTATATTGCTAATTAGGTGTTTAAATTTTATATAGAATATTGTAATTTTCTTTCAATAGGATGGATACATTGCTCTCTAATTTTTTTATCATAATTTTAGAGCATTGATCACATAATCTAGTTATCTATGTGTGTTTTCATGATTAAATTAGTCAGTTTATGAATTTATCATAATTTCAGAGCATTGATCACATAATCTAGTTATCTATGTGTGCTTTCATGATTAAATTAGTCAAATTTATGAATCATATATAGTGTTGAATTCAAGAGAAAGTGTGAATAAATTGAATGGAAGTTATGAATTTGTTCAAACTTTTCAGATTGAGTACTGGTACATTAAATAGCATAACGTAAAATTAGAAATAAATCATTATAAATCAAAATAACATGCATTAAATATCTTGATTCATGTCATTATGGTTCATAATGACCGTTTTTATTTTTATTTTTATTTTATTTTTTTGACATTGTGGAACATTTCAATTACAAAATGATTCAGAAGATACCGTACGTAGCTTTGAACCAAAAAGGAATTGAAATCTTAATATAAGAAAAAATCAAGTTTTTCTTTATGGTTTTTTTGGCGAGCGTGTCTGCTTGTAGGTTATTCTCCTTTGGTTGGAAAGTTATATCGAACTCCGGATAGTGTTGTCGTACAAACTCGTACTCCTTAATCTTTGCATTGAAAACTGGCCACTCATCTGGATCACTGATCAGACACATGAGGTCAGTCGAATCTGTGATCAATTGGGAGCAATATCGATGTTTGTCAATTAAATTTAACATAGCCCATATAAGGCTTATCAACTCCATATGCAATGGAGATATTTCTCTATAAGTCCCTTGCATACCTATAAGGTCACTCATTTTGTTTTGTAGTTTAGGGATCCATCTCATCCCAGCAATCCTTTCCTCCAATTTGCACGAACAATCAACAAAGCACACAAAGGGTGAATGATTAGGAGGGTTATGGATACGGGAGACCGATTTATGGTTGGGACCATGGTCAGGTCCTACCTGCAATATGGATGAAAACCAAATTTCACTTTCTTTCTGAGCTTTCTCCAAAATGGTTGGAGCTGGTCGTACTATTGCCTTGTATACCTTACCTTTCCGATCTTTACAAAGAAACCATAAAATCTATGGTAAGCCTGAAAAATCCATATCCAGACGAAGTTCCTTCGGGATACACCAAAATAAGTAATCAACATTCCCATAAAGATTTTCTGTGGGGAAAACTGAGACTCCGGACGGAATATTTGATAGTGCCCATGTATGATGAGCAGAAGGGCACGTGAATAGGACATGATTGATACTTTCTTCATCCCCTCCATAAACTTTGCACGAAACGTCATTCTGAATATGACAATGATGAAGACGTCCATTTGTCGCTAATGCCCCAGAAAGGGATTGTCAAAGAAAGTGTTGAATTTTCTTTGATATTTTTAGCTTCCATACAACCTGTTTAAGGGGATTAAGCTATGGTCGTTGTAGCAGAAGATCCATTTTGGGGTTCTCTAGGCTCTGAAAAATTGAATACCCAAATTTAACCGTATAGGTTCTAGCCATAGTGAAATGCCAGCAATAATTGCTTTTGTCCCTCCTTGTGTTTGTTTTTATAGTGGTGATCAGCCTTGAATCTTCTGGAGAGAACCATCTTTTTAGCTCTGGGACATTCCAGCCACGACAATCTGGGAGGGTGAGGTCAGTTAAAGATAAGTTCAGAAGTTTATGATTGTTTAATCCTTTGGGGAGTCTTGGGTACAAGTCTGGAATCCATAATTCCTCACATATCTGGTCATGGAGATCCGAACCAATAAGCTTATGTGCACCTCTGTCTACAAGATCTTTTACGGACCACATGTTGCTCCATCCTATACGATAAGATTTTTTGCCTTGAACACATGGGAATCTTGAAAATAACGCTCCTTTAGGACTTGGACGACCAAAGAAGAAGGATATCTCTGTAATCTCCATAACTGTTTTGCAAGAATGGCTTTGTTAAAATCAGTGCAAGATTTGAAGCCAATTCCTCTCTTTGATTTCGGTAAGCAAAGCGTCTTTCAGGGTAACCAATGGATCCCAGAGGAAGATTTTCATGATGACCACCATAAGTTACTGATTGCGCTTGTAAGCTTATTACATAAAGATTTGGGGAGAAGGAAACACGACATGACATATATCGGAATGGCGATAGCCACTGATTTTATCATTACTTCTTTGCCTCCTCAAGACAAAAATTTTGCAGACCATCCATTGATCCTTTGTTGGATCCGGTCTTTAACATAGGCAAATATTGGGCTTTTGAACCTTTCAGATTTTCAGGAATCCCCAAATATTTCCCTAATCCACCTATGCACTGAATCCCCATCACCTCTTTGATGACTATTTGTGTGCTCTCTCAAACCTTTTTCCCGAAGAAAATATTCAATTTTTCAAAGTTGATTAGTTGGCCGGAAGCCTTACAATATGTATGGAGGATATCCGTTAAGTTCTTGCACTGCTCGACTAATGCATTACAAAAAAACAGATTATCATCTACGAAAAGTAAATGGGATATTGGTGGACTGGATGGTGTAACACGTAAA
Organism: Pugionium dolabratum; assembly: GCA_018901945.1. Classification (NCBI taxonomy): domain Eukaryota; kingdom Viridiplantae; phylum Streptophyta; class Magnoliopsida; order Brassicales; family Brassicaceae; genus Pugionium; species Pugionium dolabratum. The sequence goes on from JAEVFF010000006.1 coordinate 859,340, forward strand.
CCCATGAGCTTTTTTGATGCATTGGCCACATTCAACTTAGATATCAGGGCTTCTGTACAAAGAATAAATAGGTACGGATACAAAGGATCACCTTGTCTCAGACCCCGGCTAGGAATAATGCTTCCTTTCGGGGTTCCGTTTAGATAGACATGATAAGAAACCGAATTAACACATCCCATAATCCACTTAATCCATTGATTTATGAAACCTAATATTTCCATCAAGGCTGCTAGGAATCTCCATTCTACTCTATCGTATGCTTTACTCATATCCGTATTGATTGCGAGTTATCCTGATTGACACTAATGAAACATGTAATCCTTGATGGTTTTTATTTATAATGGAACATCGTGAATATTTTATAACCTAATTTAGTAAATCTTGTTTACTAAAGTTTTTCAAGGTATCCATATATTTATGTTTATATCGGAAAACCTAATTTTAGATAGTTTTTGAAAAAAGAAACCCTACATATATAGAAAGGGGAAAGACATGTATTTCATATGAGTCGTGAAGCCAATTGAATAGAAACTGATCATGTATTTCGTGATTTAGGGTGTAATTTTTCCAACTTAATTTTTTTATTTAAATTTTTATGAATCTTTTGTACGAATGATCAAAAATTTCAAATATGATCTATAGTAATCCGTCAATTTTAAAATAAAGCTTAAGAATTTTTTGTGATATATGTTCGTGTATCATTCAAGATTAAATAAAATTTTCAGATGCGATATTAGTTTATACTGCAGGTTAGATGTACCATATCAATATACATAATAATTGTCATAAAGACTACATGGATCAAATGAACTAATATTTGAAATAAAAGGTATAAAGTTATGTGTAATGAGTTTTCATTTAGGATATCAAAGATTAAGTTAAAGTTGTGTCCCGAAAATATATTGTATTTACAATATAGCTCTTCGAACGTATTGAATTAAATTGATGGGATTGTGTTATCTAAAATACCAAAATTTGCATCATTTTGTTTTATCATGAGATTACAAAAAATATTTTTATTTATAGAAAAAAGTATAATCATGAATACAATAGTATCAAATAATCCGAGTTATTGTAATCAAAATTACATGTCTTCGCAATTAGTCGTAATGCCAATCCCATAGAAATTATTTCTCTTCACTAACAAAACTTTTTCTAATTTAGTTTTTTCGCATATGTTATTTAACGTATGAATGATCCAAATGTTTCAGTATTTCATTGATTTTGATATTATAATCTAATTTTAAGGTATTGTATCTATAACATGCTAGTTCAGTGAAGATAAATTAAATTAGGATTGTATGTATATATTTGTTATTCTACTAAACATCATAGAAGATGAATCAATTTCTTCCAAAATTATAGAGGTTTTGTGCATTGATTTGAAATCTTTCGAGAAATCACAACTATTCCTTAGTTTTTTATATTGCTAATTAAGTGTAGAATATTATAATTTTCTATATGAAGGAAACATTGCTCTCTAATTTGTTTTTATCATCATTTTACAGCATTGATCACATAATCTAGTTATCTATGTGTGTTTGCATGACTAAGTTAGTCAATTTACGAATCATATATAGTGTTGAATTCAAGAGAAAATGTGAATAAATTGAATAGAAGGTTTCACTTAAGATGAATTTGTTCAAACTTTTCAAATTGGGTACTTGTACATTAATTACCATAACGTTGCGTTGAATTAGAAATAAACCATTATAAGTCAAAATAACATGCATTAAATATCTTGATTCATATCATTATGGTTCATAATGACGATATTTTTGAAATGGTGAAACATTTCAATTACAAAACAATTCAGAAGATATCTTGCGTATCTTTGAATAAAAAAAGAATTGAAATATTAATGTAAGAGAAAATCAAAATTTTCTTTCTGAATTTTTTGGCGAGCGCGTATGTTTGTAGGTTGTTCTTTGTTGGTTGGAAAGTTAGATTGAACTCCGGATAGTGTTTCCATAGAGACTCATACTCCTTAATCTTCGCGTTGAAGGCTTGCCACTCTTCTGTATCACTGATCAGACGTACGAGATCAGTCGAATATGTGATGAAATGGGAGCAATATCCATGTTTGGCAATTAAACTTGACATAGCCCATATAAGGCTTAGCAAATCCATATGCAATGCAAATATTTCCCTATAAGTCCCTTGCATACCAATAAGGTCGCTCATTGCGTAGTTTAAGGATCCATCCCATCCCAACAATCCTTTTATCCAATTTCCACGAACCATCAACAAAGCATACTAAGGGTGAATGATTAGGAGGGTTGTGGATATGGGGGACCGATTCTTGGCTGGGACCTTGGTCAGGTCCTAACTGAAATATGGATGAAAACCAAACTTCACTTTCTTTCCGATCCTTCTCCAAAATGGTTAGGTTCCAGCTATAGTGAAATGCCAGCAATAATTGTTTCTGTCCCTCCTTTTGTTTGGTTTTAGAGTGGTGATCAGCCTTGAATCTTCTGGCGAGAACCATCTTTTTAGCTTTGTGACATTCCTGCCACAACGATTTGGGAGGGTGAGGTCAGTTAAAGATAGGTTCAAAGGTTTATGATTGTTTAATACTTTTGGGGGTCTTGGGTACAAGTTTGGAATCCATGGTTCATCCTATATCTGGTCATGGAGATCCGAACCAATAAGCTTCCGTGCACTTCTGTCTACAAGATCTTTTGTTGACCACATGCTCCTCCATCCATAGGATGCACGATAAGGTTTTTTTGCCTTGAACACATGGGAATCTTGAAAATAACACCCTTTTAAGACTTGGTGGACCAAAGAAGAAGGATATCTCTCTAATCTACATAACTGTTTTGCAAGAAAGGTTTTGTTAAAATCAGTGCAAGATTTGAAGCCAATTCCTCCCTTTGATTTCGGTAAGCAAAGCTTCTTCCAGGGTAACCAATGGATCCCAGAGGAAGATTTCCCTGATGACCATCATAAGTTACTGATTGCATTAGTAAGCTTATTGCACAACGATTTGGGAAGAAGGAGTCGCGACATGACATATGTCGCAATGGTCATAGCCATTGATTTTATCATTACTTCTTTGCCTCCTCCAGACAAAAATTTTGCAGACCATCCGTTGATCTTTTGTTGGATTCAATCTCTAACATAGGCAAATATTTGGGCTTTTGGAACCTTTCAGATTTTCAGGAATCCCCAAATATTTCCTAATCCACCTACGCGCTGAATCCCCATCACCTCTTTGATGGCTATTTGTGTGCTCTATGAAACCATTTTCCAAAAGAGAATATTCGATTTTTCAAAGTTGATTAGTTGGTCGGGAGCCTTAAAATATGATGGAGGTTATTCGTTAAGTTCTTGCACTACTCGAGTGATGCCTTACAAAAAAATAGACTATCATATGCGAAAAGTAAATGGGATCTTGGTGGACTGGATGGTGCAACACGTAAACCCCTGACCTTTTTTGATGCTCTGGCCGCATTCAATTTAGAGATCAAGGCTTCCGTACAAAGAATAAACAGGTACGAAAACAAAGGATCACCTTGTCTCACACTCCGGCTAGAAATAATGTTTCCTTTTAGGTTCCGTTTAGAAGGACATGATACGAAACCGAATTAACACATCCCATAATCCACTTAATCCATTGATTTACGAAACCTAATTTTTCCATCAAGGCTGCTAGAAATCTCCATTCTACTCTATCGTAGGCTTTACTCATATCCGTCTTGATTGTGAAGTATCATGATTGACACTTCGGTTTAGTATTCAGGCATGAAAAACCTCTTGTCCAATGAGGATATTATCCGAAACGGCTCTACGTGAGACGAAAGTTGATTGGGTATCAGAAATCAGTGATGACAAAATTTCCTTCATCTTATAGCATAAGACATTTGATATGGTCTTATAACTTACGCTACACAGACTAATTGGACGAAATTCTGACATCGAACGAGGTTTCTCCGTTTTAGGAATGAGGCAAATATTGGTTACATTAATAGAGGGATCCATCTTCCCATGAAACATGTAATCCTTGACGGTTTTTATTTATAATGGAACGTCGTGAATATTTTATAACCTAATTTAGGAAATCATGTTTTCTAAAGTTTTTCAAAGAATCTATATATACATATATATATATGTTTATATCCGAAAACCTAATGTTAGATATTTTTTGAAAAAAAACCCTACATATATAGAAAGGGGAAAGACATGTATTTCATATGAGTCGTGGAGCCAATTGAGTAGAAACTGATCATGGGATGTAATTTTGCCAACAGAATTTTTTTATTTAAATTTTTATATTTTTTTGTACGAATTATCAAAAATTTCAAGTATGATCTATAGTAATCCGTCGATTTTAAAGTAAAGTTTAAAATTTTTTGTGATATATGTCCGTGTGTCATTCAATATTAAGTGAAATTTTCAGATGTGTTACTAGTTTATACTGCATGTTAGATGTACCATATCAATATACATAATAATTGTCATTATGAAATGAAGATTATATCGATCAAATGAATTAATATAAGAAATAAAAGATATAAAGTTATGTGCAATGAGTTTCTATTTATGGTATCAAAGATTAAGTTATAGTTGTACCCCTAAACTATATTATGTTTACGATAGAGCATTTGGAACGTATTGAATTAAATTGGTAGGATTGTATTGTCTAAAATACCAAAATTTGCATTATTTTGTTTACCATGAAATATCCAAAAATATTTTCTATTTATAAAAAATTTTAAAATCATGAATACAATAGTATCGAATAACCCAAATTATTTGTAATGAGAATTACATGTTTAATTAGTTGTGATGCCAAATTCCATAGAAATTATTGCTTTTTACTAACAAATTTTTTTCTAATTTAACTTTTTGCACATATTAATTAATGTGTATGAATAATCCAAAAATATGAGTGCTTCATTTTGATATTATAATCTAATTTTAAGGTTTTGTATGTATATTTTTCTTATTCTACTAAACATCTTGAACTTATAAATCATTAGATACTTTAGATGCATGTCAACTAAGTACTATAAGTAAGTTTCTCGAGTTGTTTAATTACTTGGAGCCACAATTATAGTTTGATAAATAATTACCAGACTCAGTGTAATTTGACCAACCGTTTTCTTTCTACATTTAAAGAGGATAAGTGAACCAACAATCATATTTATGTATCATCAATCGAATCAATGTTGTTGATTCATGATTCATGATTTTGTGTTTTCTTTTCTGAAATTGTATGATTTTATTGATAAAATTGGCTTCCTTGATGAATCATATAAATTTACAAGAAATGTTTTAAAATATCATATTAATTTTTTTGTTGCAATACGACGATTAGTTTTTTAAATATCACAAATATATTTTGTTTAAATTCGTTGGTGTACAATTTTTGATATATATTATAAAAAATAAACCTCTAGCAAAATGGTTTAAAAATATCTGACTATTGGTTTCATTTTAACATTATAAAAATATTGATGTTCATGAACAAATGTTTTTTTCTTATGAAACAAATAATTTCAGGTTAATAAATTTTTAAGGAGGCATGCATAATAACTTAATTTAAATCTTGGGTATTTTTCTATCCACAATGATACATGTATGTATCAATATTAAATTGTATGACTCATTTTAACATGCAATAATTAATAATTGAGTATTAATTTGTTGTACATTTAATTTACCAAACTTTTTGAAAGCAACTTAAGTATATAAATATCATTTAAGGAACAAAGTTAATATTGGGCACTATTTATTTCTATATAATTTGATAATAACTTTTTCTACCTTCACGACATTAATGTGTTTGTCAAATCCTACAAATATTATACCATAAATACTTAGGTAAGGTTAACTAAGAGCATTTACTCCTTGCGACTACCAAATAGGACACTCTTTCTCTCATCAAAAGAAAAACATTATAAAGGCCAAATGGATTTGACTTAATTGTCTGAACGATAGTATTTTTGCAATTTAGGGTTTTAAGCCTGTCGTTTTGGCAATAAATCATTTTTCTTTTCAATACAAAGTCCCAATTAAACTTGTGCTCATGGAAAAAAAACACAAAGAGTTGGAACATTCTAGCCACTTGTACACAAATCGGTATTTCAAAAATTCTCAAATATTTTCTGAATTTGGTTGATCTTTAAATGACTTTAGTACTAATGATTTTTTCTTTGATGCTTTAACTATACGCAGATCAGATATAGAACCATTTAAGAACATTAGTTATAGTTCTAAACATGGTTGTTTGATCATTAATACTGAATCTCTTTGTTCATCTCCTTCATCATCATTTTTATGTGATTTATCGCTAAATCTTGTTCATGGCAATGCTCAACTCCCAGAGTTTTATACAAGAGATCTCATTTCAACCATTGGAAGTCGTCAACATTACTCGGAAGATCTTCTCCTTAACTTTGAAGAAAACAATTCAATCATCACAAGACGGGGGGATTGATCTTTCTCTTTAGATGTAATATTATCTTTTTTTATTAATAATATTATATTTAAAAAATCTATGTTTGAATTAGGATAATAATATCAGCTCATTATTCCTAATATATTATTTGAGGAAAATTTTAAAAAATAATCTTATTGTAACGTGTTATTAACAGAAATATCATGTTGACGTATTATCACCACAATGAATTTAAAATAAATACCTAAATGAGTTTTGAATCACTAAAATAATTACAATTTATATCATTGTTATTAATTTGGTGAGAAAATCAATATATTTTACTAAACTAACTAAAAATATTATTACATTTCTAAATTTTTTTTATTCATTTAATTTGCATATACTATAATTTATCAATAATTTCAAATAACTATATAAATAGATTTAATTTATTAGAATAATTATAATATATCTCACTACTATTAATTTGGTTAAAAATTAATATATTTATTATGAGATCAATGAAATATGTAATTCATTTAAATTATAGAATTAGTTTTTGAATTCAATGACATATTAATATATATATAATTAATAATATATTATATATATATATTTAAATACATGATAACAAAATCAATTAAATTATGTATTAATAAATAATTAACATATAAAATTTACACATTACTTGTTTACATTCAAATATTTTAAAAAATAAATTATATAAATATCTAATTTATGTTTATTAAATAATTCATTAATTATAATACTATATTTTATGTGCAAAGCACGGGTCTAAATCTAGTATACTATTAATCATAATCCTTTTGGGGGTCTTGGGTACAAGTCTCGAATCCATAGTTCATCACATATATGGTCATGGAGATCCGAACCAATAAGCTTTTGTGCACCTCTGTCTACAAGATCTTTTACTGACCACATGCTGCTCCATCCTAAACAATAAGGTTTTTTTGCCTTGAACACATGGAAATCTTGAAAATAACGCTCCTTTAGGACTTGGACGACTAAAGAAGAAAGATATCTCTCTAATCTCCATAACTGTTTTGCAAGAAGGGCTTTGTTAAAATCAGTGCAAAATTTGAAGCCAATTCCTCCCTTTGATTTCGGTAAGCAAAGCGTCTTTCAGGATAACCAATGGATCACAGAGGAAGATTTTCCTGATGACCACCATAAGTTACTGATTGCGCTTGTAAGCTTATTACATAAAGATTTGGGGAGAAGGAAACACGATATGACATATGTCGGAATGGCTATAGCCACTGATTTTATCATTACTTCTTTGCCTCCTCAAGACAAAAATTTTGCAGACCATCCGTTGTTCCTTTGTTGGATCCGTTCTTTAACATAGGCAAATATTGGGCTTTTGAACCTTTCAGATTTTTAGGAATCCCCAAATATTTCCCTAATCAACCTATGCATTTAATCCCCATCACCTCTTTGATTGCTATTTGCATGCTCTCTTAAACCTTTTTCTCAAAGAGAATATTCAATTTTTTAAAGTTGATTAGTTGTATGGAAGCCTTAATTACAATATGTATGGAGGATATCCGTTAAGTTCTTGCACTGCTCTAGTAATGCCTTACAAAAAAACAGATTATCATCTACAAAAAGGAAATGGGATATTGGTGGACTGGATGGTGCAACACGTAAATCCGTGAGCTTTTTTGATATATTGGCTGCATTCAATTTAGAGATCAGGGCTTCTGTACAAAGAATAAACAGGTACGGATACAAAGGATCACCTTGTCTCAGACTCCGGCTAGGAATAATGCTTCCTTTCGAGGTTCCGTTTAGATAGACATGACAAGAAACCGAATTAACACATCCCATAATCCACTTAATCCATTGATTTACGAAACCTAATATTTCCATCAAGGCTGCAAGAAATCTCCATTCTACTCTATCGTAGGCTTTACTCATATCCGTCTTGATTGTGAGGTAACCTGATTGACACTTTTGTTTAGTATTCAGGGCATGGAAAACCTCTTGTGTAATGAGGATATTATCCGAAATAGCTCTACCTGAGAAGAAAGCTAATTGGGTATCAGAAATCACGGATCGTAGAATTTTCTTCATCCTATATCATAAGACCTTTGATATGATCTTATAACTTACATTACACAGACTAATTGGACGAAAGTCTGACATCGAACAAGGTTTCTTCGTCTCGAGAATGAGGCAGATATTGGTTACATTAATGGAAGGATCCATCTTCCCATGAAACATGTAATCCTTGATGGTTTTTATTTATAATGGAACATCGTGAATATTTTATAACCTAATTTAGTAAATCATGTTTACTAAAGCTTTTCAAGGTATCCATATATTTATGTTTATATCGGAAAACCTAATTTTAGATAGTTTTTGAAAAAAGAAACCCTACATATATAGAAAGGGGAAAGACATGTATTTCATATGAATCGTGAAGCCAACTGAATAGAAACTGATCATGTATTTCGTGATTTGGGTTGTAATTTTTCCAACTTAATTCTTTTATTTAAATTTTTATGAATCTTTTGTACAAATGATCAAAAATTTCAAATATGATCAATAGTAATCCGTCGATTTTAAAATAAAGTTTAAGAATTTTTTGTGATATATGTTCGTGTATCATTCAAGATTAAATAAAATTTTCAGATGCGATATTAATTTATACTGCATGTTAGATGTACCATATTAATATACAGAATAATTGTCATAAAGACTACATGGATCAAATGAACTAATATTTGAAATAAAAGATATAAAGTTATGTGTAATGAGTTTTCATTTAGGATATCAAAGATTAAGTTAAAGTTGTGCCCCCAAAATATATTGTATTTACAATATAGCGCTTCGAACGTATTGAATTAAATTGATGGGATTGTGTTATCTAAAATACTAAAATTTGCATCATTTTGTTTTGTCATGAAATTACAAAAAATATTTTTATTTATATAATCATGAATACAATAGTATCGAATAATCTAAGTTATTGTAATCAAAATTACATGTATCTGCAATTAGTCGTAATGCCAATTCCATAGGAATTATTTCTCTTCACTAACAAAACATTTTCTAATTTAGTTTTTTCGCATATGTAATTTAACGTATAAATGATCAAAAATTTTCAGTATTTTATTGATTTTGATATTATAATCTAATTTTAAGGTATTGTATCTATAACATGCTACTTCTGTGAGGATAAATTAAATTAGGATTGTATGTATATATTTCTTATTCTACTAAACATCATTGAAGATGAATTAATTTCTTCCAAAATTATAGAGGTTATGTGCATTGATTTGAAACCTTTAGAGAAATCACAACTATTCCTTAGTATTTTTATATTGCTAATTAAGTGTTCAAATTTTTATATAGAATATTATACAAATAATATGGTTGGGGACCGTCGTGCTATTGCCTTGTAGACCTTATCATTTCGAGCTTTACAAATAAACCATAAAATCCATGGTAAGCTTGAAAAATCCATATTCAGATGAAGTTCTCCTGGGATACGCCAAAATAAGTAATCCAAATTCCCATAAAGATTTTATGTGGCGAAAATTGAGACTCCGGACGGAATTTTTGATAGTGCCCATGTCTGACAAGCAGAAGGGCGCGTGAATAAGACATGATTGATACTTTTCTCATCCCCTCCACAAACTTCGCACGAAGCGTCATTCCGAATATGATGATGATAAAGACGTCCATTGGTCATTAATGCCCCCAGACAGGGATTGCCAAAGAAAGTATTGGATTTTTTTTGCTATTTTTAGCTTCAACACAACCTGTCTAAGGGGATTGAGGGATGGTCATTGTAGCAGAAGATTCATTTTGGGGTTCTCTAGGCTCTGAAAAATCGCATACCCAGATTTAACCATATAGGTTCCAGCTATAGTGAAATACCAGCAGTAATTGCTTCTGTCCCTCCTTGTGTTTGGTTTTAGAGTGTTGATCAGCCTTGAAGCTTCTGGCGAGAACCATCTTTTTAGCTTTGGGACATTCCAACCACAACGATTTGAGAGGGTGAGGTCAGTTAAAGATAGGTTCAGAGGTTTATGATTGTTTAATCCTTTTGGGGGTCTTGGGTACAAGTTTGGAATCCATGGTTCATCCTATATCTGGTCATGGAGATCCGAACCAATAAGCTTCCGTGCACTTTTTTCTACAAGATCTTTTGCTGACCACATGCTCCTCCATCCATAGGATGCACGATAAGGTTTTTTTTTGCCTTGAACACATGGGAATCTTGAAAATAATGTCCCTTTAGTACTTGGGCGACCAAAGAAGAAGGATATCTCTCTAATCTCTATAACTGTTTTGCAAGAAGGGTTTTGTTAAAATCAGTGCAAGATTTGAAGCCAATTCCTCCCTTTGATTTCGGTAAGCAAAGCTTCTTCCAGGGTAACCAATGGATCCCAGAGGAAGATTTCCCTGATGACCACCATAAGTTACTGATTGCGATAGTAGGCTCATTGCACAAAGATTTGGGAAGAAGAAAACGCGACATGACATATGTCAAAATGGTTATTTCCACTGATTTTATCATTACTTCTTTGCCTCCTCTCGACAAAAATTTTGCAGACCATCTGATGAGGACATCAGGTCGTATTTCTGGCCTGGAGACCAAACTGGCCGACCAGGAAGCTTGCCCGAGACAGCCAGGCCATTTGACACGTCTGTCGGCCCAAGTGGTACCGCCGGACCCTCGACCAACAGGACCGGACCGATCAGCATTTTTGGCGGAGAGGCCCAAATCTTCGGCCCAACTGGTGGTAACGTGGATGACACCGCCGGTCCCATTGGTGACGCCGCCGACTCCGGGATCAACTTGGCCGGTCTTGAAGGCATTCTGGCCAGTATCTTGCACAGTCCAGCCGGTACAGCCAATCCAGCCGAGTACACGAGCATTTCAACTTCTACATAAGGAGACTGGGATCAGATAAGCTACCGGCTTCAGGACATGCATCTAGAGGAAGTTTCTACACCAGTAGTGCTACTAGGAGCAATGACAAGGAGCAGATCAAAAACACTCTTCCATAAGTTCAGCTTATGGGTCGACAAGCTCCTAGAGGAAGATCGACTAAGGACAATGGGCTAGAAGTGCAAAGAAGAGTCCAAAGGCTTCTCAACAATGCAAGGGACTTCAGAGACTTGGGCTTTAGTGGCAAGAGAGGTCAGGGCCAAAGATTCCTAACCCTACTCCAAGTCGAAGACTAGGAGCAAGGCGCGTGCATGCCACAAGGACGGCCACCTTCCATTTCTTGGTCGTGAGGTAAGTAAGGTAAGTTTTCAATAAGAATATTTGCCTCTTTCTGTTTTGCAGGGTAGGATCTAGATTCTTTACATTTTTGAGTCAAGAACATTTTAGGAATAGGTCCTTTTTCGGTTATGCACTTTTGTATCTTTTCCTTTTGTGCACTTTTGTAAACTTTCCTTTTCTTTATTTGAGTCGACCCTAGAAGGTCAAGCTGTCGAGCATATTAATAAGGCTCCTTCCAGCATTGTAGTTCGACAACCTTTTTGCTAATTAATAAAGATCAAATTTTCTTACAAGTTTTCTCTCAAGAATCTTGTGCGCTTAGAACCTAGTTGAGACCAGCCCTCCTAGCTCTAAGTTTGTGATTTATCACGAGGTTCATCACCCCTCGTGTGGTTCACTTCACCCTTCCATCAAATACCAACCCAAAAACCCCTATCCAAGAAGTCTAAGGTCGAGTTTCTCACCTAACCTTCTTCAAACAGCCCATGCGCATATAAGCCTTGAATCAAGGCTTGTATCAGATAATGTGGTAGCCGATGCACTATCAAGACAGTTTGCTTTGATATCTACCATGGAAGCAAAGGTCTTAGGATTCGAGCACATCAAGGACATGTATAAGGATGATCCTGACTTTGCTGAGCGCTACAAGGAGTGTTGCACAGGGAGTCATGGCAAGTTCTACATTTCCGAGAAGGAAGGCTGTGCAAACCACAAGGATCTTTACGAGAGCTTATCACCCGAAAAGCTCATGGAGGAGGTCTTATGGGCCACTTTGGTGTTGACAAAACACTAGCAGTGGTCAAGGAGCACATCTACTGGCCACACATCAAGAGGTCAATAGAAGCTCATTGTGCAAGGTGCATCACTTGCAAGAAGGTGAAGTCCCGAGTGCACCGCCATGGGTTGTATCTCCCTCTGCCCATACCTACTCACCCATGGGTGGACATTTCCATGGACTTCGTTCTAGGTCTCCCCAAGATCAACCACAAAGATGCCATCTTTGTAGTGGTGGGCCGATTCTCCGAGATGGCACATTTCATCCCATGTACCAATGTTAATGATGCCACGCAAACAGCCGAGTTGTTCTTTAGGGAGATAGTACGGCTTCATGGAGTGCCAATGACCATAGTGTTAGACAGAGACACCAAATTTCTCAGCCACTTCTGGAGGACCCTCTAGAGGAAGCTAGGCACAAAGCTGCTCTTCTCTACCACCTGCCATCCTCAAACCGATGGCCAAACTGAAGTAGTCAACCGGACATTGTTCGACTCTTCTCAGGACCACACTAGGGAAGGACCTCAAGACATAGGTGGAATGCCTGCCATTCATAGAGTTTGCGTATAACCGAGCAGTGCATTCAGCCACAAAGAAGACCCTTTTTGAAGTGGTCTACGGTTTCAACCCTCAAATGCCCTTGGAGCAAACACCACTGCCACCGGCAAAATTGACCAACCTCAATGGAGCATCCAAGGCAGAATTCATCAAAAAGATACACCAGAAGATAGCAGAGAACCTGGAGAAGAGGACTGGGCAGTACGTGACCCACGCCAACAAGGGGAGAAGAGAGATGATTTTTCAACCAGGCGATTGGGTGTGGCTGCACCTACGGCAAGAGAGGTTCCCCAAGCTAAGGAGTTCCAAGCTGGCCCAAAGATGAGATGGACAATTTAGAGTGCTGGAGAGGGTCAACAACAACGCCTACCGGATTGAGCTTCCAGGTGAGTTTAATGTGTCTAACAAATTCAACGTAACTGATTTAGCTCCCTTCCTTGCAGATGAGCCAGTTTTGAGGTCAAAACCTAATGAAGGGGGAGGGGATTATGGGGGAATCAGATCGTCTGGCCTACCAGAAGACCAGAATGGCCGACCAGAATGCTTGCCCGAGACAGCCAGAACATTTGGCGCGTCTGCCGGCCCAAGCGGTACTGCCGGCCCTATGATCACCCGGGCCGGGCCGACAAACTTTTCCGGCGAAGAGGCCCAAACCTCCAGCCCAACTGGTGGCGACGTGAACAACACCGCTGGCCCAACTGGTGATGCTGCCGTGATACAAACCTCGATTCAAGGCTGTATGCGCATGGGCTGTTTGGAGAAGTTTTGGTGAGAAACTCAACCTTAAGCTTCTGGATAGGGGGTTTTGTGTTTGGTAATGGATGGAAGGGTGAATTGACCCACACGAGGGGTGATGAAACTTGTGATAAATCACAAACTTAGAGCTAGGAGGACTGGTCTCAACTAGGTTCTAAGCGCACAAGTTTCTTGAGAGAATAACTTGTAGAAAGGAAATTCGATCTTTATTAATTATCAAAAAGGTTGTCGAACTACAATGCTGAAGGAGCCTTATTAGTATGCTCAACAGCTTGACCTTCTAGGGTCGACTGAAAGAAAAATGGAAAACTTACAAAAGTGCAAAAATGGAAAAATTACAAAAGTGAATAACCGAAAAAGAACTTCTACCTAAATTGTCTTTGACTGAAAATGTAAACATTCTAAATCATATCCTGCAAAACAGAAAGATGCAAGTATATAATTTGAAAACTTACTTTTCTTACCTATCGGCCAATAAATGGAAGGTAGCCGACCTTGTGGCATGCACGCGCCTTGCTCCTAGTCTTCGACTTGGAGTAAGGTTAGGAATCTTTGGGCCCTGACCTCTCTTGCCACTAAAGCCCAAGTCTCTGAATTCCCTTGCATTGTTGAGAAGCCTTTGGACTCTTCTTTGCACTCTTGGCCCAATGCTCTATGTCGATCATCCTCTAGGAGCTTCTCGACCCACAAACTGAACTTGTGGAAGAGCACCCTTGATCTGCTCCTTGTCATTGCTACTAGTGGCACCACTGGTGTAGAAACTTCATCTAGATGCATTTCTTGAAGCTGGTAGCTTATCTGGTCCGAGTCTCCTTGTGCAGATGTTGAAATGGTGGTGCAATCGGCTGGATCGGCTGTACCGGCTGGACTGTGCGAGGTACTGGCCAAAATCTCATCGGATCTGGCCAAGTTGATCCCGGAGCCGGTGGTGTCACCGTTTGGGCCAACGGTGTCATCCACGTTGCCACCAGTTGGGCCAGAGGTTTGGGCCTCTCCGCTGGAAATGTTGGTCGGTCCGGCCTGGCTGGTCGAAGGCTCGGCGGTACCGATTGGGCCGGCAGATGCGCCAAATGGCCCGGCTATCTCGGGCAAGCTCCCTGCTCGGCCAGTCTGGTCTCCTGGCCGGCCATACGATCTGATGTCCGCATCAATAGGCATAGGCACGGTGCTAACCCAAGGAGGAAGACTTGGCTGGCTCCGGGATCAACTTGGCCGGCTCCGATGACATTTCGGCCAGTATCTCGCATAGTCTAGCCGGTACAGCCAATCCAGCAGATTGCACCACCATTTCAACATCTGCACAAGGAGACTCGGACCAGATAAGCTACCAGCTTCAAGACATGCATCTAGATGAAGTTTCTACACCAGTGGTGCCACCAGGAGCAATGACAAGGAGCAGATCAAGGGCGCTCTTCCACAAGTTTAGTTTGTGGGTCGACAAGCTTCAAGAGGATGATCAACATAGAGCATTGGGCCAATAGCGCAAAGAAGAGTCCAAAGGCTTCTCAACAATGCAAGGGACTTCAGAGACTTGGGCTTTAGTGTCAAGAGAGGCCAGAGCCCAAAGATTCCTAACCCTACTCCAAGTCGAAGACTAGGAGCAAGGCGTGTGCATGCCACAAGGTCGGCCACCTTCCATTTCTTGGCTGATAGATAAGAAAGGTATGTTTTCAAATTATATACTTCCCTCTTTCTGTTTTGCATGGTAGGATTTAGAATGTTTACATTTTGAGTCAAAGTCAATTTAGGTAGAAGTCTTTTTTCGGTTATTCACTTTTGTAATTTTTCCATTTGTGCAGTTTTGTAAGTTTTCCATTTTTCTTTGAGTCGACCCTAGAAGGTCAAGCTGTCGAGCATGTTAATAAAGCTCCTTCCAGAACTGTAGTTCGACAACCTTTTTGATAATTAATAAAGATCGAATTTTCTTTCTACAAGTTATTCTCTCAAGAGACTTGTGCGCTTAGAACCTAGTTGAGACCAGCCCTCCTAGCTCTAAGTTTGTGATTTATCACGAGGTTCATCACCCTTCGTGTGGTTCACTTCACCCTTCCATCCATTACCAAACAGAAACCCCCTATCCAGAAGCTTAAGGTTGAGTTTCTCACCTATACTTCTCCAAATAGCCAACGCGCGTACAGCCTTGAATCGAGTCTTGTATCATTTTGGTATCAGATCTTAAAGCTCCTAAAACCAGGTTGTTTCTATCCTTTACTTATTTTTAATTCTCGTTCTTGCATTAGTTTAAGTCGCATTCAAGTAAAATAAAAAAAATAACATCAAACTCCAAACCCAGTGCATCTATCTTCTACGTGCATCACTAGGGCTTAGATTCATTCTTGCATTGCAATTTTCCTCTTTCCTTTTGTTTAAAGCATATTTCCATTCCTCATTAAGTTAAATTGAAAAGAAAAACAAAAAAATAGAAAAGTACCAAAAGAAATCGACCAAAAAACAGCTAGCACTAGTTAATAGGGAGTTTCCAATTTTCTAAACTTTCCATTTTTCTAAACTTTCCATTTTTCAAATTTTTCCTTTTTTCCAGTTTTTACTTTTTGCATTTTTTGAATTCTTCTATAAAAAGAAAATCCTCCTAATCAACTTAGGAGCTAAATAACTTGTGTTTCTTTCTTGTAGCACAATGGCAGAAGAAAATCAGGATGCAGCCGAGGCCATGATGGCCATCTTCACCACCCTTCAAACACAACTCGCATCCATCGGCGAGAGGTTGGAGCGCGTGGAAAGGCCGGTGAGATTCCAGGACATAAGGCACGTGAGGGCTGAGCAAGGCCATGTTGAGGGTCCTGAGCACCCTAGGACACGGCACAAACAGGAGGAGCCCCAGCCGGATGGAGATGAGGACGTATAGCCTCACAGCTATCAGCCTAGGCCGAGAGGACCTCCACGGCAACCAGAAGCAGAAGGCGATGGCTTTGAGCCATATGGTCATCACCAGGGACCAAGAATGCCTCCTAGACATCATGAGGATGGAGATGAATACACCTACAACCGGGTCATCCTGATGTTAAATTAACACCTCCTAGTTTTGCAGGAAACGTGGACCCCCAAGCCTACCTAGATTGGGAAAGGAGGATAGATCACATCTTCGATCACTACAACCAACCAGGCCCTAGGAGAGTCTCCACGGCAGTAGCAAAACTCATGGGCAATGCCCTCATCTGGTGGGATCGTGATGTTTCTGACTGAAGGAGGAAAAGATTGAGGCCCATAGACTCATGGGTCGACATGAAAGATCTCATGAGACAAAGGGTTGTTCCACCTTATTTCCATATAGATTTGCAACGATGTTTTGTACTCTTAAGCAGGGCACCAGATCAGTCGAGGAGTACTACAAAGAGTTTTAAAGGCTATGGAACAGGCTGGAGCTCAATGACGATGAAGAGGCATTGATGGCACAATTCTTAGATGGGTTGGAAGAGAGAATCAGCCGTAAGGTGGAGAGACAAATCTACAATGACTTCAAGGACTTGTTCCACCTATCTGTCCAGGCTGAGCAGCACATCAAGCGTAAGAGCCAAGACATCTGCAACAAGTCTAAGACATATTGGGTACCAAACAATATCCCCAAGCCCGTAGACAAAGGCAAGAGCATAGAGATCGAATCACGGTTCAAGAGCAAGCCTCCTGAGCAAGCCTCCTGAGCAAACCCGTGACCAGAGAGAGCCTAGCAAGTCTTCTAACCCTCAGAGATCACGTGACATCACTTACTTTAAGTGTAGGGGTGGCGGCCACATCTCAAGGGAGTGCCCAAACAACCATGTCATGATGATCACGGAAGCTGGAGAGTATGAGTCTCAAGACAAAGAAGACTATGAACCAGAAGGAGAATACGGTGACATTGAGTACCCTGATGTGGGGGAAGTGCTGGTCACTAGACGCATTCTCAGTGCAATGGTGGGTCCCTTAGAAACCATTCAAAGGGAGAACATCTTCCACAGCCAGTGCACCATCATGGGCAAGGTATGTAACCTCATCATAGACGGTGGTTCTTGCACTAACGTTGCTAGTGCGTACATGGTTGATAAGCTAGGTCTAGAGAAGACAAGGCACCCTAGACCGTATAGACTGAGATGGCTCGATGACAAAGTGGAGCTCAAGATCCATTAGCAAGTCACTGTGCCCTTCAGTGTGGGCAGATACCAAGACCAAGTTGTGTGCGACGTGGTGCCAATGTAAGCTGGCCATCTTCTGCTAGGAAGGCCATGGCAGTTTGACAAGGAGACCAGGCATGATGGCCGAACCAATCTCTACACCTTTGTGCACGACAAGAGAAAGGTCAGCCTAGCTCCTCTTACACCTGCCCAGGTACACGAGCTACAACTACAAATGAGTAAGGAAAAGAAACTTATCAAGTCTAATTTTCTTATTCAACCAAGCCATGTCCGGAGAGCTCTGGCCTCGAAGGATTTAATGTTAGTAATGGTCTTCAAAGAAATTTTGAGTGTAGAAAAGGAACAGGTAGAGCTACCTCCTGAAGTAGCAGCTCTCCTCAACAAATTCCAGGACGTATTCCCTGATGAGATACCAGCAAGCTTGCCTCCCATACGCGGCATAGAGCACCAGATTGACCTCGTGCCCGGAGCAGTCTTACCTAATCGACCAGCCTACCGGATGAGTCCAGAGGAGTCTAAGGAGCTTGAGAAGCAAGTCAAGGAGCTCCTGTAGAAAGGCTATGTTCGAGAGAGCCTCAGTACATGTGCCGTACCAGTGCAGCTAGTGCCCAAGAAGGATGGGACTTGGCGAATGTGCGTGGACTGCCGAGCAATCAACAACATCACAGTCAAGTACCGGCATCCGATACCATGGCTGGATGACATGCTAGATGAGCTGAGTGGAGCCACGGTCTTCTCTAAGATAGATCTCAAGAGTGAATACCACCAGGTCAGGATGAAGGAAGGTGATGAGTGGAACACTGCTTTCAAGACAAAGCAAAGGCTCTACGAGTGGACAGTCATGCCATTCGGCTTGACTAATGCCCCAAGTACCTTCATGCGCCTTAGGAACCAAGTTCTGAGGGCGTACATCAGTAAGTTCGTAGTAGTTTACTTTGATGACATTTTAGTTTACAGTAAGTGCTTAAGGGATCACCTCACACATCTTGAGTTGGTACTTAAGACCCTTCGACAAGAAGAGCTTTATGCCAATCTCAAGAAGTGCATCTTTTGTACTGATAAACTTTTTTATTAGGTTTTTTTGTAAGTTCACAGGACTTACAGGTTGATGAAGAAAAGATTCGAGCCATACAAGAGTGGCCAACACCGAGCAACATCATCCAAATGAGGAGCTTCCACGGTCTGGCCAGCTTCTACAGAAGATTCGTGTCCAACTTCCGCAGTATTGCCTCACCATTGACGGAGTAGTGAAGAAGAACGTGGGACTCAGCTGGGGAGAAGCTCAGGAGAAGGCATTCCAGGCATTGAAGGACAGCCTTACGCATGCACTAGTGCTAGTCCTGCCCGACTTCAACAAGACGTTTGAAGTGGAGTGTAATGCCTCTGGAATAGGCATAGGAGCAGTGCTAACCCAAGGAGGAAGGCCAGTAGTATACTTCAGTGAGAAGCTAGGTGGTGCCTCACTCAACTACCCCACCTACGACAAGGAGCTCTATGCCCTAGTCCGAACATTGGAGACTTGGCAGCATTTCTTGAAGTCCAAGGAATTTGTGATCCACACTGATCACTAGACTCTCAAACACCTCAGAGGGCAAACCAATCTCAAGAGGAGACATGCCAGATGGATGGAGTTCATAGAGACCTTCCTGTACATCATCAAGTACAAGAAGGGCAAAGACAATATGGTAGCCGATGCATTATCAAGGAGGTTTGCCTTGATATCCACCATGGAGGCAAGAGAGGTTCCCCAAGCTAAGGAGTTCCAAGCTGGCCCAAAGATGAGATGGACAATTTAGAGTGCTGGAGAGGATCAACAACAATGCCTACCGGATTGAGCTTCCAGGTGAGTTTAATGTGTCTAACACGTTCAACGTAACTGATTTAGCCCCTTTCCATGCAGATGAACCTGCTTTGAGGTCTAAACCTACTGAAGGGGGAGGGAATGATAAGGACATCAGGTCGTATGGCCGGCCAGGAGACCAGACTGGCCGACCAGGGAGCTTGCCCGAGACAGCCAGGCCATTTGGCACGTCTGCCGGCCCAAGCGGTACCGCCGGGCCTTCGACCAGCCGGGCTGGACCGACCAACATTTCGGGCGGAGAGGCCCAAACCTCTGGCCCAATTGGTGGTGACGTGGATGTCACCACCGGCTCAAATGGTGACGCCGCCGGCTCTGGGATCAACGTGGCCGGCTCCGATGACATTTCGGCCAGTACCTCGCACAGTTTAGCCGGTACAGCTGATCCAGCCGATTGCACCACCATTTCAACATCTGCACAAGGAGACTCGGACCAGATAAGCTACCAGCTTCAAGACATACATCTAGATGAAGTTTCTACACCAGTGGTGCCACCAGGAGCAATGACAAGGAGCAGATCAAGGGCGCTCTTCCACAAGTTTATTTTGTGAGTCGACAAGCTTCAAGAGGATGATCGACATAGAGCATTGGACCAATAGCGCAAAGAAGAGTCCAAAGGCTTCTCAACAATGCAAGGGACTTCAAAGACTTGTGCTTTAGTGTCAAGAGAGACCAGAGCCCAAAGATTCCTAACCCTACTCCAAGTCGAAGACTAGGAGCAAGGCGTGTGCATGCCACAAGGTCGGCCACCTTCCATTTCTTGGCCGATAGGTAAGAAAGGTAAGTTTTCAAATTATATACTTGCCTATTTCTGTTTTGCAGAGTAGGATTTAGAATGTTTACATTTTGAGTCAAAAACAATTTAGGTAGAAGTCCTTTTTTGGTTATTCACTTTTGTAATTTTTCCATTTATGCACTTTTGTAAGTTTTCCATTTTCTTTGAGTCGACCCTAGAAGGTCAAGCTGTCGAGCATATTAGTAAGGCTCCTTCCAGCATTGTAGTTCGACAACCTTTTTGATAATTAATAAAGATCAAATTTTCTTTCTACAAGTTATTCTCTCAAGAGACTTTTGCGCTTAGAACCTAGTTGAGACTAACCCTCCTAGCACTAAGTTTGTGATTTATCACGAGGTTCATCACCACTCGTGCGGTTCACTTCACCCTTCCATCCATTACCAAACAGAAACCCCCTATCCAGAAGCTTAAGGTTGAGTTTCTCACCTAAACTTCTACAAACAACCCACTCGCATACAGCCTTGAATCGA
This sequence comes from Pugionium dolabratum, assembly GCA_018901945.1. Taxonomy (NCBI): domain Eukaryota; kingdom Viridiplantae; phylum Streptophyta; class Magnoliopsida; order Brassicales; family Brassicaceae; genus Pugionium; species Pugionium dolabratum. Next base: position 880,336 of record JAEVFF010000006.1, read on the forward strand.
GGCTTGTATCACCTATGCCGGAGGCATCACACTTCACTTCAAATGTCTAGTTGAAGTCGGGCATGACTAGTACTGGTGCGTGAGTGAGACTGTCCTTCAAGGCCTGGAATACCTTCTCTTGAGATTCTCCCCAGCTGAACCCCACATTCTTCTTCACAACGGCCATCAATGGTGAGGCAATGCTGCTGAAGTTTGGAACAAATCTCCGGTAGAAGCTGGCCAGGCCGTGAAAGCTCCTTACTTGGCTGATGTTGCTCGGTGTTGGCCACTCTTGTATGGCTCGAATCTTCTCTTCATCAACTCGTAAGTCCTATGAAATCCCAAAAAAGCCTAAGAAAACAAGCTTGTCAGTACAAAAGGTGCACTTTTTGAGATTGGCATAAAGCTCTTCTTGTCAAAGGGTTTTAAGCACCATCTCAAGATGTGAGATGTGTTCACTAAGGCATTTACTATAAACGAGTATATCATCAAAATATAGTACGACAAACTTACTAATGTACGCCCTAAGAACTTGGTTCATACGGCGCATGAAGGTGCTTGGGGTATTAGTCAAGCCAAATGGCATGACTGTCTACTATAAGGGCCCTTGCTTTGTCTTGAAAGCGGTTTTCCACTCATCACCTTCTTTCATTCTGACCTGGTAGTATCCACTCTTGAGTTTTATCTTGGAGAAGACCGTGGCTCCATTCAGCTTGTCCAGCATGTCATCAACCGTGCTATAGGGTGCCGGTACTTGACAGTGATGTTGTTTATGGCTCGACAGTCTACTCACATTCGCCAAGTCCCATCCTTTCTTGGGGACTAGCAACACTGGTACGACACATGGGCTGAGGCTCTCTCAAACATAGCCCTTCTCCAAGAGCTCCTTAGATTGCTTCTCAAGTTCTTTGGACTCCTCTGGACTCATCTGGTAGGCTAGTCGATTGGGCAAGGCTGCTCCTGGCACGAGGTCAATCTAGTGCTCAATGCCGCGTAGAGGAGGCAAGCTTGTTGGTATCTCCTCAGGAAATACATATTGGAACTTGTTGAGGAGGGCTTCTACTTCAGAAGGTAGCTCTACCTCTTCTTTTTCTGCACTCAAAGCTTCTTTAAAAACTATTAGTACCATTAACTCCTTAGATGCCAAAGCTCTCCGGAAAGGACTCGGTTGAATAAGAAAATTAGACTTAATGAGCTTATTTTCCTTACTCATTTGTAGTTGTAACTCGTGTACCTGGGCAGGAGTGAGAGGAGCTAGGCTGACCTTTCTCTTGTCGTGCACAAAAGTATATAGATTTGTCCGGCCATCATGCCTTGACTCCTTGTCGAATTGCCATGGTCTTCCTTGAAGAAGATGGCAAGCTTGCATGGGTACCACGTCACAAACTATCTAGTCTTGGTATCTGTCCACACTGAATGGCACATTTACTTGCTCATGGATATGGCCAGGGGTTGTTAGTCTTCTGTAAACCTATCTTATCAACCATATATGCACTAGCCACTATAGTGCAAAAACCACCATCTATGATGAGGTTACATAACTTGCCCTTGAATGATATTCTCCCTTTGAATGATCTCGGAGGGGTCGACCAATGCACTAAGGATGCATCTTGTCACCAGTACCTCTCCCACATCACGGTACTCTATGTCTCCATAATTGTCTTCTGGTTCAAACTCCTCTTCATCTTGAGACTCGTATTCTCCATCCTCCGTGATTAGCATGACCCGGTTATTTGAGCACTCCCTTGAGATGTCACTGTGACCCCTACACTTGAAACAAGTGATATCACGTAATCTCTGAGGGTTAGAAGACTTACTAGGATCTCTCTAGTCACGGATTTGCTCAGTAGGCTTGCTCTTGAACCGTGATTCAATCTCAATGCTCTTGCCTTTGTCTATGGGCTTGGTGCCATTTCTTGGTTCCCATGGCATCTTAGGTCTGTTGCGTATGTCTTGTCTCTTACGTTTTATGTGTTGTTCAGCCTAGAAAGAAAGGTGGAACAAGTCCTTGAAGTCAGTATAGATCTGCCTCTCCACTTTCCAGCTGATTCTTTTTTTGCAACCCATCAAAAAATTGAGCCATCAATGCTTCTTCATCATCATTGAGCTCCAGCGTATTCCTGAGTCTCTCGAACTCGTCATAGTATTCCTCAACTGATCTTGTTCCCTGTTTAAAAATACGAAAACAGCATTGCAAATCCATATGGAAATAAGGTGGAACAAACCTTTATCTCATGAGATATTTCATGTCGACCCAAGAGTCTATGGGTCTCAACCTCCTTTTCCTTTGGTCAGAAGCCTCACGATCCCACCAGATGAGGGCATTATCTGTGAGTTGTGCTACTGCCATGGAGACTCTCCTATGGGTCTACTTTTCCTACAAAACTTGGAGGTGTTAGTTTAACGTCATGATTGTTTACCCGGTTAGAGGCATAGTCTTCTCCATCCTCATGATGTATAGGGAGCATTCTTTGTCTCTGGTGGTGACCATATGGCTTGTAGCCATTGCCCTCTTCTTCTGGTTGTTGTGGAGGTCCTCTCGGCCTAGGGTGATGGCCGTGAGGCTGGTGGCCCTCATCTTCATCCGTGTGGGGCTCCTCCTGTTTTGGCCATGGCCTTGGGTGGTCAGGACTTTCAGTAGGATCTTGGCCAGCCCTCACGTGCCTTATGGCCTGTAATCTCACCGACCTTTCCATACGCTCCAGCCTCTCACCTATTGATGCGAGTTGGGTTTGGAGTGTGGTGAACATGGCCATCATGGCCTCGGTGCCATCTTGATTTCTTTCTTCAGCCATCGTGTGCTACAAAAAAAATTAGGGTTACTTGCTGCTAAGAATTCTTTAGGAGTGGGTTTTTATAATAGGAGAAAATTAAAAAAAAAAAGGAAAATAGAGAAAAAGAAAAAATCTAGCAAAAGGAAAAAAATTAATGCGCAAATCTTCCTAAAGTTCTAACCGATTTTCTTTTGATTTTGTTGGGATAATTTTCTTGTTTTGAGTCTTCAATTTAATCTAAATTTAATGGCAATATGTTTAAGCAAAAGGTAAAACAAAGATGCAATGAAAAAGAATGAACCTAAACCCTAGTGTGCACGGAGGAGATAGGTTGCACTTGATTTGTTTTAAGTGATATTTTTTTTTTAATAAAACAAAACTAATGCACGAAACTGAATGAAAAATGAAATAAAGAATAGAAACAACCTGGTTTTAGGATTTTAAGCTCTGATACCAAAATGATACAAGTTTTGAATCAAAGCCGTAGCACTCTTGGACCGGTTGGAGAAGATTAGGCGAGAAACTCGGCTTTAGGCTTCTGGAATGGGGTTTTCTGGTGAGGGTGGTGGGGTGAGGTGAACCACACGAGGGATGTAAAGTCTTGTGATAAATCAAAAACTTAGAAGGTAGGAGGGCTGGTCTCAACTAGGGTTCTAAGCAATGAGAGTTTTATGAGAAAAACTGGTAAGAAAAGTGCTCTCTTTATTAATATCAAAAACTTGTCGAACTACAATACTAAAAGGAGCCTTATTAATATCCTCAGCAGCTTTGACCTTCTACAGTCGACCCAAAAAAGAAAAGAAAAAGATACAAAAGTGCATAAAGAAAAAATTACAAAAAGGAATAACCAAAAAAGGACATTTAATTAAATGTTCTTGACTCAATAAAATGGAAAACTACTAATTTCTATCCTACAAAACAGAAAAGGCAATCTTATAATTGAAAACTTACCTACTTACCATTCGGCCAAGAAATGGAAGGTGGCCAACCTTGTTACACACGCTTAGTCTTCGATTTGAAGTAGGTTTATGAAATCTTGGGCCTTGACCTCCTTTGCCACGAGAGCCCAAGTCTCTGCAGTACTTTGAGATGTTGAGAAGTCTTTGATTTGTTCCTTGTACTCTTGGCCCAATGCTCCTTGTCGTTGGTCTTCTATGAGCTTGTTTACCCACAAGTTGAACTTGTGGAAAAGTACCCTTGTTCTGCTCTTTGTCATGGCTACTAATGGTACCACTGGTGTACAAACTTCCTCTTGGTTCATGTCTTGAAGCTGATAGGTGATCTGGTCCGAGTCTCGTTGAGTAGAGCTTGAAATGGTTGTGTGATGGCTTGAGCCGGCTGGGCTGTGTGTAGAGCTGGCCGAGTTATAATCAGAGCCGGCAGGATGATTTGTGGGCCGGCGGCGGCACCAGCTGGGCCGGTGGTGTTAGCCACATCGCCACCAATTGGGCCAGAGGTTTGGGCCTCTTCACCGGAAAAGTTGGTCGGCCTGGCCCGGCTGATCGTAGGACCGGCAGTACCACTTGGCCCGATAGACTCGCCAAATGGCCTGGCTTTCTCGGGCAGGCCTTCTGGTCGGCCATTTTGATCTTCTGGCCGGCCATACGATAGGGTGTCCTCATCACAGCCAAATGGGCTTGAAGATCCTAAGTTTCCATCACACGTCTACAAACTCAAGTGAGCCTTATATGGACTTTTAAAAGCGCCCAGAACATGCTACGAGCGTCTAACTCAATTTTTGCTGAGGTCGAACTTCAGAAAGGGAAACATAGAGAAGACCTTGTTCATCCAAGAGGAAGAGGTACACATGTTAGTAGTCCAGATCTATGTTGATGATATCATATTTGGAGGGACAAGGAAAGTGCTTGTGGATCAATTTGTGCTGAACATGACACAAGAATTTGAGATGAGTATGGTGGGAGAGCTGAATTACTTCCTTGAGTTGCAAGTGAAACAGACTTCGGAAGGTGATGAGGACATCAGGTCGTACATCCAGCCAGGAGACCAGACTGGCTGACCAGGAAGCTTGACCGAGACAGCCGGACCATCTGGCACGCCTGCCGGTCCAAGCAGTACCACCGGACCCTCGACCACAAGGACCAGAGCAACCAGCATTGCCGGCGGAGAGGCCCAAGCTTCCGGCACACTTGGTGGCGACGTGGATGACACCGCCGGCCCCTCTGGTGATGCCACCAACTCCGGGATCAACTTGGCCGGTCCTGAAGGCATTCCGGCCAGTACCTCGCACAATCCAGCCGGTACAACCGATCCAGCCGAGTACACGCGCATTTCCACTTCTACACAAGAGGACTCGGACCAAATGAGCTACCAGCTCCAGGACATGCACCTAGAGAAAGTATCTACACCAGTGGTACCTCAAGGAGCAATGACAAGAAACAGATCAAGGGCACTCTTCCACAAATTCAGCTTATGGGTCGACAAGCTCCTAGAGGAAGATCGACTAAGGACAATGGGCTAAAAATGCAAGGAAGAGTCCAGTGGCTTCTCAACAACACAAGGGACATCAGAGACTTGGGCTTTAGTAGCAAGAGAGGTCAGGGCCCAAAGATTCTTAACCCTATTCCAAGTCGAAGACTAGGAGCAAGGCGCGTGCATGCCACAAGGACGGCCACCTTCCATTTCTTGGCCATGAGGTAAGTTAAGGTAAGTTAAGGTAAGTTTCAATTCGAATATATGCCTCTTTCTGTTTTGCAGGGTAGGATCTAGAATATTTACTTTTATTGAGTCAAAGACATTTTAGGAATAGGTCCTTTTTCGATATACACTTTTGTATCTTTTCCTTTGTGCACTTTTGTAAGTTTTCCTTTTCTTATTTGGGTCGACCCTAGAAAGTCAAGCTGTCGAGCATATTAATAAGGCTCCTTCCAGCATTGTAGTTCGACAACCTTTTTGATATTAATAAAGATAGAACTTTTTTCCCCAACAAGTTTTCTCTCAACAATCTTGTGCGCTTAGAATCTAGTTGAGACCAGCCCTCCTAGCTCTAAGTTTGTGATTTATCACGAGGTTCATCACCCTCGTGTGGTTCACTTCACCCTTCCATCTTTTACCAACCAGAAAACCCCCATCCAGAAGCCTAAGGTTGAGTTTCTCACCTAATCTTCTAAAAACAGCCCACGCGCATACATCCTTGAATCAAGGCTTGTATCATTTTGGTATCAGAGCTTAAAGCTCCTAAACCAGGTTGTTTCTATCCTTTTGCTTGTTTTTTTTAGTTCTTGCATTAGTTTAAGTCGCATTCAAGAAAAATAAAAAAAATAACATCAAAACTCCAAACCGAGTGCATCTAGCCTTCTACGTGTATCACTAGGGTTTAGATTCACTTTTGCATTGCCATTCACGTTTTCCTTTTTGTTTAAATCATATTTCCTTTATTTTTAAGTTTAATTAAAAAGAAAAGAAAAAGAAAATAGAAAAGATACTAAAAGAATTCGAATTGGACAGCTAGCACAAGTTGTCAAGAAAGTTTCCTTTTTTTCAAATCTTCACATTTTTGAATTTCCAATTCTCAGATTTTTTCCTTTTTGCAAATTTTCGAATCCTTATAAAAAGAAAACCCTCCTAATAATTTAGGAGCATCCTAACTTGTCTTCTTTCTTTGTAGCACGCAATGCAGAAGAAAATAGAGAAGCAACTGAAGCCATGATGGCCATGTTCACCACTCTCCAAACACAACTCACATCAATAGGCGAGAGGTTGGAGCGCGTGGAAAGACCGGTGGATTCCAGGCCATAAGGCACGTGAGAGCTGAGCAAGACCGTCCTGAGGGTCCTGAGCACCTTAGGACACGGCACGAAAAGGAGGAACCCCAGCCAGATGGAGATGAGGACACACAACCTCATAACTATCACCATAGACCTAGAGGACCTCCACGGCAACCAGAGGCAGAAGATGATGGCTTTGAGCCATATGGTCTTCACCAGAGACCAAGAATGCCTCCTAGACCTCATGAGGATGGAGCTGAACACACCTACAACCGGGTAATTCATCCTGATGTTAAACTAACTCCTCCAAGTTTTGCAGGCAAAGTAGACCCCGAGGCTTACCTAGATTGGGAGAGGAGAATGGATCATATCTTTGATCACTACAACCAACCAGGACCTAGGAGAGTCTCAATGGCAGTAGCACAACTCACGGACAATGCCCTCATCTGGTGGGATCGTGAGGTATCTGACAGAAGGAGGAAGAGAATGAGGCCCATAGACTCATGGGTCGACATGAAAGACCTCATGCGACAAAGGTTTGTTCCACCTTACTTTCATAGAGACTTGCAACGTCGTTTTCGTACTCTTAAGCAGGGTACCAGATCAGTAGAGGAGTACTATGAAGAGTTCGAGAAGCTAAGGAACAGATTGGAGCTCAATGATGATGAAGAAGCATTGATGGCACAATTCTTGGATGGACTCCAAGAAAGAATCAGCCGCAAGGTGGAAAGGCAAATCTACAATGACTTCAAAGACTTGTTCCACCTATCTGTCCAGGCTGAGCAGCACATCAAACGTAAGAGCCAAGACATCCGCAGCAAGCCTAAGACACCTTGGGCACCAAGCAACATGCCCAAGCCAGTAGACAAAGGCAAGAGCATAGAGATCGAGTCAAGGTTCAAGAGCAAGCCTCCTGAACCCACCCGTGACCAGAGAGAGCCTGGTAAGTCTTCTAACCCTCAAAGATCACGTGACATCACTTGTTTCAAGTGTAGGGGTCGTGGACACATCTCAAGGGAGTGCCCAAACAACCGGGTCATGTTGATTACGGAAGCTGGAGAATATGAGTCCCAAGATGAAGAGGACTATGAACCAGAAGAGGAGTACGGTGACATTGAGTACCCTGATGTGGGGGAAGTGCTGGTCACTAGACGCATCCTCAGTGCAATGGTGGATCCTTCACAGACCATCCAAAGGGAGAACATCTTCCACAGCCGTTGCACCATCAAGGGCAAGGTATGTAACCTCATCATAGATGGTGGTTCTTGCACTAACGTTGCTAGTGCATATATGGTTGATAAGCTAGGTCTAGAGAAGACAAGGCATCCTCGACCATATAGACTGAGATGGCTCGATGACAAAGTGGAGCTCAAGATCCATGAGCAAGTCACTGTGCCATTCAGTGTTGGCAAGTACCAAGACCAAGTCGTGTGCGACGTGGTGCCCATGCAAGTTGGCCATCTTCTGCTAGGAAGACCATGGCAGTTTGACAAAGAGACCAGGCATGATGGCCGAACCAATCTCTACACTTTTGTGCATGACAAAAGAAAGGTCAGCTTTGCTCCTCTTACACCTGCCCAGGTACATGAGCTACAACTCCAAATGAGTAAGGAAAAGAAACTTATCAAGTCTAATTTTCTTATTCAACCAAGCCATGTCCGGAGAGCTTTAGCCTCGAAGGATTTAATGTTACTAATGGTCTTCAAAGAAGTTTTGAGTGTAGAACAGGGACAGGTAGAGCTACCTCCTCAAGTAACAACTCTCCTCAACAAATTCCAGGATGTATTTTTCAGAGGAGATACCAGCAGGCTTGCCTCTTTTACGTGGCATAGAACACCAGATTGATCTAGTGCCCGGAGCAGCCCTGCCCAACCGGCCAGCCTACCGGATGAGTCCAGAGGAGTCCAAGGAGCTTGAGAAGCAAGTCAAGGGGCTCCTGGAGAAAGGATATGTTCGAGAGAGCCTCAGTCCATGTGCCGTACCAGTGCTACTAGTGCCCAAGAAGGATGGGACTTGGCAAATGTGCGTGGACTGCCGAGCAATCAGCAACATCACAGGCAAGTACCGGCATCCGATACCACGGCTGGATGACATGCTAGATGAGCTGAGTGGAGCCACGGTCTTCTCCAAGATAGACCTCAAGAGGGGATACCACCAGGTCAGGATGAAAGAAGGTGATGAATGGAAGACTGCTTTCAAGACAAAGCAAGGGCTCTACGAGTGGACAGTCATGCCATTTGGCTTGACTAATGCCCCAAGCACTTTCATGCGCCTTATGAACCAAGTTCTTAGGGCGTACATCAGTAAGTTTGTGGTAGTTTACTTTGATGATATACTAGTTTATAGTAAGTGCCTACGGGAACACCTTACACATCTTGAGATGGTACTTAAAACCCTTCGACAAGAAGAGCTTTATGCCAATCTCAAGAAGTGCACCTTTTGTACTGATAAACTTGTCTTTTTAGGTTTGGTTGTAAGTTCACAGGGCCTACAGGTTGATGAGGAAAAGATTCGAGCCATACAAGAATGGCCAACACCAGGCAACATCAGCCAAGTGAGGGGCTTCCACGGACTGGCCAGCTTCTATAGGAGATTCGTGCCCAACTTCAGCAGTATTGCCTCACCACTGACGGCAGTAGTGAAGAAGAACGTGGGATTCAGCTTGGGAGAAGCTCAGGAGAAGGCATTCCAGGCCTTGAAGGACAGCCTTACACATGCACCAGTGCTAGTCCTGCCCGACTTCAACAAGACGTTTGAAGTGGAGTGTGATGCCTTTGGAATAGGCATAGGAGCAGTGCTAACCCAAGGAGGGAGACCAGTGGCATACTTCAGTGAGAAGCTAGGTGGTGCCTCACTGAACTACCCCACTTATGACAAGGAGCTTTATGCCCTTGTCCGAGCATTGGAGACTTGGCAGCATTACTTGCTGTCCAAGGAGTTTGTGATCCACACTGATCACGAGACTCTCAAACACCTCAGAGGGCAAACCAATCTCAAGAGGAGACATGCCAGGTGGATGGAGTTCATAGAGACCTTCCCGTACATCATCAAGTACAAGAAGGGCAAAGACAATGTGGTAGCCGATGCACTATCAAGGAGGTTTGCCTTGATATCAACCATGGAGGCAAAGGTCCTAGGATTCGAGCACATCAAGGACCTATACAAGGATGATCCTGACTTTGCTGAGAGCTACAAGGAGTGTGGCACAGGGAGTCATGGCAAGTTCTACATCCATGAGGGATTCTTGTTCCGAGAAAGAAGGCTGTGCATACCACAAGGATCATTAAGGGAGCTTATCATCCGAGAAGCTCATGGAGGAGGACTCATGGGCCACTTTGGTGTCGACAAGACTCTAGCAGTGGTCAAGGAGCACTTCTACTGGCCACACATCAAGAGGACAGTAGAAGCACATTGTGCAAGATGCACCACTTGCAAGAAGGCAAAGTCCCGAGTGCAACCTCACGGGTTGTATCTCCCACTGCCCATACCAACACATCCATGGGTGGACATCTCGATGGATTTTGTTCTAGGTCTGCCCAAGATCAACCACAAAGATGCAATCTTTGTAGTGGTGGACAGATTCTCCAAGATGGCACATTTCATCCCATGTGCCAATGTCAATGATGCCACGCAAACAGCTGAGCTGTTCTTCAGGGAGATAGTACGGCTTCATGGAGTGCCAAGGACCATCGTATCAGACAGGGACACCAAGTTCCTCAGCCATTTCTGGAGGACCCTTTGGAGAAAGCTAGGCACGAAGCTACTCTTCTCTACCACCTGCCATCCTCAAACCGATGGCCAAACTGAAGTTGTCAACAGGACACTATCAACCCTTCTCAGAACTACACTAGGGAAGAACCTAAAGACTTGGGTGGAGTGCCTGCCATTCATTGAGTTCGCCTACAACCGAGCCGTGCACTCAGCAACCAAGAAGACACCATTTGAAGTGGTATACGGCTTCAACCCTCTCACCCCATTGGAGCAAACACCACTGCCACCAGCTGAGATGACCAACCTCAACGGAGCATCCAAAGCAGAGTTCATAAGGAGGTTACACCAGAAGGTAGCAGAAAACTTGGAGAAGAGGACCGGACAGTACGTGACTCATGCCAACAAGGGAAGAAAGGAGGTGATCTTTCAACCAGGCGATTGGGTGTGGCTACACCTACGGCAGGAGAGGTTCCCAAACCTAAGGAGTTCCAAGCTAGCACCAAGAGGAGATGGACCATTCAGAGTGCTCGAGAGGATCAACAACAACGCCTACCGGATCGAGCTTCCAGGTGAGTTTAATGTGTCCAATACGTTTAATGTTACTGACTTGGCCCCTTTCCATGCAGATGAACCAGTTTTGAGGACAAAACCTACTGAAGAGGGAGGGAATGATGAGGACATCAGGTCGTACATCCAGCCAGGAGACCAGACTGGCCGACCAGGAAGCTTGCCCGAGACAGCAGGACCATCTGGCGCGCCTGCCGGACCAGACAGTACCGCCGGACCCTCGACCTATAGGACCAGACCGGTCAACATCGCCGGCGGAGAGGCCCAAGCTTCCGGCACACTTGGTGGGGACGTGAATGACACCGCCGGTCCCCCTGATGACACCGCCGACTCCGGGATCAACTTGGCCTGTCCTGAAGTCATTCCGGCCAGTACCGCGCACAATCCAGCCGGTACAGCCGATCCAGCCGAGTACACGCGCACTTCCACTTCTACACAAGAGGACTGGGACCAAATGAGCTACCAGCTCCAGGACATGCACCTAGAAGAAGTATCTACACCAGTGGTACCTCAAGGAGCAATGACAAGAAGCAGATCAAGAGCACTCTTTCACAAATTCAGCTTATGGGTCGACAAGCTCCTAGAGGAAGATCAGCTAAGGACAATGGGCCAGAAGAGCAAAGTAGAGTCCAAAGGCTTCTCAACAACACAAGGAATCAGAGACTTGGGCTTTAGTGGCAAGAGAGGCCAGGGCCCAAAGATTATTAACCCTACTCCAAGTCGAAGACTAGGAGCAAGGCGCGTGCATGCCACAAGGACGGCCACCTTCCATTTCTTGGCCGTGAGGTGAGTTAAGGTAAGTTTCAATTCGAATATATGCCCTTTCTGTTTTGCAGGGTAGGATCTAGTTGCTTTACATTTTTGAGTCAAGAACATTTTAGGAATAGGTCCTTTTTCGGTTATGCACTTTTGTATCTTTTCCTTTTTTGCACTTTTGTAAACTTTCCTTTTATTTGTTTGAGTCGACCCTAGAAGGTCAAGCTGTCGAGCATATTAATAAGGCTCCTTCCAGCATTGTTGTTCGACAACCTTTTTGATATTAATAAAGATAGAACTTTTTCCCCAACAAGTTTTTTTCTCTCAAAGAAGCTTTGTGCGCTTAGAACCTAGTTGAGACCAGCCCTCCTAGCTCTAAGTTTGTGATTTATCACGAGGTTCATCACCCCTCGTGTGGTTCACTTCACCTTTCCATCGAATACCAACCCAAAAACCCCTATCCAAGAAGTCTAAGGTCGAGTTTCTCACCTAAACTTCTCCAAACAGCCCACGGGCATACATCCTTGAATCAAGGCTTGTATCTGGTTGACTCCGGAGCCACCGGCGTCACCAATTGGGCCGGCAGTGTCATCCACGTCACCGCTAGTTGGGCTGGAGGTTTGGGCCTCTCTGATGGAAATGTTGGTCGGTCCGGCTTGGCTGGTCGTAGGCCCGGGGGTACCGCTTGGGCCGGCAGACGCGCCAAATGGCCCTGCTGTCATGGGCAAGTTCCCTGGTTGGCCAATCTGGTCTCCTGGCCGGCCAATCTTGTCTCCTGGCCGGCCATACGATCTGATGCCTCCATCAGGTAAGAATGGTAAGTTTTCAATTATATACTTGCCTTTTCTGTTTTGCAGGGTAGGAGTAGTAAGTTTTACATTTTTGAATCAAGAACAATTTAGATAGTTGTCCTTTTTCGGTTATTTCTTTTTTATAATTTTCCTTGTGCACTTTTGTAACTTTTCCATTTTTTATTTTGAGTCGACCCTAGAAGGTCAAGGCTGCCGAGCATATTAATAAGGCTCCTTTAGCATTGTAGTTCGACAACTTTTTGATATTAATAAAGATAGAACTTTCTCCCTAAGAATTTTTCTCCTAAAGCTCTTGCGCTTAGAACCCTAGTTGAGACCAGCCTTCCTAGCTTCTAAGTTGTGATTTATCATGAGGTTCATCACCCCTCGTGTGGTTCACTTCACCTCTACATCCAATACCGAACCAAAACCGCATCCAAAAGCCTAAGGCCGAGTTTCTCGCCTAATCTTCTCCAACCAGCCCACGCGTGTTATGGCCTTGATTTGTATTACCTTACGTCATCAAGTACCAGAAGGGCAGGGATAATGTGGTAGCTGATGCACTATCAAGGAGGTTTGCCTTGATATCTACGATGGAAGCCAAAGTCTTAGGGTTTGAGCACATCAAGGACCTATATAAGGATGATCTAGAATTGCTGAGAGCTACAAGGAGTGTGGCACAGGGAGTCATGGCAAGTTCTACATCTATGATGGGTTCTTGTTCCGGGAAAGAAGGCTGTGCATACCACAAGGATCTGTACGAGAGCTTATCACCCGAGAAGCTCATGGAGGAGGACTTATGGTCCAGTTTGGTGTTCACAAGACACTAGCAGTGGTCAAGGAGCACTTCTACAGGCCACACATCAAGAGGTCAGTAGAAGCCCATTGTGCAAGGTGCATCACTTGCAAGAAGGCGAAGTCCCGAGTGCACCCTCACTGGTTGTATCTCCCTCTGCCCATACTTACACACCCATGGGTGGACATTTCCATGGACTTCGTTCTAGGTCTGCCCAAAATCAACCACAAGGATGCTATCTTTATAGTGGTGGACCGATTCTCCAATATGGCATATTTCATCCCATGTGCCAATGTTAATGATGCCACGCAAACAGCCGAACTGTTCTTCAGGGAGATAGTACGACATCATGGAGTGCCAAGGACCATCGTGTCAGACAGAGAGACCAAATTTCTCAGCCCCTTCTAGAGGACCCTCTGGAGAAAGCTAGGCACGATGCTGCTCTTCTCTACCACCTGCCATCCTCAAACCAATGGCCAAACTGAAGTAGTCAACCGGACCTTGTCAACTCTTCTCAGGACCACACTAGCGAAGAATCTCAAGACATGGGTGGAGTTCCTGCCATTCATAGAGTTTGCGTACATCCGAGCAGTGCATTCAGCCATGAGGAGGACCCCTTTTGAAGTTGTCTATGGTTTTAACCCTCAAACGCCCTTGGAGCAAACACCACTGACACCAGCAGAAATGACTAACTTCAATGGAGCATCCAAGGCAGAATTCATCAAGAAGATACACCAGAAGGTAGACGAGAACTTGTAGAAGAGTACCGGGCAGTACGTGACTCACGCCAACAAGGAGAGAAGAGAGATGATTTTTCAACCAGGCAATTGGGTAGGGCTAAACCTATGGCAAGAGAGGTTCCCCAACCTAAGGAGTTCCAATCTGGTCCAAGAGGAGATGGACCATTCAGAGTGCTGGAGAGGATCAACAACAATGCCTACCGAATTGAGCTTCCAGTTGAGTTTAATGTGTCTAACACATTCAATGTGACTGATTTAGCTCCTTTTCTTGCATATGAGCCGGTTTTGAGGTCAAAACCTACTGAAGGGGGAGGGGATGATGAGGGCGTCAGATCGTCTGGCCGGCCAGAAGACCAGAATGGCCGACCAGAATGCCTGCCCGAGATAGCCGGGCCATTTGGCGCGTCTGCCGGCCCAAGTGGTACCGTTGGGCCTACGACCAGCCAGGCCAGACCGACCAACATTTCCGGCGGAGAGGCCCAAAACTCCGGCCCAATTGGCAGTGATGTGGATGTCACCGCTGGCTCAATTGGTGACGCCGCTGGCTCCGGAACCAACCTGGCCGACTCCGATGACAATTCGGCCAGTACGTCGCACAGTCTAGCCGATCCAGCCAATCCAGCCTATTGCACCATTTCAACATCTACACAAAGAGACTCGGACCAGATAAGCTACCAGCTTCAAGACATGAATCTGGATGAAGTCTCTACACCAGTGGTACCATCAGGAGCCATGACAAGGAGCAGAACAAGGGCACTCTTCCACAAGTTCAGTTTGTGGGTAGAAAAACTCCTAGAAGATCAGCGACAAGGAGCATTGGGCCAAGAATACAAGGAAGAGTCCAAAGGCTTCTCAACATTGCAAAGGACTACAGAGACTTGGGCTTTCGTGGCAAAAGAGGTAAGGGACCAACAATTCATAACCCTACTCCAAGTCGAAGACGCGTGCATGCCACAAGGTCGGCCACCTTCCATTTCTTGGCCGAAAGGAAAGAATGGTAAGTTTTCAATTATATACTTGCCTTTTCTGTTTTGCAGGGTAAGAATTAGTAGTTTTACATTTTTGAGTCAAGAACAATTTAGATAGTTGTCCTCTTTCGGTTATTTCCTTTTTGCAATTTTTCCTTTTGTGCACTGTTGTAACTTTTCCATTTTTTAATTTGACCCGACCCTAGAAGGTCAAGGCTACCGAGCATTTTAATAAGGCTTCTTCAGCATTGTAGTTCAACGACCTTTTTATATATTAATAAAGATAGAACTTTTTCCTAAGAGTTTTTCTCCTAAAGCTCTTGCGCTTAGAACCCTAGTCGAGACCAGCCCTCCTAGCTTCTAAGTTGTGATTTATCACGAGGTTCATCAGCCCTCATGTAGTTCACTTCACCTTTCCATCCAATACCCACCAGAAAACCCCCATCCAGCCAGGTGACCAGACTGGCCGACCAGGAAGCTTGCCCGAGACAGCAGGACCATCTGGCACGCCTGCCGGACCAGACAGTACCGCCGGACCCTCGACCTATAGGACCAGACCGGTCAACATCGCCGGCGGAGAGGCCCAAGCTTCCCGCACACTTGGTGGGGACGTGAAT